>CM046663.1:33181794-33569596 GCA_025594165.1 Tamias sibiricus
CCTGCCAGAAAAATTGTCTGTTATCCATTTTTACTGATGGCATTCCAAGACTAGTGAATTATTTCATTTAGCAATTTCAAACTATGTGCGTGATCATCAATGACGTGTCCTTGGCTTTGACTGTCCATCTTGCTAAGTGACTGGTCACCTCCATTGAGATAAATGCTGCTTTGGCCTCAGATATCTGACCATTCACATCAATGATGTTATCACCAAATTAATCATTACAGAAAGAGATAGAAAGGCTGCCCCAAGAAAGCTGAGGCAATAGAGTCTGTACTCCACATATATTTATATTACTTTTCCCAGAACCCGCTGATGGACAATCTACCCCTATCTGGGTCATAAGGTGGTTCCATTCCCAGATGGAATGGCCTCATTTTTTATGTCATCAGAGTATTATAATATTACTTGGAATGTAAGGGACCTATTATTATTATACAGTACTCTCCTCCTCCCCCACCTTTTTTTTTAGGGATTGAACCAGGGGCACTTAACTACTGAGACACATCTTCAGCCCTTTTTATTTTTTATTTTGAGTCAGGTTCTTACTAAGTTCCTTAGGTCCTTGATAAATTGCTGTGACTGGCTTTGAACTTAGAATCCATGAGGACAGGAGCAGGCATTGCAATTTTGTTTATGTAGTTGAGTATTAACAAGGAGTATTAAAACCCTATGTAGGCCGGGCGCGGTGGCGCACGCCTGTAATCCCAGCACTTTGGGAGGCTGAGGCAGGAGGATCATGAGTTCAAAGCCAGCCTCAGCAGTGGCGAGGCACTTAGCAACTCAGTGAGACCTTGTCTCTAAATAAAATACAAAAAAGGTCTGGGGATGTGACCCAGTGGTCAAGTGCCCCTGAGTTCAATCCCCGGTACCACCAAAAAAAAAAAAAAAAAAAAAAAAAAAAAAAAAAACCTATGTAAATGACCAGTCAACTGGAAAGTACATAACATGTTCAAAGTTTCACCTTTGTAGTAGAATATTAATCATACTCCTTTTAACACCTTTTTATGTCTTGGGTCTCCCTATATCAATATTAACCTGACTACTCAGATACTTGAAGAGGTATTCGTAAACCCAAAGTATTAGGAATAGACCCTTCTTGAAACTACTAATGGTCCAAAATGACTAAGTTCCATCATTAAATACTACCAAGAAAGCAACACTTATGGGTCCTACTGCTGGATTGCATTTTACTGTGAATTTACTGGGCCCCCAAAATATTTATAAGCTATTAAAAAATGAAATTCAACCACACATTACTATTACCATACTTTCTTACTATACTACTTGAAATTTAGGGGGAAAAATCGCCTGTCAAAACTTTCATTTTTATGCAACTGACGATCTATTTGTCTTTTCTAAGAATGAAAACACTTACATAGGATAGAAACATATTGTAGCAAAGAGGACTGATTATATTTACAGAGATGTACACATACAAACACAAATATTTTATGACTATAGTGAAAATGCTATGATGGCTAGGTGGATACAAAGTGATTTAGATTAGGTGGCCAGTGAAACCCTATCAAAAGAAGTCATATTTGAAAATATAAGTTTTAAGAATGCACAAAGCAATCCATCAAAAGAACCCAGAGGAGAGATTTGCATCATAATCTACAGTGCAAAGGTACTGAGGCTAGAAATGGTTAATGTGGTAAGTTGTTATGACTGAGACACAAAGAGGGGAATAATGTATTTTCAGGTGAGAATGCTTAAGTTACCAGTGATTGGAAGCCATAATAAATTGTACCATTAATTTTAAACCTCTATATTGGATGAAATTAATTAGCATTTCTGTATTGCATAAAACTGAACCCTATATTTGGGCAAATTAAAAATTTATTTCTATATATTTAAGACAATATTTTAATTTATTTCTTCAAAAAGCATTGTCTAGTTTATATATCATGTGATTTTGGAATTATATCCAAGTGAATGAAAATAACTGCTTCCTAAATTAACCTTTTCATTTTAGTAGGCATATTTACCATTTAAGAAATAAATACAATTTCTATAGCCATGGGAGCATTTGCATTTTTGCTTTAAATGAAAATTAGTATAATTCTTAATTTATAGTATTATCCCATAGCTTTAGAACCATGTATTTATACTGAAATATTATTCCTGAAAATAACACTATTCACCAAACATATGTTAATAAAAGATATTTTAAGTTGATAATTTTATGTACTTAATTGTTCTTGATCTATTGTACACTGAGTAAAAATTTTACAAAGCATTTCCTATATATTTAGGCCTCATACATATAGGACGCTGACTCCATAAAGGCAATGACCTTTAAAAATTAGTATACATATACACATATGTATAGTAGCGATTTCCTACTTAGTTAAATAAAGTTCCAGGAATAGGCAGGATTAAAGAAAAATTCTGGGTAATGATAAAATCAAAGATGCAGAAATTATTTATTAAATTCATTGCAAATTCAAGTAAAATGATTCTCCTAGAGAAGATTAATTTCAAATTGATTATTTAAGATCTACAGAATTTTATTCCATATTAATAATCAAATAGGTCCAAGTAGACGTCTTTCTGTATATTTCAGTTTTTACCACTAATAATGCAACGAAATACTTTCTTTTTGTATTTTATATGATTGCTATACCTTTCCATATTTCTCAGTAGTGTGACAGCTGTTAAAATTTTGATTAATCTTTGGTCATCTCTCCATAAAATATAAGCAGATGTGAACCAATGATTGCAACTATTATCAAATCATTCAAGCTTTTAAAAGAAAAAAACCTATTTAAGAAACATTCATAGTGATTTTATTATGACAGCATTTTAAACTTCAGCAGGCCAAGGTGTCCAAAGTAAGGTCATGGCTCTTCATTTTTTCTTTATGAACAATACAAAAAAAAAAAGCAAAAATGATGGGTTTTAGTTCTTATTTTATTTTTGTAAGTAACCTGGAGAGACAAAATCAATTATTTGTTTTTTAGAAATATATTTAATCTTGAAAAATTATTTATTTTTGCTAGTCCTTATAAATTATAATTTAAAATCTTACTTTTTAATCAATGTTTTCTAAAAAAATAGAATATTTTAAATATCCAGTTTGTCTTAAAATTACATGTTATTGATACCCTCAGCAGACTTGCATTTGTTCTTTCTTTTTAAGTTACCAGATATGAGTGACGTCTTTAATGAAGAATTTTTAATTTCTTTTCAAAGCTTTCTAAACTCTCAGCAACATTATCATTGATGATTGCATTACTCTTAAATGTTTCTCCCACTCGTTCCCAAACATTTCCTTTGTTATTCTATCTCCTGCTTCTACTAAATTGCTACCTCTTACCCAAGACTAGATCTCTGACTCTAAAATGAGAAAACAGATGAAATTTTGTGTAATCTCTTGGTATGAATGTTTTAAAACCTGTAACATATTTTAAGATTGAAACAATGCATAATCATGTTAGATTAATTCTGTGTTAAATAGTCGCTTTAGACTAGTGCTTCTCTGTACTCTATAGTTGTAGACATTTTAATACTAAACTTAGTATCCAATAGTTGATCAATGCTTCCCTTAAGATGTGGCAATGAGTACTGAATATGATGTATTACCACCACTGAACAATGGATTTACTTCCTTTTTTTTCCTTTGTTTTATTTGAAGACACCACACATTTAATTTGTAGCCAATCAAGACTTGTAGTCATAATTGTAGTCATAATTTGTTTCCCCTTGTAAATACCCCACTCTATACTGATTAAATTGATTTTTATAATTGAATATTGTTCTTAATATAATCCTTTCTCAATTCTCCTACATGAGAATGAACTTGTTTTTCCATAACATTTTGTTTTCTGGTTAATAATTACTCTAGGAATTCCATCATCTTATATATTGCTGTTTCGTTTTTGAGGATTAAGTCATGTACGTATTTGATAAGCATACCTTTTAAGTGTTCTCATGAATGCAAGTCAGAATTACTAATAATTTCAAGCCTAAGACATAGATTCATTTTCTAAGTTACATTGGCCTATTAATCAACAGTTGAATGTGGGTAAAATTTTGTTCAGCTAATGATGAATCCTCCTCCTAGATACATTTTAGTCTGTTGTAGGAAAAATATATATAAATACAACTTCACTTTCAATTTCTTTGCCATCTATTTAAAGATGTGTTGTAAGGGCCCATCTTTTTTCCCACATAGAACCTGGTAAAACTTTCCTTTTTTGAAAATAAGAAACCTCTTCTGCAGGCCAGATGCATAAACTACTTGACAGATGTTGCATCTCTGCTTTAGCTTCCCAATCACTCTCTGAGATGGATTTACTGCTTTTCTATGCAAGAAGTGCTGGGTTTCAGTAAAGATGCCAATAATTTCATATGCAGTGACCTTGGCATGAAGTAACTTTTCTGAAATTGTGAGACAGCAGCTGTTTGAAACTTATTATTTATCACTGTTGCACACAATATGTTTACATTTTCTTCTCTCCCACCTCATAAATATAACTTCCGTAGTTTGGTTACCTTGAACTTCTATATAAAGGAAATATGTAAGGGCTCATAGTAATGAAGAATATTTAACTCATTAAGATTCTAACTGCAAGCATTTGCTTTGGTGAAATGCTAAGCATTCACTGTATAATGGACAGAAAAATCATAAAAGGCACATTATAGTGTGTTCCTTACATCCGTTTAGATTGCCTTAGAGAACAGACAGCAGGTCATAAAAAACATGATTTTATTTAAGGCTCTGACAGCTTTCATATCAGAAAAATCACAAACATCAATGTATGCCTTCACAAAATATTCACATAATAATCATTGAAAATATCCTTAGAAAGACAACATGCTTCTGTGATTTCCAGATATGAGAAGAGTAAAGAAAGAGTAGGTGATCTGAAAATAATACATAATTCAACTATAATGGTAACATAGAATAAATTTTTGAAATTCTAACTGGTGACAGTTGAATGATCTTTCATTTTAAAGCTGTTTTGTCTTTCCTGTGGGTCCCTTTGAATTTCTCAATTCCATTTTATTGTTTCAGTGATTTCTTTTTTTTTCTTTTTCTTTTTCTTTTTTTTTTTTTTTTTTTTTTTTTTTTTTGGTGCTGGTGATTGAACCCAGGGCCTTGTGCATGTGAGACAAGTACTTTACAGACTGAGCTATATCCCCAGCCCTGTTTCAGTGACTTCTGTGACATAATCATGTACACTGAGGTTGTATAAATTTTAAACAGTTCTATCTTTAACCAATTTTGTAAGAGTTCATGATCAAAATGTGCCAAGATAGCATGTATTTTTCAGGAAAAATTAAAAACTCATTTTTCCCCAGAGTTAATTAAAGAAGTCAGGTCCCATGGTATAATCTGCTTCTGAGCTAGATTTTTAGGGAGACAGACTGATGATTTTCTTCTAGAAGGTGAGGCAGTCTGTAGACTATCATTAGTTAGAAAAACATGGCTGCTTTTATATTCTGTGCTGTATGTGAAAATTCTACTATATGAAGCTGGTGGTAGGTATCTTTTCTTGGTTATGGTTTGTTCTGAATCTACTTCCATTTGATTCATATTCTCTTTTTCACACACAATCATTCTTGACCCCTCCTCCATTTTAGCCCATGTTTTGTACATTTTATCATAAATTTAACTTTGATTTGAATTATACCTTTGCATTAAGCATATGGTTTTACTTCCATCAGACATCCTATGCCCTCTACCTACTCAGACTTAATTAAAATTAATTTCCAAGCTTAGAGTTTTCTTGAAAACAGAATATACAGACAATTCTTAATACCATTATTCAGTTCTTTAAGTCAGAATTTCTGATTTAACAGTGTCTTTGATAGTACCCTAAGCACAAATGGCTAATCAACAGTTTATTTCTTATTCTTTATTATCTTTTTCAGCATTTTATGACATTTTAAAATATATACAGAAAACCCAAAAATAAATAAATAAATAAATAGAACAAATCTCAAACACCCACATTCTACCACTGAGATTTGACAAATAACAATTTACTTTGTTTGCTTTATCATCTGACAATATGTATATCCATTCACTGGCTTGTTATTTAAAGCATTTCAAAGCTAGACACTTTATTATTATAGGTCATGCATAAACAATTGTTACCATTTTTTTAATCACCAAAGATTGATTTTTTTTTTTTTTTTTTGCTCTGGACTTTGTAGACTTGCAATTGAACATTATCTACTTTTATATAAGACATGTCATTCTTAAGTTTTTTTAGGTTCTTCTATGTATCTGCATGATTTTGTATTATATTAGAAAGAAAAAATAAAATATTTTAAAAGACACTCAAGTGATTTCTGAATAGCACAAATTTATATGTCTATATGTAAGAAATGAATTAAATACAGATGAAAATATTTTTTTCAGCAACATTTTCCTGATTAACAATGAATTCCTGGATTGTTAGGCAGTTTCTTTATCTATAATACCATATCCTCTCCTAGTGCCACCTAAATACATTTATACAAATCATTTTTGTTGATTCTTGATATTGACATTTTTCCAAATATCATCATTTGATTTTGAAACTCTGTCAAGTGCAACTTAAATGTAAATTATATTTTTCCTAAATTGTAAGAAATAGAAATTGACCTTGTTCACCATATTTTAAAGATTATAAGAGTACAAATAGTACATTTTCACCTTTTCCTGTTTGTTTAGTTGGCAATTTTCTTTTTCACTATATTTACTTTATTAGCATTGGGCAAAAAAGAGTTTGTAATGGAGTTGCACAGTTCCATATTTACCCGCCATCCCCAAATGTTCTCATGGTCTTTTTCTTCCCAATAATTATTACTCTATTTTCTATCTACAGTCATTAACAATTTACGTTTTAATTTTTAAAGTATTTTTATAAAGGATTAATTAACCACTAGTAAAAATTATTTTCTGAATTTTTATAGAGTATTGCTGATTTGTAATTAAATTAATAATATTATGTCAAATCTCAGTGGATAATCCAAATCTATTAGCAATATTTCCAAACTTCTTTTAGCTGCTGTGAGGTACTCATTTTATTCATGAAGCAGGTACCTGTTCTGATGTGACACTAAAATTTTTAGTTGGATCAAGAGTGAAGTGTTTTAGTCTACAAAACATAAATATCTAGGAAGTTCTCATAAGGTCTAATGCTTTCAACCATTAGAATAATGGTGTTCAGCTGCTCATATTTTAGAGTCTGTTATATATCATAGTGCATGGCACATAATAAATGCCTACCAACTTAAATATTTGGTGGATAAACTATTATACTAGTATGATAATTTTACTTCCTCATGTAGCATGTAGAAGTTCATGGAAAGCGTCCATGTGTCTGCCCACAGTTAGAGATTAGCAATCACTAATGCCATGACAAGGGCATCTGTTAAGATTATATTGTATTATTGAAATGGCTGAAAATATTGAGGGTAACACATTCTGAATGGAAAGCAGGAAATGACAACAAAAGTAGCAAAGGAAAAGATAATGTGAAATGACAGGAAACTCTGTAGGAATTTTTAATGAGGATTAAAAGTGTCGTTGCTTCATGGGCTTTATTTTTCTTTTTATGTAACATGAATTTCATTTGTATGTAAAGATGTCAAAGATTTACCTAGGCTTTATTTAGATGGTTAAATCCACTCGGCCTCATCAAATATAACTCTTAGAAAAAAATAGATGCTAATTTTTATTATTTGTTCTTGAAATAGTCTTTCCCGTAGGATTATGGAATTTCACAGTCTTTATTTCTCTATACTTTATCCTATTAGGTATCATTTCATGGTTCATTTTGCTTTAATCCAGTGCAATATATTTTACTACCAGGTCTCTGTCTTTTTCTTAGCCAACAGCCTCTTTCAAAGAGACTCAATTCTATACTTCATTTTCAATTATCATTTAGAAATACAGTTCAGAACCATCATTGGGGTATCAAGTCCATTTATCTGTCTGCTTGGCAGTTCCAATTGGATGTCTCTCAGACAAAACTCAATGTATCATAAACAATTCATCTTGTTCTCTGCTCCTGACACCCAGAGCAGCAAATCTTCACTTTCCCTCAGTGTTCTTGGTGAATGAACCATTCTCTCTAGCAGATATACAAGCTAGAGTCCTAGATATCACTGTTGACTTATCCTTTTTTCTCACTCCTATATTCCCTTCAAATTTTGACATTCAACACCTAAATACATCTGAAATTTATCTATCTGATGTCATCCTTAATCAATAGATTCTAATAATCACAAAACCTTCTTATATTGACTGTTACAATCAATTCTTTACATTTGGACACTTATTAAAATAAAAATAATATAAATAATTATACCAGGCCAATTTAAATTGTCCTTGACTATTCAGGAATTGTTTATCACATTTGAAGTTCTTACCTTATCAATACTTATTCATACTTCCATCCTTTCTTCCCATTGTGAAAACAGTTAACTTTTGAAATGCAAACTGATCAATAACTTCTTTGAGTTGTTCTTAGGATAAATAACACATTTTTAACATAACCTGTATGACCTTGTACAATTTGGCTCTTGCCTATAGCTTCAAATATCCATACTTCTCTCAGCATTTTGCATACTGTGCCCACCCACCACTGTTTGCTTTCAGTTTCTCAAATGACTATGCATCTTTGCATTTCAAAGTTTTGCATGAGTTGGATACTACTATGGATACTACAACCCTCCATCCCACTTTGCATACATACTCTCTACTCTTCATTCAAAGTGGAGATGAAATATAATTTTCCTTTCTCAGAGGAGACTTTTCAACTCTGCTCAAATTTAATCTCTAAGAAATTCTGAGTAGCCTATACATTTCTTTTTAACCATTCTTACATATCATACCTATTCAATTGCTTACTTTCTGGTCCCTACAAGAATGGTAGCTTTATACAAGAAGGAATTCTGAATATATAATTTATATTTAATCTTTAGTGATTTAAAAAGTTTATTGCAGAAAAAAAGTTTATTGTAAATGTAGGCTAATAAAAGGTTGTAAAAGCTACTATCTTTTCAATATTCTTTTTACTTCAATTCAGTGCTTGAATTAGGGTAATCAGTAAATTATTTTATTTTCTTTTTAGGGTAATTACTTTTATTATCATTATTGGTTTATGCTTTGCTCCCTGGGATTATATAACACAAACCAATCCTTCCACATGGAAGCTTTTTGCATAATGGAAAACAACTCTTATCTTTTCTTAACCCCCAGGCCCCTCCCAATATTTTTTATTATAATTTGTTATACATGTTTGCAGAGTGCAACTCATTTCATATTACATATAATGAACACAATTTTTCAAGTTGCTGTTTTTATATAAGGTATTTCACAATTGTGTCTTCATACATGCACTTAGGGCAATGATGGCCAACTCTGATAAGGCTGGAAAAAGATAGACCAATAGCACAGAAAAGAAGGTGGATCATTTTTGTGTATGTGTCTGCAATCCATATACTAAATTTCCATTATCTGACTCTAACAAAATTACTATCTCAAAATGGACTCCTAATTGGCAAATTCAATAGATTATCTTAAGTTCTTATCTAGTGATTTCTGCAGTATTGACTCTCCCTTCTCTATGGCTTCCGTGTTCCCACAATTGCTGCCATCTTCTATTTTCAACCTACCCTCTGAATCATGCCTTTTATTCTAAGACAAAAACCTCTCCCAAATGGACATCGTCCATATCTCACTTCAAGATAGTATGTTCTAGTACAAATTATGATTATCTGTATGTTTGATTTAACATTCTAACAGATTTTTAATTTCTCCAAGTTCAAAGGGGTTTGTTTTTTTCTTTTCATTTGCAGTAGCCAGCATATTTTATATATACTGATTTTAGTAAATACATGCTAATTTGAGTTTAACATGTGAATTGTTCTTAACAGCATATGTTTTCATGAAAAATATGGATTGTATTGCCCAATAAGAATATTTTTATTACCACATATATTTCTTACTAATCTTGAACTGCAATCTGTCTGCTATAATGTTTAATTTTACTGTGATTGTGGAAAAGCAATCTCAATTCAAATATTAGTACTTGCTTATAACTCAATCCTTTATGCATCCATTTCTTTGTACATTGTGTCTTTATTAGCTTCTTATCATATTTATGACATAGCTATTATGAAATGATATGTATGCCTTTGTCACAGATTTGAAAGTATTTCCAATTTTCAAGATATATCTTATAGAAATGTGACAGTTTTACATTTTGTTTCAGATAATTTCCCATTTATTATCTTTTTAATGACTATCATAGAAGTACAGTAACAATACTCCTTAAACAAAAATTTCATAATGAGAAACTTTTTATTTTTTGACATTCTATACTAAATCTGAAATTTTATTCTAACTATGATAATTATTTAATAATTCTTAATCATGTAATTATTTATAATAATCCTACTGTTTAAATTATTTGATATATTTGTGAGATTACTGAAAATAAATCATTTGGAAGCTTAAATGGTTTATATTTAAAGGAATAATAATTTAATTTTGGGAAAGTATAGTTTTGAATCAATAAATTGGATGTTTATGTAGATAAAACATCTGAAACGTTTTAAATACCAAATTAAGTTTCTAAGGACTATATAATATCAGTGATTTCAATATAAAATAAATCTATAAAAAATAATGTGGAGAGAGAACATTATAATATTATAACCCATGGTGAACATTTCTTCTATGAAAGTACACATTAGACGAATTTGTATAACTGCGAAATTAACTGAAGATGTGACTGATATTATAGGTGTAAATGTTCTCCTGTGTAATAAAATTTGTTGTCTATGAGATATTATAACCTACTTTAGAAGGAGGTTGGAGGAGACAATTAATCATTGCTGAAGCCAATCAGTAACCTGAATATGTTTAAGAGGCCAAAGAGTCTTCAAAGTGTTTTTAATTTTTTTGTGATTTTATTAGTTCCTGAAATAGTAATATATGGAAAAGAAAATCATCATGATATGTTAAATATATAGAGAGGTAATGAAAATATGGTATCTAATTACTGATGCTCCTGTTTTATTTAGTCAGCTTTTCATTGCTATGAATAAAATACCAGAAAAGAACAACTTAGAAGAGAAAAAGGTTATTTTTGCTCATGATTTCAGAGGTTCCGGCCATGGTCTCCAGACTCCATTGCTCTGAGCATGAGGTAAGGCAGAATATATTGGCAAAAAGGTGTGATAGAGGGTAGATGCTCAACTTATAGTACCCAAGAAATAGAAAAAACCAGGAGCCAGTAACAAAGTATAAAACCCAAAGCACATCTGCAGTGACTCACCTCCTCTGTCCATACTTTGCCTGCCCACAATTACCACCCACTTAATCCATATCAGTTGAACTCACTGATTATGTTACACCTCTTTTAATCTAATCATTCAACTTCTGAAAATTCTTTCATTAGCTCACACACGAAGTTTTGGGGGATATCTCATCTCTAAACCATAGCATCTACCCCAGACCCCTAAATGATTGTATCCATATCACAATGCAAAATACATTTAGTTCATTTTAAAGAGTTCCCAAAGCCTTAACAGTTCCAGTAGTACCCAAAAGTCTAGGTCCAAATCTCAGCTAAGACTCAAGTCAAACTCTTACCCAGGAAATTAAAGATAAAAAGCAAGTTATTCATATTCAACATGTAAGGGCACAGTATAAGCATTTCCATTCTAAAAGAGAGAAATAGGTGCACAGAAAACAGGGATGAGACCAATATAAAACCATCTGGGAAAACAAGTCCTGTAGCTCTACATCCAGCATCTGGGGCATGTGGCATTGTGATGTTCCCTCCCAAGGGCTTGTGTAACTGTGGTCCTATTGCCTTGCTAGCTGCAACACACATGGGCTCTCTTGGCTTGTTTCTGCTTGCTTCTTGCAACTTTCCTCAGCAGATGCCACACATTACTGATAGCTGTTAATTTCAGGGGTCTCCACTGCTTTTTGCTCTTGATGATCACAGTAAACTTAGGTAAAAGCCACCATCAATATCCATATCACTGTTTGAATGTTGTGCTGCCTTGAAAGCTCCTCCACCATATTAATTAGTACATCAACATTGAATTCAGTCTCACTTTGTATATAACCAAAGATATGTAAAAATGTGCTCTAAAAGTATAGTATGAAATGTAATGCATTCTGCTGTCATTTATAACAACTTACAATAAAAAAACTTAGGTCTTTAAGAATAGTAATAAAAGAAACCTCAACACTAAAAAGTATATATAAAATAAAATAGGTATTACTTAAATTTCAAAATAAATAAATAAATAAATAAATAAATAAATTCAGTCTCACAAAAAGTCTCAAGACATGGGCAAACTGTAGGAATTTACTTGCCAGAATGTAATATGAATGGCCTCAAGTCCATTTTCCACTACTGTCTTCCTTACCCTTTGCAATCTCATGAGCCCAGACTTGATTACCCATAGTATTATTGGCATTCTGGTCTTTGGGGTTCCCACCAGACTTGTCCGTTAAGCTCTGCTTACAATATTCAAAAAGTTTTCCAGTTTGTATCTCTAAATTTTTCAAAGTTCTTCTCCTCACAAGCCAGATACAAAGGTTTCTGAGCCACATGGTGAGGTTAGTCACAGCAACAGCCCCATTTCTGAAGACCAATTTCTGTGTTAGTATGATTTTGTTTTCCTTGTCACTGTGTTACAAAAAAAAAAAAAAAAAAAAAAAAAAATAACAAGAGAAGCTTAGAGGATGAAAAGGATGAAAAGCTTATTTTGACTTGTGGTGTGGGGTTTAGTCCATGGTTGGCAGACTCCATATCTCTAGGCCCAAGGTGCAGTAGAAATTTCTAGTAGAAGGGCATGCTGGAGGAAAGCAGCTCAAGATGGTCACCAGGAAGATGACAGAGAACTCAGCTCACCAGAGACAAAATATAAATCCTAAATTTACACCCCCCCGCCTACTTTCTCCAGCTACACCCTAACTACCTACAGTTACCACCCAGCTAATCCATATCAGTGGTTTAATCCACTGATCAGATTACATCTCTCATAATCTAGTCATTTCACCTCTGAAATTCTTGAATTGTCTCACACATGAGCTTTTGGAGACAACTGAAATGTAGATCTTAACAGATTCTGTTTCTCCCATATTTCAAAACAGAAGATTCATAGATATTATGTGATTTTAGCTTTATATAACTTTAATAAGTTGGGAATCTAGAAGTCTTCATGTTCCAGGAAGGTTACTAAGATTATTAAATTTGCAGTTATTAAATTGTACAAATCAGATTTGGATCTGTTAGCCTGCCACTAAATGTGTTATCCCATCAATGGTCCATGACAGATGAAAAAGGAACTTGTTTTTTCTTAGACAAACATAAACACTTCTCTGATGTGAAAGACACATCTATGAAATTCAAAAATCTACTGCAGGATTTTTCAAGCATTGGGAAAAACAAATGAAAAGCATTTTCTAGAAACAACAGAAGCAAAATGGTGTCTATTGCTGGAACAGATACCAAGTGATATAAAGTAAAATAGATCTTGGTCAGAGTTCTATATTCTATCTCGTGTGCTACATTCAAACTTAAAGGATGGATATAAATTTCTCTAAAATGCTCACCTGATTTGCATTTCACTTAAAACATCTCTAATATGAAGATATAATATTAGTCCTTTTATAAGGTTTCTATTAATATCTATTGAATTAATATGCATAACAGAATTTGATACATATTAAGTACTCAGTAAACATTGACAATTTATAATTTTATACTTTAGGTATAGCTCTAAGTAGATACAGAGAGATTAATTTCCAAAAAATGAAAAGGAAAATTTTAGCACAAAAAATAAGATTTATTTTGAATCAATTGTATATGAAAAGATGAAAAATAGTTGTGTAATTTAGCAAATTTAGAAAAAATGAGCAAGCAATTAAAGGTAAGAAATGTCAAATTTCAGATAAGAAAATGTCTCGATACATTCAAGAAAAAGAGGAAAGATATTTAATAAAAACAAAAATAGAAAGAAGGAAGCAATAATCAAATATGAACACAAATACGTATGAATCTTTATAGGCAATATGATTAAATAAAGAAGATTAAGATGAAGTTTTCACTGTAATTAGCAATACAGAAATATTTATAAAGAATGAAATCATTCTATTAGACATTAATATTTTAAAAAATTAAGTTAATAAATATATAAATAAAATTAAGTTAAATATATAGATGTTAGGGAAAATATTAATTAAAATTTTATATATTACTGAATTTTATCATATTAAATGAAAACTCTTCAAAGAAAAGAATTATAGCATATGAAGCCAAAAGTCATTTAAAACAATTAGGAAATTTTTTGCAATTTATGTCACAAACAACATGGATTAGGACAAAAATTATTTCTCTATGAAGTATTACCATGTAGTTTGATGTTTGTGTATCATATATATTTTAATACTGATTAGGTGTTTATTTCTAGCTCAAATATTTTTGCTTCAATATAAAATTATGTTTATAAATATTATTTTTGATAGGAAGTGTTGTAGTTTGGGTGTGAGGTGTCCTCCAAAAGCTTATGTGTGAGAGAATGCAAGAAGGTTCAGAGGAGAAATGATTGGGTTGTGAGAGTCTTAACCCAATCAGTGAATTAATACCCTGATAGGAATTAACTGAGTGGTAACTGAAATGGTAGGGTGTAGCTGGAGGAAGTGGTTCATTGGGAGCGTGGCTATGGGGTATATATTTTGTATATGCAGAGTGGAGTCTCTCTCTCTGCATCCTGATCATCTTGTGAGCTGGTTCCCTCTACCACACTCTTTTACCATGATGTCTTGCCTCGCCTCCAGCCCCAAGGAATGGAGCCAGCAGTCTATGGACTCAGACCTCTGAAACCATTAGCCCTCAAATAAACTTTTCCCCCTCTACAAATTATTCTGGTCATGTCCTTTAGTCACAGTGAAAAAGCTGACAAATACAAAAATGAATGTCCTTGAAATACTATGTAAAATATAGCAAAGATCACTCATCAGCTGGATTGTCTTTATATAAATTTCATTGTTATGCTTGAGTAGTTTTTGTCTGAGAAAATGAAAGTCATAAAATCTGCTTTAAAGAGATAGAAAAATGCAAATTAACCCTGTTATATAAAAATTCTTTGGTTATTTCAAAAAGTCCCAGTTGGGATTCTCCTTTAAACTATTTTTTCTTTTAATATTTCTTTTACATTGATAAAAATGCACCAAGCAAATGTCATTCAGTTGTAATACAGTTGACTACAACTAAGATATAAATCACAGTTATATTTAATATTTCTATATATGTTTCATGACATTTAACATAGTGCAAAATTGATTTTAAAGAGAAAACTCCAGGAATTTTTTTAGGGGGGTCACTGTAGCTTAATGTTTATTTATAGGATCTTACATATCAGTGTATGATAATGTGCGCTATATTTACTTTTACATTACCACATAAAATAGTTAGTATAACAGCTATTTTTTAAAAAATATTAAGTAAGGTGTGAAGACATTTCATGTAAGGTCATCATATTAGGCTAAACAGAAACTATTTAGAAATAAGAATCTACCATCATATGGAATTGTTGAAGTTCAATTCTAGTTTTCAGTGGAGCAAGTTTTCTAATTAAAATCATCCTGAGCCTGGTTTGTTGGTGCATACCTGTAA
This sequence comes from Tamias sibiricus, assembly GCA_025594165.1. Lineage (NCBI taxonomy): Eukaryota > Metazoa > Chordata > Mammalia > Rodentia > Sciuridae > Tamias > Tamias sibiricus. Next base: position 33,197,448 of record CM046663.1, read on the forward strand.
TCCCAGTAGTTCAGGAGGTTGAGGCAAGAATATTAAAAATTGGAGGCCAGTCTAAGAAACCTAGTTAGGCCTTAAGAAACTTAGTAAGACTCTGTTTCAAAATAAAAGATAGAAAAAAGGCTGGGGATGTGGCTCAGTGGTACAGCACCCCTGGGTTCCATCCCTGGTACAAAAACAATAAATAAATAAATAAAATTCTGAGAGTTATTTATTTGGAACACTTGCACATTTAACCCCTAAACTTCAAAAATATATATTTTTTTGTAATGGTGAAAAAGTAAAATAAATAGATTTTATTAAATACTACATGAATAATTATTATTTCTTTTATATTTTTTCTCTAGAATCTAATACCACTTGAAAATAATTTGGGAAAAAAGTTAATAAATATTGAATTAGCTATACATTAATATTTATAATTGGACCCATTTTTCTTTTCATCATAAATATAATTTTAGAGTTTATTTGTGAATGAATAACAATCCTGGGTAAGAATCTAATTTAGAAAAATAGTTTTCCATGTTGCTAGATTTCTGTGTGTATGATATGTATGATTATTAAGATTATTAAATTCATAATCTCAGCTGGAGATACTGATCTGTACTGATTTTTTTGTCTTCTTTTAATTAGTTATCATTTTTATTTTGCAGCAGCCTCTGGAAGACTGATATAGCAAATAGTACATAACATTTTTATGACTCCTTGCTTTTACTTGCATCTGGCTCCTAATTAACATGAAAATTTAGGGAAAAAACAGTATTTCTATATATTAAAATCTTGCTAATGATAAAGAGCTGACAAAGAAATGCCAGATATTGAAATACTTTCTCTTCTCTTAAAATATGAATCCTCTTCAATTGCTCTGTAATTATTTAGCTTCTTGAATTACTTTGCTCTTTTTCTTATTATATTTTATTTGTGGAAATTGTTCCTCAAGAATTAAGGGAAAATAAAGACTTTCTCAGATGAAAGAAAACTTGTCCCCCATAAAGAGTTTTAGCTATCAGCTGTAAAGATAGCTAAAGGACATGATCCCAACAGAAAGAAAATAATAGTAGCTAAAGCTCACAAGGTTCAGAACAGAAAGATCAATGGAACTGTGGTAAAAAAAAAAAAAAAGATGAATATAATGGACTAATTCTATTTATATGAGGTTCTTAAATTACATGTGATGGTGGAAGAAAAATATAGCACCATCCAATGTGCTCATTATCTGTAGTAAAAATAAGTAAGATAGTCTTTTTAACAAATGGTGAAGGGAAACTGGATATGCATATGTAGAATAATGAAGCTGGACCCTTCTCATCTAGCACAAAATTCAACTCAAAGTAGATTAAAGACCTAGGAATTCGACCAGAAACTCTGCACTGCTAGAAGAAAGGTAGGCCCAACACTCCAACATATAAGCACAGGAACCAACTTCCTTAACAAGACACTAGAGTGCAAGAAAAATCAATAAGTTGGGATGGCATCAAATTAAAAAGCTTGTGCACAGCAAATGAAACAGGAGTGTGAAGTGACAGCCTACCAAATGGGAAAAGACCTTTGCTATCTGCTCCTCAGTTCAATTATATCCATATATATAAAGAACTCAAAAAACAACAACAAAAAAAAACATCAAATAAAGCAAATAACCAAATTAATCAATGGGAAAAAGAACTCAACAGACACTTGTCAAAAAGGAAAAAAAGAACTACAAATGGCCAACAATTGTATGAAAAATGTTCACCATCTCTAGCAATCCAGGAAAATCAAATCAAAACCATATTGAGATTTCATGTCACTCCAGTCAGAATGGCAATTATCAAGAATACAAATAACCCTAAATATTGGTGAGAATGAGGGGAAAAGGGTACATTCATACATTGTTGATGGGACTTCAAATTAGTGAAGCCACTCTGGAAAGCAGTATGAATATTTCTCATAATACTAGGAATGGAACCACCAAATAAGCCAGATATCCCACTCTTTGGTATATTTACAAAATATCTAAAATGAGCATATTTTAGAGATGCAGCCACATCAATGTTTATGGAAGCACAATTCACAATAGCCAAACTATGGAAATGTTATGTTGGATGTGAGGTGTCCCCTAAAAGCTCACGTGTGAGACAACGCAAGAAGGTTAAATGATTGGGTTGTAATAGTCTTAACTCAATCAGTGAATTAATCTCCTGATAGGGATTAACTGAGTGGCAACTGAAGTGGTAGGGTGGGGTTGGAGGAGGTGGGAATTGGGGTGTGGTTTTTGGGTGTATGTTTGTATCTGGCCAGTGAAGTCTCTCCCTCTCTCTGCTTCCTGACCACCCTGTGAACTGTTTCCCTCTACCACTCTTCTGCCATGATATTCTGCCTCATCTCAAGCCCCAAGGAATGGAGTCTGCCAGAATTCTATGGACTAAGACCTCTGAAACTATGAGCCCTCAAATACACTTTTCCTCCTCTATAATTGTTCTGGTTGGCTCTTTTAGTCACAGTGGTGAAAAAGCTGACTAAAACAGGAAACAACCGAGGTGTCTTTCAATAGATGAATGGATAAAGAAAATGTGGTATATATACACAATAGAGTATTCCTCAGCTATTAAAAAGAATGAAATTATGTCATTTGTAGGTAAAGGATGGAACTGCAGAGTATCATGCTAAGTGAAATAAGGCAGACCCAGAAAGTCAAACATATAATATTTTTTTCTGATATGCAAAAGCTAATTTAAAATAAGGGGGAAAAGAGAGAATGAAAGGGAAGGGTGTGTGGGAATTCTATAATAATAAAAGAAAGAACAAGTGAGTAGAAGGAGATTGGCAAGAAGGGAGGAGAAATGTGATAAGGGAAAGACAGTGGAATCAATTTGAATTAATACTCCAATGTACACATGTGAATATACTACAGTGAATCTCACCATTATGTGAATGAATAAGACACAAAACAAAAAAAAAATTGTAAATAAATAGATCAGTAAAAGAGTAGAGGAAAGGAAACAGGGAGAAGAAGGATGGGGAGGGTAAGAGTAAAGACAGGGGACTAAATAGAAGCAAATTATATTCTGTACATTTACAATTATGTTAAAGGGAATCCTAATATTATCTATAACTATTATAAACCAATAGAAAATAAAGAATAAAAGAACAATAAGATGGAGACAGAGAATGGTTACTAAAGACAACCTAGGAATGTAGCATCCGTAGATGTGCGTTCTTTACTTATAATTCAAAACCACTTATAGGACCAAGGAAAGGTTGTCATGGAAATAGTGTCCAACACAAAATTTGAAATAAGACAAACACAGATTAGTATCCAAGATGAAAGCAACATCACTCTTTTAATTATATATTTCCTGATCTTTTCATCATAGCATTATGTGGATTAAATGAGATAATATGCACTTTATGTTCAGCATGATGCCTGTGATCTTGTTCCATGATCATCATAACACCATCTCCAGTAAACTTCTGTCAGCAGATTATGACCAATAGGTAGAAGTTATATTGGGACAGCTTTTTGCTGAACATAAAGATTTTTCTAAAATTACAGCTGTTGCAAATGGAATTGGCAATATTAGAAACAAGACCAAATAACCAATTCCTGGTACCCAGATTGTGGAATTCAAGTACCAGCTTCCAATAAAAGCACTAGAGTTACTAAAAGAAGAGACTGATTTAGTTTCAGAGAAATATTAAAAGAGGTAATTGTCTTATCATTAAGTGAAGACTTAAAAATGCGAAGTCGGGTCAAAAGGAGTTAGGCATCAATGTGAAAAGGTTCTGAAGAGCAAAGATGGGACATTGAGTAACAATACAAATAACAATCACAATGGATTAGAACACACCAAATATGTTGAAATTCATGAGCTCACAATGATAGAAATAACAACACAAATAAAAAATATGTAAGATGATCATATTTAAAAAGTGGTATAATAGTCAAAAGATCCATGTGAATGTAACTTTTCAGAACTTCACCAAAGTGATAAAATGTCAATATTAGTAGTCTATAGGTTACATATGTATACTATAATACTAACATTCACCTGTCAGAAAACTATACCAAGTAATTAAAAATAACTATAAATTTAAAAAGCTAGTTCTACAATATGTTAAAATAATAAAAATAGGGGCAAGGAATAGAAAACAGAGGGAACCAGAAAAAATACCTAACAATATTGTAGACATAAACTCTAACATAAAAGAGATTTAAATACTAATGAACTAAATGCACTGAATAAAACAGAGATTTGCAGAGTAGATAAAATTCACAGAAGTATGTGTGCACACACAATTGAACAATATGCTATTGAAGAGCAGAATGAAACAAATGACAAGGACAATGATAGATTTCACTGAAATTGAAAAACAATAGAAAAGAAAAACAATAGAGAAGACTGAAAAATCAAGGAACAAGTCCATCAACCTATCAGTGAAATTGACAAAATTCTAAAAATATTGACAAAGAAAAACGATACAAGAAATAAACTATCAATATTAGGAATGACACATGGGCTATCACTGTAGAATCTATGGACCTCCAAGGTGAATAGGATTGAAACTACGGACACATAAATTAGGCAACTCAGAAAAATGGATCATTTCCTTAATAAGCACAAACTACTGCAGTCCACCAGTACTAAGCAGGTAATGTGATTAGCTTTATGATTAGTAATGAAATCTAACCTACAATTTAAAATTTTATAAAAAGTTCTCTAGATACACACAATTTCGCAAGTGAAATGATTTTTCTTTTGTTCTACCCTACTTCATCCAATGTTTTATTAGACATTCCTAAAGGCTATGATACAATAAACTATGGATGATTTATGTGTTCTTTCACAGACCCTTCCTTGCCATATTGTTATGGCCAAATTGGACACCAGAAGATATACTGTCAATTATGATATCAACATCACGTTCTATATCATAAGCCCCACCATGTTTGTCAGCCACCATATTTTTCCTTTTACATTCAAAATCCTTAAACATGCAAATAGTTTAATCGTTGTGCCAATGATCAGGTTTATAATAAGCAAAACCATGTATTTTCAATAGCCCTCCCTCTGATGCCATCTATCCCACTTATTTTCCTGTTTAGTGTTTAATATCCAGTGTGGTCACAACGATGATTTTTAACCTATATATATTTTCATTGTGGAAAAAAAAATAAGTTCCATTGTTAGCCTCTGTAAACTGATCTACTTCCTGCCATAGCAAATGGTAAAACCAGACCAACTTGGGATACTCTCAGTTTTTCAAGTGTGATTTGCCATTTCAATTGTTCTTTAGGTGCTCATTGCCACTAACTATATGATGTGAATGTCCTCCACTCCATACACAACAGAATTGCATGTCACATATTTTAATAGTCAAAAATCCTTGACTGACAAAGAACTATTTAATGTTTAATTTTCTTGGATTGAAAAAAAAAATACCCAGAGAGGAAAGTAGATGATTCGTTCTACATATTTTACCGGATGGATACTATTTCAAATATGTATTAACAGTACTCATTTTGCAACATAGGACTCTGAAGTCCATACTTTTTCCTTGAAGGAGCCCTAATTAGGAAGGGCTGTTGTAGCTAGCTGGAAGCCATGGGTTCCACCTGATATGTATGTGACGCACCTGTAGGCACCCGCAAACCTGAAGGTATATAACCGGGTGAAAGCGGTCCGAGTTAGGAGAACGGAGAATTCAGTCAGCCGGGCAGTCACTCGGTCGGTCAGAAGAATCAGAGCGGCCAGAACGTAGGCAGAGCGGTTACAGAAGAGAAACCAGATAGAAGAAGTAATGACTGGCCAGAGTTAGGCCGAGGCTCCAGAGGACTGGTCAGAGTAAGGCCAAGGCTCCCGAGGAAGACAGAAGACAGAAGACAGAAGAAGGAAGAAAGAAGAGAGAAGAAAGAAGCTCTAGTCTTTCTCTAAGCTAAGCTCTATCTTTCTTTAATCTTTCTTTACTCTACTCTAAGCTAAGAAGAAAAGCTAAGCTCTATCTTTCTTTACTCTAAGCTACTCTACTCTAAGGAAGAAAGAAGAGAGAAGAAAGAAGCTCTAGTCTTTCTCTAAGCTAAGCTCTATCTTTCTTTAATCTTTCTTTAAGCTACTCTAAGCTACTCTAAGCTAAGAAGAAAAATCTTTCTTTCCCTCTCTAAGCTCTAAGAAAGTAGAAGTAAAAGTAGTAAAAGCTTAACTCTGCCTCCGAGAGTTTTTCCTCCCGGTTTTCGGTACCAGGCAGCTTACAAATGGTGGTCCGTCCGGGGCTCGGCAGGCAGAGAAGAAAAGCTAAGAAATAAGAGCAATGAGAGAGCAGAGCCTCTGACTCAGTTGAAGCCAGTTAAGAATTAAGCCGAAGCAGAGTAGCCGGCCAAAAGCCGAAGCAGAGTAGCCAGCGAAAAGCCGAAGCGAGCCGGCCAAAAGCCGACTTAGTTGAGGCCAGTTAAGAATTAAGCTGAAGCAGAGTAGCCGGCGAAAAGCCGAGCCGGCCAAAAGCCATAAAAAATGAAGAAGCCAGACTCAGTTGAGACCAGCAAAAAGAGTAGAAACAAGAGAGCATAGCCTCTGACTTAGTTGAGGCCAGTTAAGAATTAAGCTGAAGCAGAGTAGCCAGCGAAAAGCCGAAGCAAGCCGGCCAAAAGCCGAAGCCGAGTAGCCAGCCAAAAGCCATAAAAAATATAGAGAAAAAGCCTTGAGCTTTAGTATAAAGAAAAAAGCCATGAGCTTAAAAGAAAATAGAGAATTAAATAGCATGGTAAAAACCATGCAGAAAAAAAAGCCATTGAGCTTTGGCAAGAAAGCCATAAAGAAAAATAAAGAAGAGAAAAAAAAAAAGTCAAAGCCGCTTATGCAATTGTGCTTAACTAGGTGCGTTAGCTGCTCCTCAGCATTAGGCTTCCTTAAAGCCACAGCACCTTCTCAAAAAGGGCTCAAATATCCACCCTTTCAAAAATAAAAGGTGAAAAGCTAGGTAGGGACAAGAAAATAAAAGAAAATAGAGAAAATAAAATAGAGAAAATAGAACAAAAGCACCTTTTTAAAACTAAAGGGAAGGAATATGAAGGAGCCCTAATTAGGAAGGGCTGTTGTAGCTAGCTGGAAGCCATGGGTTCCACCTGATATGTATGTGACGCACCTGTAGGCACCCGCAAACCTGAAGGTATATAACCGGGTGAAAGCGGTCCGAGTTAGGAGAACGGAGAATTCAGTCAGCCGGGCAGTCACTCGGTCGGTCAGAAGAATCAGAGCGGCCAGAACGTAGGCAGAGCGGTTACAGAAGAGAAACCAGACAGAAGAGAAATGACTGGTCAGAGTTAGGCCGAGGCTCCTGAGGAAGACAGAAGACAGAAGACAGAAGAAGGAAGAAAGAAGAGAGAAGAAAGAAGCTCTAATCTTTCTCTAAGCTAAGCTCTATCTTTCTTTACTCTAAGTAACTCTAACTCTAAGAAACTACTAAGAAAAATCTTTCTTTCCCTCTCTAAGAAAAATCTTTCTTTCCCTCTCTAAGCTCTAAGAAAGTAGAAGTAAAAGTAGCAAAAGCTATACTCTGCCTCCGAGAATTTTCCCGCGGCACCGTGGCTGGCCACAACAGGCAGCTTACAGTTCTTTAGGTGCTCATTGCCACTAACTATATGATGTGAATGTCCTCCACTCCATACACAACAGAATTGCATGTCACATATTTTAATAGTCAAAAATCCTTGACTGACAAAGAACTATTTAATGTTTAATTTTCTTGGATTGAAAAAAAAAATACCCAGAGAGGAAAGTAGATGATTCGTTCTACATATTTTACCGGATGGATACTATTTCAAATATGTATTAACAGTACTCATTTTGCAACATAGGACTCTGAAGTCCATACTTTTTCCTCTTCTCCTTCATCTCATAATTAATTTGGAAGATGGTCTTGGGGTAGCTAAGTATTAAGTAATGCCTGTGAATTTTACGTTTTAAAGAATTGAAACAAGGTAGTTCCCAGTCATTGGGCTGTGAGAACAAACTTCCTATGATACAGTTCTTGTTAACAGGAAATGTCTTGCTTTAATTCTAAGACTCTGATTCTATTTACATCTAATGAAGAACAAAAATTTGTTAAGGATTACCAAATCCATACAGTAAATGAAAGTTACATTGATGATAACCAAAGTTAAATACAAGTTATAGAACAATATAGCATAATTCTAGTATTAACTTATGAAAGTCTTAAATAACTCATACATTTAAAGAAATAAAGTGTCTTCTCTATTATTTCCTTAACATATTCAGAAAACTTGTGCATGTGAAATCTCACACTTTTCTTTATGATTGATAAACTTATAGGATACTTTTTAGTATTTATTCTTAGTTGACCTATGTCATCTCATCATTTTTGAATTTTCCTCCTGTTTGTTAGAATTCTACCTTAGTATCTTCTGCTTATATTCACATTGCCACTTTAAAACTATATTTCACTCTTCCCTATTCTCTGTCCCAGTCCATTTTCTCTTTATTCTTTATTTTCTTGATTTATAATTCTCCATATTATCTTATTTCTTTTCCTATATCTCTCACAAGTTTTCCCATGCTTATTGCTGTCTTCTCCTTAATCACTTCTTTATTCCTGATTATACCCTGTTTTCTGGCATTTATTTCTAACTTTTCTTGTATCTGTATTAGATCTATTTTTGCTGAGGACATATATCACAATGGGAAAATATGATAAAAGCACTCCATAACTTGAATATATATGAATTCTTGTAAATTATGGATGAACTATTAGGATATATGTGTGTCTCAAAATCTTTCCTGCTTTCTGGGGCTATTTAAGAAATACTTATATACAGTTATATGAAAAAATTGCATTTTCAAAGATATTACAATAGAATAATATCCTTGAGGTTCTGAGACTTAGTTCATTTAAGTAGCAAACATTGCATGTAGACGAAAGTAAACCTCAAAATTCCTTAAACTTAGCAAGCAGTAAAATCTACTGCAATGTCCAAATGCTCATTTTTAAAATTTATGTTAGGAATAGAATATGATGTGTTCTATTGAGTGCCAGCTGAAATGGTTGGTTTGCATTTAATAATCACTTTAAATAGGTTTTCTATATAAAATTACATAATCAGACACAATGCTACAAAAATATTATTGAGCAATGCTGAGCATTTTACACTATTAAGTATGTAGAAATACAAGCTTTCTTCCCACTTCTGAAATCCACATTCTATAGTATACAACCTCTATCATCCTGATGACATTGCCTGTCCTCTCTTTGCTTCAGTATTTCATTATTAACAAGGATTTTAGTAGAGTCTACTTTACAGGACGTAGTGAAGAATAAGTAAGTTATCACATGTATACAATGTGATACCATGCCATATGATAAACCTTTAATATATGTTTCTTTTAGAGATAACTTTTAAACAAAACAAAATAAAATCAAACAAATAAGAACAACCTCTGGAGGCCCGATTTCCAGTAATGGTGGAAAACTTAATTTTGCCAGATGAACTATTTTTATTTAACATACTTTATATAAAATATTTTTATTTAAAATAAAATCTCTTTAGAGTAAAATTTCACCCTAGTGAAGATTTATTCATGTTTGTTTTGAACAGTTAAATCTATAGTAGGACTGTTTGAGGTTTATATATGTACATGCTGCAACTTTAGAAGTGTCCTCCTGCTTCTTTCTCCTTGTGTGGAATACCTGGGTACAGGAAAACACTCACACATACAACTGCCTCAGGAGGAGGGGTCCTATCTGTGGTCTCTTTGTTGGTCTTTGCTAGCCACTCCTGAGATATCTCATTCACCTGGTTCTTTGGGTCTTGTGTTTTGTCTTGTCTTTACCCTTGCTGATTCAGACCACCCAAGTTTTCACAACAAAGGCAAAGCCCAATGATTGCCTGTGAGGAACACATCTTCCCTCACTCATTCTCCACCTCTATTATCCCTGACTGTGCAGATCCTCTTGGATTTTTGTTTTTTCATCTAAGGGTTTCCATGATGGAGTTTCTTCCCTTTGATCATTTGACTCAAGATGCAGTGACAATCAACTATATTTCTTGCTCTTCTTCTTGCAATAGTAGTTCAAAGAGTTTTAGTAATGTGTAGAAGGACAGTTCTCAGACCTTCTTTGCTGAGACATATTCCACTTTGGCATGTTTCTCACTACTAAGGCCCTGTGTTGTTTCAGGTACACATAAGGCAGTCTTCCCAGTTCTTAAGCAGAGATTTGGGATTTAGGATACTCCATGATTTTGATCACTCCTCAGGTGATCTGAGCTTTGTATTTTCTCATTGCCTCTCCAAAGCCTTCCCTCAGACTAAAATGTGCATTTAATTGCCTATTTTTTTTGGGGGGGGGGTACCAGGGATTGAACCCAGGGGCACTCGACCACTGGGCCACATCCCCAGCCCTTTTTTTTGTATTTTATTAGAGACAGGGTCTCACTGAGTTGCTAAGCGCCTCGCCATTACTGAGGCTGGCTTTGAACTCCTGATCCTCCTGCCTCAGCCTCCCAAGTGCTGGGATTACAGGCGTGTGCCACCACGCCCGGCTTAATTGCCTATTTTGTAGTAGGAAAATTACCTTGTGGAATATACTCCATTATGTCTGTTTTAATCAGCTTTTTTGCTATGACTAAAAGATATGCCCAGAATAATTGTAGAGGATGAAAGATTTATTTAGGGGGCTCATGGTTTTGGAGGTCTCAACCCATAGTTCGCAGACTCCATTCCTAGGGGCTCAAGGTGAGGCAAGACATCATGGCGGAAGAGTGTGACAGAGGGAAGCAGGTCACATGAAGATCAGAATGCAGAGAGAGAGAGAGAGAGACTCCACTCTCCAGATACAAAATATATAGCCAGTAGCCACACTTCCAATGAACCACTGCCTCCAGCCACACCTCACCTGCCTCTAGTTACCACTCAGTTAATCCCATTTGGTATTAATTCACTGATTAGGTTAAGGCTACAACCCATAATTTATCCTCCAAAATTTCTTGCATTGTCTCATATGTGAGCTTTTTGGGGACACCACATCCAAACCATAACAATGTCCACAATTGTACTTAGATTTTAGGAATTCTAGTCTTCTTATTCTAGATCAATAATCGATGGCAAGTCTTTGAAGAATTTAAAACAAACTATATTTTCCTTAACTTTCTATTATAAATAAAAGCCTGCTGAAATCAAAGTGATTATTGTGAATCAAAACTTTCATATAATATTTTATTTAATTTAAATTTTGTAGCCATTATGAACCCTTTTCCAGAAGTAATTAACAATATGTTTTTTTTCAAAATTGAAGAATTAGGTTAGTTAAAAAAGAAACTTAAGAAAAACACTTAGTTAAAAATCTCCAAGTATTATTTACACTATGCTCAGAGACTCTAAGATTAAAGTTTTCTAAATAACTTTATTTTTCTATCTATTTCATTCTGTTTTTCTATAATTTTTCTCTCTCCTGGCTGATAACTCCCTACTTCCCATGGGGTAACAGTATGGTGTAACTACATTGTAGGCAATTTTATAACTCTTCGTCCTTTTAACATTTTTTTCTTCTATCCATGATATCCTCACATCTGCATTCACCTAAAATATTTTCATTTATCTTTCTAGATGCCATAGCCACAAAATCACCATTCCTGACAGAGGCTAAAACTGAAATTAGATACACTAGGTATGTTGCCTATGGTTTTTAGGGAGAACAGCTGTGCCCAGCAAAGATTCAGCAAAGTATTTCTGAATACAGTGCTGAAGTGAGCCACAGTTGTCTTTGGTGTGTCTGAAGTAGTTCCAGTGTGCCTCACATTCCTGTCACTGCAGTGACCAGAGTTGCCACATATCATCTAACCAGTGTCATAGAGCATAGTATATCTTCCTTCAAGACCAATTTCAGATTTCTCTTTAGCCCAAAGCTACCCAGAGACTCTGAAAGTGTTTATCTGTGATTAGATATTTTCACGATGTATCTGTGGGTTGGGAAGGCAGTTCTACTGACTTAGTTGCACAATCGATTTTGTACATGATTAGGGTTGGCTGCCCGTAGAGTGGACCTATAAGAAGATCTTGGCTGGTACAACAGTTTTTCTTCATATTGTCCTTCATCTCCTAGTGGTTTAGCCCGGTTTATTTTCAAGGTACTTTTGGGATTCTAATAGTGACTAAAAGTAAGCAAGAATGCCTGTTATGGTTTGAATATAAGGTGTCCACCAAAGGCTCAAGAGATGAAGTTCAGAGGAGAAATGATTAGATTATGAGAGCTGTAATATGTTCAGTGGCTTAATCCATTTGATGGAGCAATAAGTTGAATGAAGTACTTGGGTACTAACTGTAGGCAGGTGGGGTGTGGTTGGAGGAAGTAGATCTTTGGGGGCATGACTTTAGGGTTTATATTCTGTTCCTAACATCTCCACCCCTCTTTCTCCTTCCTAGTTACCTTGAGCTGAGCAGCTTTAGTCTTCCAGACCCTGCCTACATGATGTTCTATCTCACCTCGGGACCAAAGCAATGGAGTCAGCTGACCATGGATTGAACCTCTAAAACCCTGAGCCAGAATAAAGTTTTTGTCCTCTAAGTTGTTATTGTTGAGTACTTTGATCATAGTGATGAAAAGCTGATTATCACAATGCTTGAGGCCTACACTAGGAACTGACACATACAGTGTAAAGACAATCTAGACTTAAAGCATTTTATTTGTGTCTCAACCAGCCCCTCCCAAATATTGTCTTGATATCTTCTCTTGTTTTCATATATTTTGCTCATTTAATAATTTTTTAAAAATTTTTTGACTGTTTCATTAAAATCAAGCATCCCATTCTCTGAATGTTTCTTCCTTTCATTTCAGCTTATCTGTTCTGTTCCTTCTATTGATATAATTCCAAGACAATTCTTCCTCTTTTCCTAACTCTCCATTCTCTTTTTCATTATCAGATTCTTCATAATATCCCTTACTTCTTAGATTCTAAGTAAAACATGATAGCTATACTTCAGGGAGTGTCATCAAATCTTGTGCTTATACATCTTTCTCATGAGTTTGCTTGCCAAAAGTGAAGAAAAAATACTGTTGGCAAACCCACTTGTGAAAGCCATGCTTAATTCTCCAAGAAGTGCAATGTTCTCAAAGTAAAGTTATCACCAAAAAATAATTTCAAAATAATTCATGCTTTACTTTTGCATGTCTTGAAATATGTAATTTATGTAGATCACAGCCCCTTAAGAAAACCAATAAAACCATTGATTCTATAAGATCCTTTCACTCAAAGAAGAAGCCTAATTAGCTTCACATAATTGCTAATACCACTAGGTAAAATCTTGGTTAATGTAATTGTTATTCATAACTTTTCCCTTGTAAAAATAACATAGGTAAAAGGTGAAGCCTTCTCAGGAAGAGAGGGGAGGTCAAGAAATTGACCAAAGTGATCTCTGTCAGTTCAAGGAAGGGGACAAGGAAAAAACAATAACAACTTGTTTCTAATCACAAACACCCTGTGTGACTAGATGTGTATCACTAAAGCAGCATGTATCTCAAGGGACACTTACAACAATCAACAATGCTAATACATATGCCTGAAGATTTTCCTTTCCCAAGGTCCAAGAGGACTATTTCAGACATTGCTTAATGTCCTATTATGCCATCAATTATTTTCTGCTGATGATCCTGCTTTAAGCATCATTAAGGAAATGGAAACACTCAGCTGAAGTCCTCTTTTGTCTTTCCACCTCCAACTCAGTGCTCTCCTTCCTCACAACTGTACTTTCTCCTTCTTCCATGTTTACAAGTTTATGTGTCCTTCCTTCTGTCAATAGCTAATCCTCCCAATTTTGCTATAGATAGAACTCTCCTTTTTCTTATCAAGGGAATGTTTTTCTTCTTCTATTCCCTTCACTGTTAAGGTACTAGTGACTATTTTCTGATATATATCACAGATAAACATTAACTCTGAAATTTCCTTTTTTTTTTTTTTTTTTTTAAAATAAAACAACCACAATAACCAAACAAAAAAGGGTCATAGCCGGGCGGGGTGGCGCACGCCTGTAATCCCAGCACTTTGGGAGGCTGAGGCAGGAGGATCACGAGTTCAAAGCCAGCCTCAGCAATGGCGAGGCACTTAACAACTCAGTGAGACCCTGTCTCTAAATAAAATACAAAAAAGGGCTGGGGATGTGGCCGAGTGGTCGAGTGCCCCTGAGTTCAATCTCCGGTACCACACACAAAAAAAAAAAAAAAAAAAAAAAAAGGGTCATAATTTTTCTTTGGTACTGCTTCCTTTTGTAAGTAATTTCATGCCCTCTGATTTTTCTGACCCTAAGTTCTCAAAACAGCTGTCCTATTTTCAGTATTAATTCACTGTTTACCTATTATAATCTGGTTTACATGTTTTTCAACTAGTCTGTGAAAACAGCTTTTGTAGACACTAGAACTTTCTTCTTGAAAAACTGTGCAGATCCTTTTCTGACCTCACTTTGTTTTACTACTTGGTAGCTTTCTACAGAATTGACCTTTACTTCCTTCCTTAAATGCTCATTTCTGTTTCTATGGTACTTCAAGCATCTGGTAATGTGCCTTCTTGAGCATTTCTTCTCAAATACTTCTTATTGACTCCAACTTTTCTGCTTTGCTTCCAAAATGCGCATCACACCGCATTATTGTGTTATGTGAAAGGAACTTTTCTCTGTCTCCATTTTCCCTCTACTCTTAGGTAGTGTTATCATTTTCCATATTTCTAAATAGCATACGTATTCTTTCAACTATCACACTGATCTCTCCTATGTGGTTTTCTTCTGCACATTTATATATTCTACTGGGCACGTAATGCCTCTGCTTTGATATTTATAGTGACCTCTAAAGTATTACGTGTGAATGCAATTATTAACCTCTATCTATCCTACCCAAGTTTATATTCCCCCCTATTTCTATGCAGTTATCAAACTGTTCAAGCCAGAAATAATAAATAATATCTAAAAATGTTTCTCACTTTTTTTTTATTTCAAACTATTGGCAAGTTTTGTTATTTCTACTTTCAGAATAAATCTTGTAACTCTTTGCTTCTTTACTTATCCACTACCACCAAACTCAGTCCAAGTCACCACCACTTATTTGTTTGTGATTGCACTCTTACTCTCTTAATCTGTATGTCTATTTCTATTTTTGCTTATTTTTAAATTATTCCACACATACCAGGCAGAATAATTAGAACATTCTAAATTAGATTGTATCTCTCCTCTGCTTACATCCCTAAGCTGATAAGCCATTCATTTTACTATAGTTTTCAAGAGCCCACTTTACCTGTCCATTTATTCAGCATCATTTTGTGTCCACCTCCTTTGATTACTAGAGATGAAACTGGATTTTCTGCTATTACAATCATGGCAGGCAGGGCTTGTTTGTGTTACAGCTCAGGGCCCTTTTGTGTTATAGTTCTTTAGCTCCACAGTAGGCAATGCCTGTTAGTGTTACTATCTAGCAACAGGCTGCCAGAGACTTATTCTCTGGTCTTATCTTGAGAACTTGAAGAATGGAATCCATAGGCAATGGAGGGTGAGTTTGAAAGATGAAGATTTATTCAAGATAGAAGAAAAAAATAGCGCTCTTACCAAGCAAGAGGGGTGCTGAGAGAGGGCTGCCACTCAAATGCTTTACTCTAGGGGCTTATATTGTTGTTGTGTATAGGGTGTTGCCCAGAAATACAAACTAATTTAAGTATCAAAAGTGTGCTAAACTTATTAGTCTATTAGCCTCAAAATATTTTATTCCAATCAGAATGAAGCTCCTTAGGAACTTATTTTACATTATAATTTTTTCTCAGTGCTGTACCAAGTACTTTCTAGATAGCTTGAAGGTGTTTGGATGTGGTTGTTGACTGCCAAACTGCAAGTTGTTCTTTTGTGTGCTAATTTCTGAATCCTTTGAATTCCCTATTTCTTGGAATTAAGGGAGCTACTTTTGTCATCCCAGTTTTAGGTTTCATCCTTATTTACTTACATATCCCTTAACTCCTAATGCAGATACACTGGTAACTCCTGCATTATGCCAATATCTTCTAGATATCAAATGTATTGTACCTTTCATTTCCTTATGTATGGAAATGTGTTCCCTTATCATTTCAAATGTCAAGTTCCTTTCCATATTTCTGATCTTAGATAAAATATGACTCTTAAAAAGATGTTATCCTAGAACCCTATCTCATTATTTTCATTTTTATAATATATTTCTTATTTTATTGATTTTCCTACACATATTTCTTACATACATTTTAAGTATATTCCTTATAACACATATTTGCAACATACCTCCTTATCTTTGTAAAACATTATCTTTTGAGTATGGGAGTCAGATCTTGTTCTTCCCTTTTTAAATTCCCAGGATATATCAAAATGCATGGTAAATAAATAATGTAAGCCTGTTGGATCATATAATGGGAACTTGTTACAAATTAAAAGTTTCCATGGTTCACGACCTTTGAAGTGCTGTGTGTATATATGTATGTGTGAGTTAATAGTCATATATGTATGAAACATAAGTATGTTCCAATGGAAATTGGATGGTCAAAATCAGAAAGGAATTTTCAAAAATTATATATAGAAGTCTATTTGTTGTCATAAGGAATATAAAAATGACCCAGTCACGACTAGAAACCTGGTCAAGTAGTATATTATGAGGTAAGAGTAATGATACACACAAATTCTTGGAGTTTGTCTGCTGTTGCTATCTTCTCATATACATCATTGGAGTGGTAGATATACAATACTTTTTCAGAATTGCACCATATCATGGGCTTTTACTCTCTGAATTTAGTTTTTTGGTTCTTTATCTTGAAAATTCATATTACCAACTATGATCTACTATTTGGTTTAATATGATTGATCTTTTATTATGGTCTTTATTTTTCAATAATTCTGGAAATTCCTATAGTCACTCTTTTCTAGCCTTGGTATTGCAGGATTCCAGTGATCATTCTTACTTCTGTATTCTTTACAGAATTAGAAGATGTGTTCCTTTGTCAGTTTATCTTTCCACAAATTTATTTAATATATAACATTTTAAGAAATGTTTTGAAATACAGCAGCAGACATTGTTGACAAAGTCCATGTAAGCAGAGTGTTGGGTATAGGTGGAAAGTAACAGAATAAAAGTCAAAATTAATGCTCAGAAACCAATATCAAGTTGTAATATATTCTGAAATGAAATCAAAAGAGTGACATAAATGTAACATTTTTAGTTTTGAGTTTTCAGGAGAAGAAATTATACTTAATTTGATAAATAAATTAGAACAAGCTGCTAACCATGTGAATATCTGAAAGAAGAATACACAAGATGGAGGCAGCTGGACATAAATGAACTTGTCATTTTAAGGATCAGAACAAAGAAAGGGTTGGAGATTAGTGATTGAGCACAAGATATGTGAGTAGGTGACATTTTTGTGATTGGCAGGAGTGATTTCATGAATGGTCTTGTGTGCCAAATTGAGAAGTATGAGGTTTATTCAAAGTGTATGCAAAATATTGCATAGTACTGTTCAGATGTGATTCACATTTTTAAATGATCTTTGCTTGCTCTATGGAGATCTTAAATGTATATTGCATTGTATGCTGATATCTGTGGCAATCAGAAAGTTATGACAACATATAAGAACAAGGAAGATATAAAGAACATCGATGAATGCATCAGAGAACTGATAAAATAGATATACAGTCATAACTAAATGAAACACTTTGCCCTGGTACTGCCAATGGCTCTTTTACTTTTTGTCTTTTTGATCCTCAGCATGACTATGCCCTTTACTTTATGTCTCATGCTAATATCAGTAGAACAGTGACTTTATTCTATGAGAACATTTTACATCAATTGTAAAAATGTACTCTTTCTGAAACTATTCAAAGTAGAAAACAAGTTATATCCTTTAACTCCATTTTCTATTTCTGTTCAACTCTTATAGGAATGTGTGATTCACATTTTTAAATTACTCACTTTAAATAAGTTTTTTCAATAAACCTATTGTCGTTTTGTCCAGGTAACTGTCTACTTTTATTCTCTGGGCAGATCTTCTCCACTGTTTTTCATTTCTGTCATGCTGTCATGTGAAGTATGACTCTCCTTGTGTCAGCTGCTACTAGGTGTACATGAAAGCTTGTCATGACAAGGTCTGCTCACCTTAGCAGGTGTCACTGACCCTTGCAACATGCTTTGTAATATAATGCTTTCCTTGCATCAGCTGTTTGTAATTTTTAAAATAGACTTTATGTTTAAAGCAGGTTTTGGTTAACAGTAAAATTAACTACAGTACTGAGAATTCTCACATAGCCCTTGCTCCTGCACAGGCTCAGCCTCCATATTATCAACATCACTCACCTATGGGGTACCTTTGTTACAACTGAAGAACTTAGTGGCACATCATTATGCACCTAAATTCCATAGTTTATATTAAGGTTCACTGTTGGTTTACATTCTATGGATTTGGACAAATGTATAAAGACGTGTATCTACTATTATAGTATCATACCAGCTACTTCCCTAAACCTCTTTTGTGCTCTGACATCCTTCCTTCTGTCCTAATACCTAACAATTACGGACCTTTTTAGTGTCTCTACAGTTTTGACCTTTCCAGAATGTCATATGGTTGGAATGTATACAGTATGTACCCTTTAATTGGCTTTTCCAGTTTCTAATATTCTTTTAAACTGTATCCATGTCTTTTCATGAGTTGATAGCTCATTACCCATTAGTCATGAATAATGAAGAATACTGGATAATGATCTATTGACTGAGTTTCCAAAACTGTATTTATTAACTTATCACCTACTAAAGGATATCCTAGTTGCTTCCAGATTTTCACAATTATGAGTAAAAATGATATGAATAACCACATGCTGATATTTACATGGATATGAGTTTTTAATTCCTTTGAACAAATATCAAGGAACCCTCTTCCTCTATCGTATTGTATGAATATGTTTAGTTTTGTAAGAAACTGTCACACTGTTGCTGTATAATTTTTCATTCCTAGCAATAGTGAATGAGAACTCTTATGGCTCAGCATCCCTGCTAGTATTTGGTGTTGTCAGTGTTCTAGATTTTGGCCATTTTGATAGGTATGTATTGGTAGCTCCTTATTTTAAATCTAATTTCCCTTATGATATATGGTGCTAAGCATCTTTTTAGATACTTTTTTTTGCCATCTAGTAGTTTGAATGTTCCCTCCAAAATTCATGTAGAAATTTAATTGTTGTCATGATGGTGTTAAAGGTGGGAACTTTAATAAGTGATTACTGTCTGAAGTACCATCCTCGTAAGTGGATTGAGGCTGGTTTTTTGGGAGTCATCATTGGAGTAAGATAGTAATCAGTTTTGATGAATTCAGCCTCTCTTACTATCATTTTCCCTCACTCTTTTTCATGTAATCTTTACCATGTGATACCTTTCAGCCTTTCACAGACTCAGAAAGACCCTCACCAGAGGCACCTCCTCAATAAGGTCAACTTCCAGAAGCAAAACCAAGCAAACAAGCAAACTTGCATTTTTATGATTTACTCAGTCTGTGGCATCCTGTTAGAGTAGTATAAAATGTACTAAAAAGCACCATCTGTGTGTGTGTGTGTGTGTGTGTGTGTGTGTGCATGCATTTTTTTGATGTGTATCAAAGTTTTTGCTCCATTTCATAATTGAGCCATTTGTGTCCTCATGATTGGATTTTTAAAATTCTATGTAAGCTTTGGATACCAATACTTTGTATGGTCTTTTGAAAATATCTTCTCTAGTCTATGGCTTATCTTTTTGTTATCTGAACAGTGTCTTGTTGAACACAAAATATTAATAGTAATGAAGTACTGATTAACAATTCTTTCTTTCATGGACTGTACCTTTAGTGTTACAATGAAAAATCATCATCAAACCCAAAATCATTTAGATTTTAGCTAATGTTACATTTTAGGAGTTTTTAAATTTTATATTTTATGCTTATATCTGGGATCCAATTTCAATTAATATTTTGTGATAGGTATGAGGTTTGTGTCTATATTATTTCTTGTCTCTTTTCTTTTCTCCTCCTCTCCCTTCCCTTCTCCTACTCATCTCTTCTCTCTTTTCTTGTATGTAGATGTCCATGTAGAGCACCATTTGTTGAAAAGACCGTCTTGTCTCCATTGTATTGGTCTTCTCTTTCAGTGTTGGAGTGTCCATTTGAGGTCTTTATCCTTTCCTTATAAACCTTATAATCAGTTTGACAATATGAACAAAATAACTTGCCAGATTCTGTTTGAGATTGCATTCCATTTACAGATCAAGTAGGGATAAACAGTCATTTTGACAATATTTAAGCTTCCTATCAATGAACATGGTATATCACCCCAATTGTTTAGTTTTTGGATTCATTTCAACAGTATTTTATAAGATTTATGTCTAAGTATTTCATTTTTGAGAATGGAATGTAAATAGAATTTTGTTTCTAATTTAAAATCTTACTTGTTCATTGCTGATATACAGAAGATAATTGATTATTGTGTACTAACATAGTGTCATGAAAATCTGCTGCAATTGCTTATAAGTTTCAAGATTTTTTTTTTGTGTGTGAAATCTTTTGGATTTTCTACATGATTCATCATTTTATCTGTAAAGAAACACTGGTTTATTTCTTTCTTCCCAATCTGTACACATTTTATTGCTTTCTAATTTTCTGAATTACTAAAATATGTTCATTTTGGGGGGTGGGGTTTCAGGAAAAAAAAGAAGCTCTGCCTTAGATCCAGGCCATGTGCAGGATGCTTTGCTACTGGGGCCATTTAATTTAAAAGATCCAACAGTACTTTAGGTGTCATGTCAGAGAAGGCTGCTGTTTAGAGCCTTTCACAGGTCTCCATTGGTAATTACAGCACAAATCCTTAGGATTTCAAAACAAGATCCTGCTATCGTCTGCAAACCATTACTCTCCCTTTAAGAGATATCTGTTAGTCAGCTATTGGACCTTAGTGAAGACTGAATGCTTGACCACAGGATACAAAATTACCATGTTACTTTGAGATTTCCATCATGAATTAGTGTTATCTTATCCACCAAGGCATAAAGTCAAATGTGTACAATAGCAATCCAATATCAAATGAAAGTAGTATATATGTGTTTGAACCTTAGCATGTCCTGAAGGCACAAGTAAGTAACATGAAAAAGGGATTCAAATACCTATGGTTCCTATACTTGCTACAATGTCTTCTATTCCCCAGCATATACCTACAGGCTCATGGGGCATATTCCATAATCATTTAACAAAAATTTAACAAACAAGAGAAGACTAGGGTCAGGTTAACAGATGTTTCTGTATATTATGCAGGTACTGCACAAAAGTGGGTAGCTACAGCTACAGTCCTGTCTGGGACTTCCTAGAAGGACATTAGTAAATGGAAATCTTTTGCAGTGAAAAGAACTTTGGGCATTGCACCTGGTTGTGCATTTTACTTGAAGGGGAAAAGGATGTGCAACTATGTACTGATTAATGGGCTATAGTCAATGGTTTGCTGGTTTGAAAGTTTTGGAAGGAATATGATTGAAAAACTGGTGACAAAGATATTTGGGGAAGAGGCATGTTAGGTAGTCCTCTCCAAATAGGTGAAGGATGTGAAAATATGTGTCCCATGTTAATGATTGCCAAAAGGTAACCTCAGCAGAGAAGGACTTTAATAGTGAATAGGATGACCCCATCTGTGGAGAGCAGTAAGCTTCTTTCCCCAGCCACTCCTGCCATTGTGCATGGACTCAAGAACAAAATGGCTATGGCGACAGGAATGGAGGCTATACATGGGCTCAGCAACATGGACTTCCATTCACCAAGGATGATGTGGTTGTGGCCAATGCTGAGTGCCCAATCTGCCAGCATCAGAGACTAACACTGAGCCCCTCCTAGGCTACCATTCCATGTGGTGATCAGCCAGTGACATGGTGACACATGGATAACTTCAGATCACTTCCATCATAAAAAGGGCACCACTTTGGATGCCTGGAATAGACAATTATTATGAATATGGACTTGCCTTCCCCGCACATAATTGTTTCGCTAAAACCAACATCTATAGACTAATAGATATTCTTATCCACCGTTATGTTATTCCACACAGCCTTGCTTCTGACCAAGGAACTGACTTCACAGTCAGTCACATGGGACAATGAGTTTACAATCATGGATTTCACTGGTTTTACTATATTTTCCACATCCTAAAAAAAATAGTAAAATGACCTTTTGAAGACTTAGTCACAAATCTAGCTAGGTGGCCGTATCTTGTAGGGACTGGATAAAGTTCTTTAGAAGGCTGAATATACTCTGAATCAGCATCTAATGTATGGTACCCTTTTCTCCCATAGCCAGGATTCACAGGTCCAGGAAATAAGGGATAGAAATGGGAGTAGCACTACTCTACTTTTAACCCTAGTAATGCACACTTTTACTTCCTTTTCCCATGACTTTATCCTCTGTTGATCTATAAGTCTCGGTTCTGAAGAGGGATTGCTTCTACCAGGAGGCACAACAATGTTTCCTTTGGATTAGAGATTGAGACTCCCTGCCAGCCAATTTGAGTTCCTTAAGCATCTAAGTCACGCTGAGAAGGGAGTTATAGTGTTGGCAGGGTGACTGATTGAGACTACCCAAGGGAAATTGTTTTCTATTACTCTATAATGGAGGTAAAAAAGAGTATTGACTGAGTTCAGAAGATCAATTAGGGCATCTTTTAGTATTACCATGTCCTATTATTAATTCAGTGGGAAATTATAATAGCCCCAATCTAAGCAGTATAACAAATAGTCCAGAAATTTAGGAATGAATGTATAGATTGACCCTTCACTTTAAAAAATCAAGACCCACTAAGGTACTTTCTGAAGTCAGAAAGAATACAGAATGGGTAGTAGAAGAAGGTAGTTATAAATACCAGCTATGATCACATGACTAGTTACAGAATTGAAGATTGTGTCATAAGAATTTCTTTCCTATTTTAAGAATATCTTCATGCATATAAATTTATTAATCAGATATATTTATTTTTTCTCCTTTCTTATTCATTTATAATGTAACATAAAATTGGTTGACTTAAAATCAGTACACAAGCATTGTTAAATCTACAATATAGTATTTAAGTTATGGGATGTTAAGAGAAGAGTTAACATCACTCAGAAAGTTGTTTCCTATTCTGAGGAAGGAATTATTGCATTTTGATTGTATAGAGAATAGGCACAATGTTAGTGGAATTATTGTTATTACCATTAAGTGACAAGTGTGATTTAAGGAGAGGTGTTTGGGTGTGTCAAGTTAACCTGGAATGGATTTGTGGTGGCTAATCTTGATAGTTAATGAGACTGGATAGAGATACACCTGGGAAATTAGCACAGATCCCTGCTTGGTGTGTCATTGAAGGTGTTTCCAGAGATGATGGTCATGTTGAACAAGAAACTAGGTGGGGAGGACCCACTCTGAATGAGGGTGGCCCTTTTCAATGGGCTGAGGCCTATGTTCAGCGGAACAAAAGTGGAAGGAGGAAGTCGTTTAGTATATGCAAGCTTGATTCTCCTTGTGTGGGTGCAATTTTTGCTTCAGAGAGCTTTTAGCCTTAAGTCTTGCATCCAGCTGCATCATTGGTCCTCTTAAAGTCTTCTACTTTCTTGGATTGAGCAGCTACTTGTTTCCCTGGCTGACCAGCATGAGGACAGCCACTGTGGGACTATCCAGCATCTGATTGTATAAGCCAATCTAATAAATTCCCTTTTATGATTACATGTATAATTACACACACACACACACACACACACACACACACACATACAATTACTTCTGTCCCTTTAGAGATCCCTAACTAATATCCTATTTTATTTGTTATGATTTCGAGTACTATGTTGACAAGCAGTGGTGAGGGCAGATAATCTTGTCCTGTTCCTGATCTTACAAAGAAAATTATCTGAATTTGTCATCAGTATGTAAGATGTTAACCATATGACTTTTGTAGGTATCTTTATTAAGTTAAGGAGTTTTTCTATTTTTAGCTTATTGAGGTTTTTCCCCTATAAAATGCTTTTTACGTATTTATTGATAGAATTATGAGGTTTTTCTTCTTTAATCTGTCAATATGATAGATCACATTAATTATTTAATGTTGAATCAGCTTTTTATAATTAGTGTAAATATCACCTGATCATAGTGTATAATTGTTTTTTTTTTTAACTGTGGGATCTGATTTGCTATTTTTTGAGAATTTTTACATCTGTATTAATGAGAGATATTGATCTTTTGTTTTCTTGCAATGCCTACTTGCTTTTGGTATTAAGAAAATGCTGGTCTCATAGAATGAATAGAAAGTATTCCCTTTGCTCTACCTTTGAAAAGTCATTAATTACTAATTCAAGTTTTTAATAGATAGACCTATTCAGATGCTTTATCTCTTCTCGTGTTTTTGGAAGATGGCATTTTTCAAGGAATTTATCCATTTCATGTTGATTTTTCAAATCTGTGATACTAGAGACTTTTCTTTTAATTTGATATGTCTTTCTGATTCTTCTAACATCCATCAGATATGTAATTTACCCTCCTATATTTTTTTTAGGAAATATTGATTTTAAAAAAATGTGGTTTTTTTTGAATGGTAATGTTGCAGGATACAGAATTTTATATTGGCAGTTTTCTTTTTTTCTCAACACTTTTAATATTTTACTCACTGTAGTTATAGCTATAAAAACTTATATACTGAATATTAAAAATATTGCAGAGGTTAGTTCATAAACTAAAACAGAGGGAAGGTTGTACCATATTTATGTAATTAAAAATAGATTTTTAAATATTAGTCCTTGCCAATTATATTTATAAATTCAGTGTAACACCAGTGAAAAGTCAAAAATCACAAAAAGAATTTTTCACTTTTCAATGTTGTTTTAGTGGCAATTGATAGGTTGATTCTAAATTTTTTTATAGAATTGCAGAGGACACAGAAAAATAAAAATATTATTGAAGAAAAATAAACAAAGCTGGAGTACTTCTACTAATAGAAATCTACCTTTCTTGCAAAGTCACAAAAATTAGAAAATTATACCATTGGTTAAGGATATAAATGCAAGCCAATAGAATTAGCAGCATACATAGCTACCTAAATTACAAGAAATGTGCCATGACAAAATATTGGCAAAAAGATATCCTTTTGAATAATTTGCACTTCATAAGTGGATAAATGTATGGGAAGAATGAACTTTGGGGCTTAATTTATAGTTTATACAATATTTTATTTGAAAGGAATAATTGAGATAACAAAGAATTATATTTTTAGATTAACTAATGCAAATTTTAGATTTTATCTGATATTAAGCTTTACTACTAATTTAAAGAAAAGAAACATTTAGGAGTCAGAGGAAAGGTAATGTTAGACCTGAATCATCAAGGGGAGGTCTTTGACTCCTTTTCACGTTCTATCACACATATGATCTTCAGCTCAGAGTAAATGGGGGTATCAACCAGTGGTCTGAAGATTATCTCACATTGAGAAGCATCTAGCTTATAAAACATTTTAACTATATTCCCTAAAATACATGCAATATGTTGAAATCATAGTTCATTAATCCATTATTCTAATACTAATTTTTTTAACTAAAACCAATTTTCCATTATGAATAGCAAATTAATTCCAAAGAAAACTATTCTTCTTATTCTACTGAATTTCTATGCCCCACCCCCAACCATTTTGTGTTAGCTTCCAGATATCAGTGAAAGCATTTATATGTTACTGTCATCTGTCATGTATAACTAAAAAGAACCAATAAAAAAATTCACACCCCCAAATAAAGAAAATTACTCTCCTGCTTTCAATAGCATTATTCTACTTAAATTAAGAATTTATAATCCTAATCAATGACGATTAGATCAGGTGACTTGGTTTCTTCTATTTCCTCTAGAAAATTTCCTTCAGAATTGTGAGAAAATATGGACCATAGTGCAACTGATTTATTTCCTTTGTTCTCCATCATAAGCTCAAAATGAAAGATACCATGATAAAGCTAATATAGGATAAAGCTAATAGTTTTATAAGGAAATTCTTATAGCATAAGAAAATTCTTTTAACAAGACAAAAAGTCAGTAAGGACATTAGAAAACATGTTTATTATATTGGATTTTATTGTCACTAAAAATTGCATCAAAAGTCACCTAAACAGAGTGACTACCAAGAAACAAAATGAGAATATCAGCAACACACTTATCTCTGAATGGTTTTATCTTTCTCTCTCTCTCTCTCTCTTTTTATTTATCTCATCATGTCTGTCACCAAATAAAATTTTAGAAAAATTAACAATTAATTAATAGGTTAAAGATGTCAAAATAATCTTTTGAAATTAATTATTTTACTCAGTGGTAAAATACTAAAACATTATTCAGAGACAAGGGTGATCATTTATCTTCATAAATATGAATTTTATTTAATATGAATATGAATTTATTTCATGAGAAAGAAAGCACTAAGAAAAAAAAGGAGGGAATGGAGGCACAAAGAGAAGAAAGGGAGAGAAGAGAGAGAGAGATATGAAGGTTGAATAGAAAGAAGGATGGAAGGAGGACCACAGAATAAGACTTCTCAGCCCTCATTCTTTCACAGAACCATAAACGTGAGCAACTAGACACATATGAAAATATTTTCAAAAGAACTATTGTAAGCCGCCTGTCATGGCCAGCCACAAACCGCCACGGGAGAAAAAACTCGGAGGCAGAGTAAAGCTATTACTACTTTTACTTCTACTTTCTTAGAGAGAGCTTAGAGAGGGAAAGAAAGATTTTTAGAGAGAAAGAAAGATAGAGCTTAGCTTAGAGAAAGATTATTTTTTAGAGCTTCTTTCTTCTTTCTTCCTCGGGAGCCTCGGCCTAACTACTTAACCGCTCTACCTACATTCTGGCCGCTCTGATTCTGACCAGCCCTCGGGAGCCTCGGCCTAACTCTGACCAGCCATTACTTCTTCTATCTGGTTTCTCTTCTGTAACCGCTCTGCCTACGTTCTGGCCGCTCTGATTCTTTTCTTCTCCGACCTGAACTCTTCTTCTGACCGACCGAGCAACTGCACGACTGACTGAATGAATTCGTTCTCCATTCTCCTAACTCGGACCGCTTTCACCCGGTTATATACCTTCAGCTTTGTGGGTGCCTACAGGTGCGTCACATACATATCAGGTGGAACTTATGGCTTCCAAGCTAGCTGCAATAGCCCTTCCTAATTAGGGCTCCTTCATATTCCTCCCCTTCAGTTTAAAAAGGTGCTTTAATTCTATTTTCTTTTATTTTCTTGTCCCTACCTAGCTTTTCACCTTTTGTTTTTAAAAGGGTGGATATTTGAGCCCTTTTTGAGGAGGTGCTACGGCTTTAAGGAAGCCTTCTGCTGAGGAGCTGCTAACACACTTAGTTAAGCACAATTGCATAAGCGGCTTTGACTCGCTAAGCTGCAGTTTGATGGGTTTTGCAGCTTCTCTGTGGCTTTTTTCTTTATGGCTTTTTTGCCAAAGCTCAATGGCTTTTTCTCACCATACTTTTTAATTCTCTATTTTAAGCTCATGGCTTTTTTCTTTATGGCTTTCTTGCCAAAGCTCAATGGCTTTTTCTCTACATGGTTTTTACCATGCTATTAACTCTTTATGGCTTTTGGCTGGCTCGCTTCGGCTTTTTGCTGGCTACTCTGCTTCGGCTTAATTCTTAACTGGCCTCAACTGAGTCAGAGGCTATGCTCTCTTGTTTACTACTCTTTTTGCTGGTCTCAACTGAGTCTGAGGCTATGCTTTTTCTTCGCTCTCCTCACTATCTTAGCTTCTTGTTCTTATTTTTTATCTTTTCTTCTCTGCCTGCCGAGCCCTGGACGGACCACCATTTGTAAGCTGCCTGTCATGGCCAGCCACGGCGCCGCGGGAGGAAAACTCTTGGAGGCAGAGTAAAGCTATTACTACTTTTACTTCTACTTTCTTAGAGAGAGCTTAGAGAGAGAAAGAAAGATTTTTAGAGAGAAAGATTAGAGAGAGCTTTTCTTCTTGTCTTCTTAGCTTAGAGAGAAAGAAAGAAAGAGAGAGCTTTAGAGAGAGCTTATTTTTTAGAGAGAAAGATTAGAGGAAGATTATTTTTTAGAGCTTCTTTCTTCTTTCTTCTTTCTTCCTCGGGAACCTCGGCCTAACTACTTAACTGCTCTGCCTACGTTCTGGCCGCTCTGATTCTTTTCTTCTCCGACCTGAACTCTTCTTCTGACCAACCGAGCGACTGCACGACTGACTGAATGAATTCGTTCTCCATTCTCCTAACTCGGACCGTTTTCACCCGGTTATATACCTTCAGCTTTGCGGGTGCCTACAGGTGCGTCACATACATATCAGGTGGAACTTATGGCTTCCAGCTAGCTGCAGTAGCCCTTCCTAATTAGGGCTCCTTCAACTATGGCATCCAGGTGTGTTATTAAAACACCTGGGTGTAGTAGAAACACAGAAAAAAATGTAATGAAAAAGTAATAAATTCAGGTTCATGTTATTATGGTTTGGATGTGAGGTGTCGCTAAAATTCACATGTGAGACAATGCAAGAAGGTTCAGAGGAGAAATGACTGGGTTATGAGATCCTTAACCCAATCCTGATAGGAATTAACTGAGTGGTAACTGAAGGCTGGTAGGGTATGACTGGAGGAGGTGGGGCATTGGGGGCATGGCTTTGGGATATATATTTTATATGTGGTAAGTGAAGTCTCTCTCTGCTTTCTGATTATCATGTGAGCTGCTTGCCTCTCCCACACACTTCTGCCATGATGTTCAGCCTCACCTGGAGTCCCAACAAATGGAATGTGCAGTCTATGGATTGAGACCTTTGAAACCATGAGTCCTCTAATAAACTTTTCCTTCCCTAAAATTGTTCTGGTTGGATCTTTTAGTTGTAGCAGTGAAAAAGTTGACTAAAACACATATCATTTACTTCACCCTGCTCCCAAACCTAAACAGTACAGTGTGAAGAAAATTAACCCTCCGCTCAGGGTAAGGAAAGATAACTGAGGACATACACCATATGTAATAGTATCAGTCTTCCTGCAGTAAAACTTGGCACCAGGCCATTCCCTATGTCCCCTAATCCTCCAGACTGGTCATTGTGGCCACAGATTTTAGGACCTCCTCAATACCAAGCTACCTCCACAGAACTAACCTCCAATCCCACTTATTCATCATCAGGTTAGACACAATAACTCCAGGCTCCAAACCAACCCTAGCACCAGACTGCAGCTCCAGCATCCAGTGAACCCAGGGACTAGGCCCTATCCATTAGACCATAGTGCTACACTAGTCCCCAGGGACTTTGTCTCTAGGACCTCCCCTAAGGATCCAGGCTTAAGTTTACCTGAGCACCAGGCCAGTGCCCATGTATTCAAGTTGTGACAGACCTCTTTGGAATAAAGTTGCAGGCTTGTCTTAGTGAATCTTGGCATCAAGCTGGCCACCAGAGATTCAGGACCACACCTACCCCCATGGACCTAGTCAACAGGTCCAACCCAGCAGACCCAAGTATAGGCCCACTTGTCCAGACTCAAGTTCTAGTCTCATCTTGGTGGACCCAAGCTTCAGGACCTATCCTGTGTGTTCAGATAACAGGTGGACTTCTGCGGACTGAAATGTCAGGCCCATTCATCTGCTAATCTAAGCACCAGGCCAGCCCACCTGTGGACAACAGCATCAATCCTGCCCTTAGATCTTGCCAGAGAGCCATCCCAGATTCCTTGAAGAGACTGACAATTGAAGTGTTTTCCTTTCCAAAGCCAGTCTGTAAAAACTGGAAGATATGTCAAATAAGATATCAAATATTTAAATATAAGGACTCCAGTGCAAGGTCATAGGGATTACAAATAACCAGGAAAATAAGGTCAATCCACAAAGAGGGTATAACAATTTTTATATACGCATCCAACATTGGAATACCTAAATATATGAAGCAAATATTACCAGAATGGAAAAGAGAAATAATAATGCAGTAGTAGCAGGGACATCAATACTGAATATTCAACAGAGGATATATAAGCTAGACAAAAATCTCAATAAGATAACAGAAGACTGGGGTAACACTGTAGTTATATAGACATATATAGAACATTCCATGCAACAGAGCAGCATACACATTCTTTTCAAGCACATGGTATTTTTCTCCATCATAGATGAAATGTTAGGACACAAAACAGGCCAGAACAAATGCAAGTTGAAATCATACCAAGTATTTTTTCCAACAAAAACGGTATGAAAGTAGCAATCAATAACAGGAGAAAAATCAGAAAATTCATAAATATGTTGAAAATTTTAAAAAATGCTCATGAAACACACAAATACATTGATAATTAAAAAAAAACAAGCCCATGAACACATGAGTCAAAGAAGAAATCAAAAGAGAAATAAAAGAAGATCTTAATGATCCTGGTAAATGGTCACAAGTCAATTAGACGGAAGGCTAGCAGAAAGATTTAGAGTCTTGATAGAAGCATTGTTGTATGGTCCTATGGGATTATCAGAGGCTCTTTAAGATATCCTGATGTTCTTGATTTCTTTCATTCAAGAGTCCCTGAATCTTTGATCCAATGAAAACATGGAAATTGGGTGAGTTACTATGACTTTCCATTGTCATAAGTCTAGTCAGCACAAATCTCCGAAGATCCAGAACACTGAAGTATACAAATCAAAGAAGACTTTCTTAGGCCACCGATTTCTTCAGTGAATGTATGCAAATGACTTTTAGGAATGACTTCAAAGTCTTACATATTGGAACTAATACTAATCAGAAAGCTTCTACAGAAAACTACAACTGGCTCCAAAGCCTTATAGTGCCAAACAAGGTACTCATGAGCAGTATGAATACTAAATTTCTATACACAGATTTCACAAAAACTGTGGTTGGAGACTGGGTTTTCTGACTTGCTGAATCAAAATCTTAACTTACCTACAGAAAAATATTGAAAGCATTGCCTTTTGTTTTTTTAACTCTATAAATGCATAGATACTCTAGAAATATTGAAAAAAATTAAACCAAATTCAATATACTCACTCCCAAAAAGCATAATGTGTATTTGATAGGTGACTTGATAGAGTTGATAGGTGAACAGAAACTTACAGCACACAAATTTCATGGAATCTATTTATTGGAATTTTTTAAAATTTTTCTTTCTTTCTCTCTTTCTTTCTTTTTCTTCTTCTTCTTCTTCTTCTTCTTCTTCTTCTTCTTCTTCTTCTGACAGGGAAAGAAGTTAGCTATAATGGAGAATATAGGTTATGTGAAATTTAATTCTGCCCCATATTTTTTACCTGATAGGTCCATGTAAGAAAGAGCAGGGATCTGGGCAATTAAGAAACACTAAACAAGACTGGGGTTGTGTAATTAACATTAAATTACAATGGATTTACATTTAGTGCAATATTTATGCAAAATATGGGTAAAATATATTTTGTAACTATTAATTTTAAACTCTTGATAGAAGCATTGTTGTATGGTCCTATGGGATTTTTGAATCTTGGGATTAAATCTGCCATTATTTAGTTATACTATTTAAGCTTACTGGAATAATTTCTTCATCTGTAAAATTAGCTGAGTGGAAAATTTTATACATTGCATATGAGGAGGTGAGAGAAAAATATTTTATTTCATATAGTCACCTAACAAATCAATAATGAACAAACTTCAACTCTAGAAGGAACGAGTTGTATATAATAGAAGAAAGGAATACAATGCTTTGTTATTTTTAGTCATTTCATGCTTCTTAAGGCTAATTTTGTTTGACATTGAAGGAAATTAATGTCAAACTCTAAGTCAGACTTTAAAAGCTTATATCCAACTTGACATCTGGACAGAATTTTAGTTTTAGCTGAAGGGCATACCTTGTTTCATCATTTTCATTTTGAATAAGTATTTGTAATTAATCACATTCAAAGGTATTTGTATGTTAATGTTATATAAAGATGCCAAACTGGAGTTTGCGGAAAGCAACTTTTCTGAATAAAATTGCATAAATTTCCTTCTTTTTATTTATTTTAATATATGTTGGTATGTGATCCTTATTGGTTGCAGGTTTAAATGTAAAATACAATAATTCAACTAATTTACCTCCTAGTTCAAATATGTCATAAGTCATTAAGATTTGCTAAGTGCTTACATTTTTTTCAATGAACTCATTATTGGAATATTTAAATTCAGATCTCCCAAGTGTTTATGTAATGGCTTAGAATTATTTTAAATATTGCTCTCTCAAGTATTCATTCTAACTTTTCCACAAACTTATTTTGACTGCCATGAAAATTTGATAAATTGATTTCTGAATAATTTTGAATAATTTGCTTTGCCATCTATACTCAATCGTATTTTACAATAAACTTCATACCCTTTAGAATGAAGATCTACTCAAAACTTTCAGTTTAAAGAATAAATTTAAAAATTTTCCTTTAAGTCTGGTATATTTTTTAGATGAGAAAATTTAAAAAGTTTAAAACTTGGAACTCTCATCAAATTAATCCCAAATCTGCAGCCCTTATGTTATTTATAGTTTTCCTTACTGGTCCTACTTAAGCAGAATGTTTCAAACATAGTTCTGTTTTAGCAAATATTTGAAAGGGAATGCATGAATGAATGCATAAATGAATTAATGAGTATACAAATCAGAATCCTTTTGTATTTAGAACTCAAATTGCAAATGTGGATGTGAGTGTGTCAGACAATTTTCCATGCAGGCAGATCCTGGCATAAAATATCTAGAAATTTATTTGGGGAACCTCAAGAGTTTTGTTTTGGACTTCAAATTGTAACAGCAGTAAAGTTTATATGGGCAAGGGTGATGTCACTTAATTGAGCAGCTTTCCTTTGTGATATATTTAATCCATTGGATCCTTAATTCCTGGTGTTTTAGTCAATAGTATGTGGAGTACCACAAATCTTCTTTCCCTTTATTCTGTCTAGAATAACATTCATGGTCACAACATGGACTGTTATTGGATGAACTTTGTGAAAATCCATAGCCTACTGGCAATTTCTCTCAGGTTCTCAATTTGGATTTGGTTTGTTGATGAGATATCATGGTTATGTATTTCAGAGCTGCTGAGTATAGACTCAAAACCAGTGCCATAGCTGACCACATCAATATATGAAATGAAACTTCTTACAATACTGGAATTATCTTCATGAATTGGAGAGGAGGGGAAAAAAATCAATGAAAGTGTGGCTAATAGAGACTAAGCAGAAAGTGTAAATAGCCTGCCCTGAAAACTCCTCTACTCCAGGAATCATTTTGTTCAGAACTGGAAGAAAATGGTATGAAGAAAGTAAGAATGCCTCGCAGACTATTATGTTAACAACAGACAGTTTGAGGAATTTTAAAAGAAATATCAACATTTCATGGAAGAATGTGATTAGTTTAAAGACATTTATCTTTTAGAAAAATCAATTTTTAAAAAAGACAAATGTTTAAATTCTGCAAGCAGGATTCCGCCTTAATATGTTAGAGAGCGAGTAGGCTAATGCTTAAAACAATTCATCTTACACCTGAAAGATGGAAGAAGGAAAATAGGGAGGAAAATGAAATCTAATAGGAATTCAAGTCAAGTTGTATTATGGCATGGAGAGAGAGAGGTGGCATTTTTATCACAATAGAAGAGGTCAAAGCTATACATGGCTTAAAAAAATAAAAGTCTAAGGCCTGGAGTGATTTGAAAAAGAACAAACATTGGATCATAGAAGCTAAAGAAACATCAACAAAAACAATTTTACTTTTACAATCTCTTTGAGGACATTTTCCAGTCACAAGAAGTGGAAAGATATTTGAGTCCTGTACATGGGTTACAAGAGAATAACTGGTGGAGTCTCTCTCCTAACATTGAGAATTCTCATTCAATTCAGTATTGAAGTAGCAGAAGAATTTTCTCATTTTTTGAGAAAATAAATGCACAAACAAATAAGAAAATGGGAAGGAAGAGAGGCCCAGACAATTTCTCAAGTTTAAATGTGCTTCGGAAACCACAGTGTGAAGGAGAATTCCCATCTTCCTCGGGCAATGGCAAGACAGTACCCCAATTAATCACTTCTTATAAGAGTTCTTCAAATAGAATTTTTTTCATATATTTTGGATTATAAATCATGCAACAAAGCAATAATTTCTTCATGATTATGAATATAAAAATTCCAGTTTTGTCTACATTTATACTTTGCTCACTTCCATGAAATAATTACCTTTTTGTGTAATCTGTAGCTGACAAGTGTAGGCAAGTACTTCTCAATAGGAGATACACATGTACGGATTGCTTGCAATTAAAAAAAATATATATATATACACACATATATGTATATACGTATGTACATATGTGTCTATATCTATATCTATATCTATATTTTTTTCTGATGCTGGGAATTGATTCAGGCCCTCATGTATATGCTCTTTACCTCTGAGCTGCAACCCTGATCCACTGTGGAGTGTTATGTATTGCCTTTCTACCATTATGTTCGGCCTCACTTTGGTCCCAAAGCAATGGATGCAACAGACTATGTACCAAATCTCTGCAACCATAAGCCAAAATAAAGTTTTCTTCCTCTAAGTTGTTCTTGTTGGGTTTTTTTTTTTTTTTTTGGGGGGGGTGGGGTCACAATGTTGAAAACCTCACTAAAATGTGGAGCTTTTAAAAACCACAAAATATCAAGTTCAACTACTGATCATCAGTCAGAAATGGAATCAAATATGTTGGAATAAGATGTATGCAATTCTGTGTTTTTTAAACTGCTACCACTGTGATTTCTATGTCATTTCCTGACTTTATACCTTAAAATGAGATTGTTATATATATTGCTTTTTAGCACTTGAATTTCATATAAGAAATAATATTTTCTAGGGGAATTTGTGTTTAGATTATAAAAATTAGTATCTATTTACATTTGTTTCTACAGAATTGATCTATTGCATAAATTATGCTTGTGCTGACACAAGACTGACCAGTTTGGGTACCAAACTTTGTAGATTCTAAATGAAGATTTTAGTCTAATTACTACTGAGAATGATACAAGTGACTACATCTGCAGAAAAAAATAATCCATACTGTCTATAGGCATATGAGTATGGTGCATTGTAGCTGTATTTAGTTGAATGAAGATTGGAGAGGAGAAATTACTACTGAATAAAATCATGTTAGAAAGAGAAAAGAATTTTATTTAGGAGAATTTAACTCGTGTGTAGGAATAAGAAGTTGACTTAGGAAAATATTTTTAAGTGTATCTTTTTGCACATTGGTTAATTGCTGAGAAGACAATATAGTAGAATGTTTAATAATTTGCTTCCACATGACATATTAACCCATGTTTCATATTCTTTCCAATAGTCATGTCTATTGAGTTATCTTTCATTTAAATACTAACCAAGAATTAGATGTAGTATTCCCATGACTGCTTGTTCTGGTTTCAGCATGTGTTTTATTTATGTGATTTAATTAAGTAATATGCAAAAGGATGATGCATGAGTATAGGGAAAATAGATTTATTTTGTTCTGTATGCACTAAGTGGAATACTTTGGAGATACTCCCTTAAGGCAAATCATTAAAAAGAAATTGCTGTCAAATTGGTTATAATAAAAGGAGCTTTAAAGATTCAGGGGTGGAGTGAAAGTAAAGTAAATTATATAGAAGGATTCTTTATTCATAATCATTTTCAGTTATCTTTAACTTCTCTTTACTTAAAAAAGCTAGAACACTAAAAATAGAGAATATAGAATATTCTTGGAGTAGTATTCAAGAACAGTTCTTAGATACATAATTATCATTAATGAATTGATTGTCAGTTTTTGAAGCTAAATGTATATAAATAGCATGTGTATCCTGTTTTCTGAGCTACTGAATTTGTTCAATTACTTCACTACCATTCATAAAGTCATATGTGTTCTATTTTCTCTGTGTTTGTTGCCCCAGAGTTTTTAATTTCTAGGGGTATCTGATCAGCAGTGCTGGACAATATAGCTGGGTATGATTCAATTTGAGAGAGAGCATAGGAAAAGCATTTTTGAATGTTATTTCAATGATATTAATTTCATCTTCAACCACTGATTTTCTAGAGGAAATGTTATAGGGGTATGGAGAGAATCCTTTGATCATTATGATGTACTGATCATCTCAGTGGGCTCAGAAGGATCACCAGAAGCCACAAGAAGAGTAGAGAAGTCACCTCACCAGAGTGCTTGCAGAAATTCTCTGATTCTATGCTTGTCTCTCCCTTAAAGTGGAATAATGCTCCTATTTGTCAGCAGGTTAACAAGGATCAAAAGAAAGACTGAAATAAAATGTAGCCTCCAGGATGAGGAGAGGATATCTGTGTATAGCATCCTATTTCTCCAGAAGTAAAAATCTGGCCACTCATGTTCAATACACAGAGAACATATATTTTCTTTATATCAAAAGTTAAAGTTATGAAGGCATGAGTATGACTTCTCCTTTCTCTCCTTCCTGTTGAGAGAGAGTGGATGAAGCTTAGAGAACACAGTCATACTGGAAATTTTGGACCACCAAAATTTCTGTGATGCAACCATGGTACTCAAAGTTTTGAAACTACTTGGGAATGTGCCTTGATGTCATCCAGGATTAGCTCTTCTTATCCTCAAAGACAATTTGGAACTAAATGCCACTTTATGTGAAAAAACTTTAATAAATAGTGAATGAATAATTTGGAAAGATCATTATTAAAAAGTTTTCATCAAAAACTGTCTATCGCTGGGTCAAATGGTGGTTCCATTCCAAGTTTTCCTAGGAATCTCCATACTACTTTCCAGATTGGCTTCACCAATTTGCAGTTCCACCAGCAATGTAAGAGTGTGCCTTTCCCCCCACATCCTCGCCAGCATTTATTGTAGTTTGTTTTTGTGATATATCATAAAATATAATAAATATTATTTTAATATTCAAACTCCATATAAGTGTCACTAAATCCCCCAAGAGTACCTTTACTCTAGAGGTTCAGGGGGAGTTGGGAGGGGAGTAAAGGGGATAGTACTGGGGATTAAAATGAGCAAATTATGTTATATGGATTCATGCATATAATAAAAATGAACCTCACAATTATGTAAACATATTTTGCACTAATAAAATAATAAGCATCTTCCAAAATATTGGAGAATATTTTCCAAGCTGCCTAGTCTCTGACTTTTAGTAGTTTATAGACTTAAGTGATAATATGCTTTTTCTTCTTTAGGGACACTTCTGGAACAGTGCTATGAGCTTGAAATCCTGGAGGAATCTGAAAAAATGTAAGATAATGGTAATGAAAAACTTGGTATTGTTCTGCGATTAGAGTGCTCCTATTTTCACGTAGTTGATTTTGATTCTTGGACCAAGTTTATATGCCCAATATTTTATTTTATTAGAGAGAACTAAGTCCCTCAGACACATAACTCCTTAGTGTACTCACCATAAGAATTTGCTAATAATTTACATATTTCAAGATATAAAAATTTTATTGAAGGTTTCTGCAACCTCCAATATCTTATCAGTAGCTTTGTGTGACTGCTAATTCTATGCTAATTTTTTACTCAGTATTACCTCATTTTACTCAAAATATAAAGATCTTAAGCTAAATATTTATAAAGTATACTTTTTATGGATGTATGGAGTTATGAAAGAAACTTCCATTGAAATTAGTTTTTATGGAAACCCGCAGAAATTACATTCCAGGAGATTCTAATAAATTTTATTTATTTATTTATTTATTTATTTTAATATACAGAGCTTTTTAATTCTTTTTTCCAAAATAAAATTAACATAAAGCAAACAAAAATGCATCTCCAGGTTTGGATCTTCTATTGACATCTTGGAACCATTTCCACTCCCTCATTTGTTATTTCCTTTACTGCAAAAACTGAAGGCCTAAACAGCACATTTCCCAGATGCTTCTGCCACTGGGCTCAGGTTGAAGGTCTGCCAATCACAAGTGCCTGGTGGAAGACTGGAAGGGCCATTACTGCTTCCATGGTACAGGAAGGCACATGGGCTTCAGCAGAGGGCAGACAAGATGATTTTGCTAGCACTTCCTAGAAATGACTTACTTCTGAACTTTAGACAGTGAGGTCATCAGTATTGGTTCCCTGAGATTCCTGTTTCTGGATTTGATTTCTTGAACAGTAACAGCAGTTTCTTTGACTTTTGTAAACCACATCTTTCATGCCTTTCTAAGTCTTTGATGCCCTGTATTAAATCCTTTCCCACATGAACATGCTAGAGCAGATTCAATTTTTCCTATCTACATCTGGACTAATACAGGGATTGATACCAAAAATAAAAGCCAAGAGGTTTTTCTTAACTTTGGACTATGCCAGAGATTACTTGGTTCTTCTTGGGAGCCAATTTTCTATCAGGTATGGCCATGCACCAGAGTACTGGCCAATAAAATAAGAGCAAACCTTAGATAGGGTAAAGGGGAGGGAAGGGATATGGGGGTAGGAAAGTTGTGATCCTCTTGCTTCAGCCTCCCCAGCCATGGGGATTACAGGTGTGTGTCATTGCACCCAACCCTAAATAATTTTTTTATTTTTAATAGTATGCTTGATTCTCATCGATTATGAGAATTAAAACATGTATTGGGCACTCAAGCCAATTTTATTGTAGATACATTTAAAGAGAGCTCACCAGATACTTTTGAAGTTGTTTGTTATTAAGCTTAAGGTTTTTATTAAGCTAAACTATTTTATATAGAAAGTAAAGCACAAAACTTTACAAAGCTGAAAATCCCTGATGTACAAACAAAACTCGTTTTATATTTGGGACAGATGTTCATGTCATTGGGAACTTTGGAAAAGAAAACTAATTTAGTAGCCACAAAATATGTCTCTGCTGCTGTATTAATAGGATGAGAGAAATGTCTTCACAATACTCTGATTATTTGAATTACATACAGATCACTAAGTCATAAGTATTTAAAATCCTCTTCTATTATAATGAATTGTTTCATTATTCACTTTTTCATTTTGTTTCAGGACACTCCACATTTACATTAGTTGAAATACTTGAGAAGTTATCTTTTGGGGATTCAAGAGTGATTGAATAATATTTGAAGGGCAGGAAATCTGGACAAGGATATTATTCCATGTTTAAAATAATGTCTTATCACAATTTTACAGAGATAATGAAGAGGTATCATGATTTTGAACTCCCAGTACTCTTGCAAAGAAGAATGAAGTAGGAGTTCCTTAAAAGACCTTTGGAAAACAGGTTACATAAAATTAGCATTAATATTAGAGTGGCTAAGGACATTCACATTATGTCATAAAATATTGTCTACTGCAAAAAAGGAGTATATCTCTTCAGACATATTTAAGATTTTAAGCATGCTTAATGTGTTTATATGCAGAGTTAGTCTTAATAATATGCAAACTAGAAAGACTCAAATAAGGTGCAATATTTATAGACTCACAGGAGTTTCTATGTACCCCACATACCAAAATTTACAGGGGAAAGAGGATAAAAGTGTAAGTAGGCATAAATAAATAAACAAATAAGGAAAAAAAAGAAATAAGGGGAATTGTCTCTAATACTGTGACCACTCCCAATCCATTGACATTTCTTTAGCATAAAAAGTTCAACAATTTGTATTATATTGCTCAAATTAATAATTACAATTTATCACTACCGTGAATTAGAACACTGTTGAAAGTGTTTGATCAGATTTTAAATTCAGAGTATATTTTGATTAGGATATATGAGGTCTTGGGTGAGGAAGAATATTACGATTCTGCATTGTGATAGAAATTCAGGTACCAAAACCTTAACTCTTGCTTACCTCTCATGTCTGATCATTATTGATATCGTAAATGTATATATGTAATATTAATATTTTAAATTTTGAGTTTTATTTTTGGGTTGCTACTTTTAATAAAATACCTAAATATGTTACTTTTAATAAGAAATCTAAGTATGTATAAATTTGGTATGTTAGACTAGTGAAATCTATTAAAAATGCATTTTTTTCTACTATATTTTTCACAAGATATTAGAAACTTGTATTTGTTGATGATTTATCAATTACTATAGTCAAAAAATGAATGAATTAAATTACCTCTTATGAAGTATCTGTGTTCATAACATTGTGCTTTTTGAGTTTGGCTTTGTTATCATCACTGATAAAATGTAAATTTTGAAATATATATTATCTAGGAAATCCTTGTATATACAAAATAGATTCCAAGTTATTTTAAAAGTAACATTAAAAGTAGTACTTGAATTAATATGAGCAGGAAAATATGGGGAAAACTCAAGAAACATTACTTACCCTAAATACTTTATTGAAGCCCAGGACATTATAAAAAATGTCAGTAAACCTGATAGATCCAGGAGGGGGCACTGTTGTACTATTCATAGAGTTGTGCTGTCTTGGTAGTTCTCTCTTTTTTTACTTCCTCTCTGTATACACACACATACACACACACTTAGATCAAACCATATTTACAAGAATAAACACAAAAAAACTACATGAATTTATACAATGAGTACTTGTTTACATGGCAATGTTAAAATACAATTTTTATAGTCATCAATTTAATACTTTATCGGGCATGTGGAGTTAATGATTTATTTCAGTAATTATTTTGGAACATTTTCTTAAATATAGAAATAATTGTTTGTTGTAAAATTAGTGCATGAATGCACTATAGAATAATTATATTAATTTTCATCAATTACTCAATACAATATTAAAGCAAAATAATTTTGTTATAGAAAACTCAAGTTTAAAATCGAAAGAAAATCCTTTCCATATACACCAATTATTTTAATGGTTTTGTTTGCATTGTGTGTGGTGGTGCACAAACACATTAGGAAGGATAGAAAGTCAATTGTAAAACTTCAAATTCTTTGTTTAATTTATTTCAATATGAAGTTGAACATATATAGTAAAATGCAATTTTAGATCAAGGAAGAAGCAATGTGAGTATGTCAATCCCATCAGACTTTAATAAACAGATAACTGATTCCTTGTTAGGGAAACCTCTCTAACAAATTATGTGTCCAGCCAATGTGAAACATAACATGAAAAAATAGTTGGTTAGGAAGAAAAAATCCAAAATCGTAAAACAGCTAGAGACAAATATGTAGTTTGAGAAATAAAAACTACAGAAATGCAATAGACTCTCAAGTAAAGTTTAAAAATATAAGGAAACATGAAACGTTTTTCTACAGATATACAAACAGTATATTTGTGACAAAGGAAAATCTATTTTTTTTAGAAGTTACAAAGCCTATTTCATTCATTTATGAACCAATTCTGTATCATTTTCTCCTAAATATACATGTAGATAACATGCTATAGTCCGTAGAGCACGGGGCTTTAATGTGCAACCCAGTCTGATGCATGCTCATTCCTGCCATGTACTAGCGAGGTGACCTTGAGCAAG
This sequence comes from Tamias sibiricus, assembly GCA_025594165.1. Lineage (NCBI taxonomy): Eukaryota > Metazoa > Chordata > Mammalia > Rodentia > Sciuridae > Tamias > Tamias sibiricus. The sequence goes on from CM046663.1 coordinate 33,238,800, forward strand.
TTACTTAACCTGTCTGAGAAACTTGCAGCCTCTGGGGGAAATAAGGGCGATGCTACTTAGCTTAGAGCTGTTTTGACAGACTTGTTCTATTTTCAAGTTTTGTTCTTGAGGTAGGATTTATAATGCTAGGTAGGAAATTCAGAAACCATTTTATATTCTTGCTTTTATAATGCTTTTTGAAACCTGATTACAATAAAGAAGTCTTTTCCAAGTGCCTCCTGTTTTATTTTTTCCCAAGAAAACATGTAAATTCATGCACTTATTGTAAAATTCTATTTTTTGAAACATCAACTTTTACAAAAAGTAAAGCATTTTTCTCTCTCTTTCTGTATAAAAATGGTTAGAATTGTCTTTTTTCATTTTAGCAAGTTGCTAAAGAAATCTGACATAATTTACATTTGTATTCCTATGGAAAGTATTTGAAATTGGGTTGACAATAATGTTTTATGGCCTGATTACCTTCTAGAAACTATGGTTACATTTGTATGGCTTTTAAAAAGATTTAAAACATGCCCAAATTGCTATCTGTAATCTAGGGTAAGTGATACATTTCAAAACCTGTATTAGATGTAAATCCCCTTAAACTAAGTGGTGTCATTGTTCTAAATAGGTTTCAAGCATTAATAATCTAATCAATGGGGCCATTGAATTGCTCAGAATCAAAACCTGAGGAGGGAGAAAGTGAGACTGATACAAGAACTAAGAGAGATAGGCATTTAAAATGGCAAGAAACCCTTCATTTTCTAAAATTTCTCTGATAAGGGAAAAAATGAAGTTAAACATAACATACTGTGTTCTATGCTATGAAGTAGCATAGAAATTTTAAATTACTTTTAAATAAATTAAACTGTGCTACTGTACTTTGAAGTTTAAATGCCAACCTTAACTTTTAGCAACTATTCCAAACCAAATTGCATGAGAACTACACACATTTGATGCATTTGATAAGGTAATTTCTTTTCTTTTTTCTTTTTATTTTTCAAATTTTTTTTGCTATTGGTACAATCTATTCCAAGCAAAGAACTAAGGTGAGATTCTATATCTATATCTATCTATCTATCTATCTATCTATCTATCTATCTATCTATCTATCTATCTCAATCATTAGGGTCCACCCAAATGAAATTCTTTGATTTTTTAAATGTCAGTGATTTTTCATTATACACACACACACACACACACACACACACACACACATTTATTCCAAATAGCATGAATTTGTAATGTTTAAAAAAAACCTTAATTTGATATATCATAATTAGTAAAGATTTAGTGTAACAACCTACATAGAGCTTTGTTAGCCATAAAATGAAGGTCTATGGTACAGTATCCAGATGGGAAAATACAATATTTATGTTTAATAATATTTTCTTAAACTATTATTTATTCTTAATATAGCTGAGCTAATATGTAGAGAATTTTTGATCAGGTGATTTTAAACTGTTTTTCCTTTCAGAAATGCACTCAACATATTAACTTGGGAAGAGTAAAATAAAACGTGAAAACATGGTTTCTAATATTTTACTAAAAAAACATAATGTATACAAACATGAACTTTGGCAGTATCTCTGAAAGCACTGCTGACTTAAATATATACTTTGGTAAAATAATGCAATACCTAGATGAGATTCTTAAAGTAATAAAACATGCTTACATACATACAGACAATTTGCAGCATTATTTATAATTACAAATAATTGGAAACAGTAATCACTAAAATTACATGTAATATGGGGAAATCAGGTAAGAACTTAGTAGGAAGACATTCAAGATTATAATTTTGAAAAATGATTTGCCAAAAATACTTGTAGTAACCTTTTAATCATCATTTCCCAAATGTTATTAAAGATCCCAATGGGCTGGGTTTTCTACTTAAGTTTGGGGTCTTGCATAGAACTAAAATGGTAATGTTAAGAACAAATGGTAATGTTAGGAAGTTTGTTTTAGTCAGCTTTTTCACTGCTGTGACTAAAAGACCTGGCCAGCAACATTGTAGAGGAGGAAAAGCTTGTTTGAGGTCTCATGGTTTCACATAAGGCCCACTCCATTCCAGGGCTGGAGGTGAGGCAGAACATTATGGCTTAAGAGTGTGGTGGAGGGAAGCAGCTCACATAATGATCAAGAAGCAGAGAGAGACTCCATTCACCAGGTACAAATATATACACCATAGCCACGCTCCCAATGAACCACTGAACCACTTCATTTCATCTGCCTCCAGTTATCACTCAGTTAATCCCATCAGGTTTTAAGTCACTGATTAGGTTAAGGCTTTAACAAAACCATATCTCCTCTAAACCTTCTTGCATTGTCTTACATGTGAGCTTTTGGGGGACACCACATCTAAATCATAATAAAGTTCTTCCCTTCTGCATGCATAACAAAAAAGACACATTAATTCCATCCACACAATCAATATATTGGTGTGGTGAATTTGGATGATTTTCATACTTTATTTACAATTTTCTCAAAGTCTCAGCCTAAGCTTAGACTTAATTAAGTTGAAAAACAGAAGGAAATTGATATAGATAGGTAAACACACTATTAAACATACAAACACATCCACACACTAGAACGCTTACACCACACTTAGAAACATAGATTTTATCAGAATTCAAGTTCTAAATAAGGAAAAAAAAAAAACAATTACAGTGGTAGTGTAGTCTATAACATCATAGAAAAATAATTAAAGATGAACATACAAGCCCAACTACAAAATTGCTTTAATGATGTTAGTCTGATGTTAGCAAAATAAATAAATAAATAATCACATGACCCTGTTACTTATGTAGTTCTTATGGCTTTATATTTTAATCTTCCTTCATCTTGATAACTTTCTTTTCTATATGAATTAATATTGATATATTCTTTAATCAAGTCCCATTTCATTTTCCATTAAAATCTCTGCTGTATTACAATCTAAAAATATTTTGATTTCTAGTTGGAATGAACACAGATAATTTTACATCACCTCTTTCAATATTATTCTTGTTAAATACTGTCATATATACAAAATTTATTTGGCAAAAGATTTTGTTAAAAGAAAAGTGGTAAACAAATTAGCACAAAGAGATGTTCATTATGTTTAATGCTATTTTCTACTCTTTAAAATCAATTTGCTAACTGTCATGATAGCTATTAAGTGTGAATGCTACTTGTTAGGTTTTTTCAGTTTTTTTCTTTAAACTACTTCGTTTTTGAACTTTTATTTTGTCAATTTCAAACTGACCTTCCATATTATTTGCAGAATAAACCAGAAAAGTATCTTTAAAAAATCTCACCCAATTTTTAGTACAATTTTTATACTCAAGTTGAAAAGTGTTATTTAGTACCTTGGCCCATTTATTGATTGGTTTATTTGTTTTTTTTGGTGTTAAGATTTTTGAGTTCTTTATATATTCTAGAGATTAGTGCTCTATCTGATGTGCATGTGGTAAAAATTTGTTCCCAATTAGTTCTCTGTTCACCTCACTGATTGTTTCTTTTGCTGAGAAGAAGCTTTTTAATTTGAATCTATCCCATTTGTTGATTCTTGATATTAATTCTTGTGCTACAGGAGTCTTATTAAGGAACTTGGGGCCTAATCCAACATATTGGAGATTAAAGCTTACTTTTTCTTCTATTAGTCGTATTGTCTCTGGTCTAATTCCTAGGTCTTTGATCCACTTTGAGTTGAGTTTTGTGCATGGTGAGAGATAAGGGTTTAATTTCATTTTGTTGCATATGGATTTCCAGTTTTCCAAGCACCAGTTTTTGAAGAGGCTATACTTTCTTCAATGTACATTTTTGGCAACTTTGTCTAATATAAGATAACTGAAATTATATGTATTAGTCTCTGTGTCCTCAATTCTGTACCATTGGTCTACCAGTCTATTTTGGTGCCAATACCATGATGTTTTTGTTATTCTTGCTCTGTAGTATAATTTAAGGTCTGGTATAGTGATGCCACCTGCTTCACTTTTCTTGCTAAGGAATGCTTTAGCTATTCTGGGTCTCTTATTTTTCTGGATAAATTTCATGACTGCTTTTTTTATGTCTTTGAGGAATGTCATTGGGATTTTGATTGAGAAGATACACAATCAATCAAGAAATACATGAAAAAATGTTCAACATCTCTGGTAATTAGAGAAATGCAAATCAAAACTACTCTAAGATTTCACTTTACTCCAGTCAGAATGGCAGCTATTAAGTGTAGCTGCCTGACGTACAGCCACAATACTGCGGGAGGAGATTCGGTGGCAGGAATCTATTATTCTTAGTCTCTGTCTTTCTCTTTATCTCTTCTTCTCTTCTTATCTCTTATTTTTACCTGCCTACCGAATTCCCCATACGGGCCACCATTTTGTAGCTGCCTGACGTACAGCCACAATACCGCAAGAGGAGATTCGGTGGCAGGAATCTATTATTCTTAGTCTCTGTCTTTCTTTTTATCTCTTCTTCTCTTACTAAACTCTTTTCGGAGGCTCTTAGCTAAACTCTTTCTTAGTCTCTGTCTTTCTAGCTCTAGCTTCTTCTGACTGAACTCTTAACCGCTCTCTTATTTCTTCTTCGGACTACGTTCTGGCTGCTCTGACTCTTTTCTTCTTCTCCGACCCGAACTCTTCTTCCGACCAACTGAGCGACTGAATGACTGACTGAATGAATGCCGCTTCTGACCGCTTTCACCCGGTCACCCTTTAGCTTTGCAGGTGCGTCACATGCATTTACAGGTGTGTCACGTGCATACTTAATGTATGATTATTATCAGGTGGAACTTATGGCTTCCAGCTAACCGCAATAGCCGTCTCCCTGATTGGGGCTCCTTCAATTAAGAACACAAACAATAATAAATATTGGAGAGGATGTAGGGGAATAGGCACACTCATACATTTCTGGTGGGGACTGCAAAATGGTGCAGCCATTATGGAAAGCAGTATGGATATTCCTGAGAAAACTGGGAATGGAACCACCTTATGACCCAACCATCTCACTCCTGGGTCTATTCCCAAAGGACTTAAAAGCAGCTTACTACAGGGACACAGCCACATCGATGTTCATAGCAGCACAATTCACAATATCTAGGTTGTGGAACCAACCTAGATGCCCCTCTATAGATGAGTGGATAAAGAAAATGTGGTATATATACACAATGGAATATTACTAAGCAATTAAAGAGAATAAAATCATGGCATTTGCAGGTAAATGGATGAAGTTGGAGAATATAATGCTAAGTCAAGTTAGCCAATCTCAAAAATCCAAATGCCGAATGTTTTCTCTGATATAAGGAGGCTGATTCACAGTGGGGTTGGGTTGGGTAACATAGGAGGATTAGAAGAATAATAGAAAGGTCAATGGGGAGGGAGGGGAAAGAAGGGTATGAAGGGGGAAAAAAAGATGGTATAATGATGGATATCATTATTCTAAATGCATGATTGAATACATGAATAGTATGAATATACTTTGTATACAAAAAGTGTTATATAAAAAGATGCTCTATATGTATATTATGAATTGTAATGCATGATACTGGTATATATACAACAACTTCGAATAAAAAATATAAATAAACCAGACAGAAAAAAAAGTGTTATTTAGTAACAATTTTTGATATGTTCTGATAGAATGTCACATCCTGGCTCATCCAAATCAAAGATGAAAAAGAAAATACATAGGATCACAAGTTCATAATCTAAGATATGTGTTTGGAAATTGCTTTGATTTTTCATTCAGACATGGTTTCTACTGCCTTTCAGATCCGATGAATGAGTGTTAATAATAGCACACCACTGAATTCTACCTATGAAATATTCTAAAAACCACATCCTTCCACTTAGAGAGGAAATGGCTCAGAATTCTTCAATCAGATGTTGCTCTCAATTGTACTGGCATATTATATAATCAATGAAGGACTCCTATCATCACCATTTTCTATCATGTTATTATTATTATCATCATTATTACTGTTATTATTCCTATATTAATTTGCTCTGAATGAGTCTCTGGTACTGGCAGAGCCATTTTTATGTTCACCTGGAAATTATCATAGCAAAGACAAAAATATGCTTGTAACATTTGAATTTTCAAGGTATTCAAAAGTTATTGATATAAACATAATAATTTATATTTGCACATATTTTATATATCTATTTTAGAAGACATACAATGTATATACTTCAATTTCACAGAAAATTCAGTTTTCATATTCATATACTTCATAATAAACTGGTGTTGATTACCCTTACTATATGTTGGCTGATGTTATTCATTTTGTGATTATGATTATTAGCTGACATTAAAACTTCATTAACAATTAACTCTCTTTTGTTGCAGTTACATCAAACTATGTTTGTCTGTATTTTTTTTTGTTTTTAAATTCAACTCTCCTTCCTTGGTCTTGCTCTGACTTCAATAGTTATTCATTTATTCATGTATTTAATAAATATTTTTGCATGTATGTACATCTTCTAGTACAGTAAATATAGCTATGAACAAACTATACCTAAGTTCTCATCTCATGTAAAAAGAATACATTTTATTGAGAAAAGACAAATGCAAAGCAAATTGAACTAGCTATATAGTATTTGGAAGGTCATGAGGTATACAGGATGCGAAAAACCATAAAAATGAGAAAGTAGATGCAGAAGGAGTGGAAATCAGGAGAACCATCTATGAAAACATAATATTCTTTCAGAGATCTAAAAGAGACCAGGGAATGGGCCTTTTGGTTATCGGGAGGAGCATGTTCTTAGGAAAGTGAACAGGAGGGCAAAATTCATACAGTTTATTGATTCTACAATAAGAACTTCAAAGTAATAAATAAGTAAATGTATAGAAACGTGTCTTTCTTTATGTGAATTACAATCTGAAAAATTGAAGTAATTTTCTAGATTCTTAAGGTACCAAATTTTTGTACATTAGATGTTTTGCTGAAGTTGTCTGGTAAAGCATAGTACATATTAAGATTATGTTATGACATGTTAATATTTCATAACTACAACAAATGATTAGCAAAAATCCTTGTTTGCCAGTAATTCTGTTAGGCCCCAAACTACATAGATAAATAAGGGCTAGATTTTTTTTTTTGAAGAGTTATAGGAAAAAAAAACATGCATATAACTTGTGCTATTAAAATTTGGTAAATATCATTATAAAAGTGTATACAACAAGATATTGGAAGAGTAATAAATAGTTGATTTAACTTTAAGAAGGACCCAAAAACGCTTCAGAAAGGAATGTGTATTCCCATGTGATCTTTAAGAGACCAAACATATTCAATGCCAAATAAGGGAGAAGTCAGAGAATTCATAAAGCAAACAAACTAAACACATGGTTCAACATAATGGCAGCATAGCTCTTCTGGGGAGAGTGATTAAAGAGTCTGTAAAAGCTGATTACTCATGTAGTGAGAGGTCTTGCTTCCATGTCAGTTAATAATCATAATAAATAACAACATGCAACAATGACTACCTCATAGGTAGAAAGCAATTTTGATTTATTATTATAGTTAATTTTCAGAGAAACTCTAAGAAATAGGTGGTATTTGTATTTTTACTTTAGGAAATGGAAAGGTTAAATCAAGAAATCACTTGAAGAATAGGAGACAACCTGGTTGATTCAGGAGGCAATGAAATGGAGTCACTGAACTTAAGGATATTACTGATGTCCTATTCATTTGGCAAGTGAATAAAATAGAGAAAAATGAATTGGTGACTTCTTCATTGTCATAAATTCAAAGATAAAATAAATGAACTACTTTAGTCTCTGGTATTTTGTATTCAGCAAATTTCCTGTATTAGTATTAGGCCTGTTTGGAAACAGATCTTACTTGCTTAGAAAATCCTGAACTAGAGAAGAGTTTTCTTTTCTACTTTTTAAATATAGGCACAATTCAAGAGACTTTTTCCAGATCTCTAAATCTGTTATTTGTGAGACCGTGTATATACTTATATCCATGGCAATGAGTTTATCTTTGTAAAATAAAAACATTGAATTTTGGCAATATGCTCTATTACCTTTTCCCTCTCAAAAATCCATGATGTCTTCTGCTATTTTTCATCCCCCTAAATTGTGCCCTTGGGTATTGTTGAACTGTCCATCACCATGGAAAATAATATTTTACCTCTACCACTGGAGGAGTCATTCGAATTAACACATTTGTTCCTTACAAGGAGTCTGCAGATGGAGTTATTTTTAAATTCCCTGCACAGTGGAGAAAGCGGATATTCAAGAGGTCAATTTAAACACTACTCATCTATTAAGTGGTAAAATGGAAATTTACTCTCAGTTCTTCTGGTTCAGCGTTCACTAAATACCCCACTAAGTTCAGTGGTCTTTGGAATAAAGCACACTTTTACAATGTATGGTGTGACTAAATGAGAAATCATAGCTGTGAAACATGGACAAAAATCAAAAAGAGTGGAATCTGCAATCAATATGAGAAAGAAATTAAAAGTAAAATAACCAGTGATGGAAGGATCTGAAATTATGTGGAAAAAGAGGAACTTAGCGCTTTTTAATCAGTCTTGAGATAGTTGGACACTTGATTTTAAAGTGATTGACTTCAGAATTTGGAAAGCTGTCGGTAAAATTTAGTCATTAGAATGTTATTATTTCATTCAAGGTTATTAATTCACCTTTTAACATAACTTTAATGCTTTCTATTCATTTGTCAGTTATTAGCTTTTGCCCTAGGTTGGATTTTAATTACATTCACTCTCTTTGTCATTAGATGTGATTTGCTAGGTCATTCTGCCACTTCAAAAATCAGTTGATGAGACAGCTGATGTACTTAATGAAACTTATTCATGATTTTGTGTAAATGCTCCTTGTATTGTTACTTACATTCCAAATATTTTATAAGTTCTTTCTTATCATACCTCACATATAGTAACTAAAATAAAATGAAATTTGTGTTTTTTTGCAATGTCCCTCAATACTACTGCGAAACCTTTTAAACTCAAATAAGTAGTAATAGACAATTTAATTTGCAGTCAATATGTATTCTCTCCTACTTTTTTTTTTTTGAATTTTAAAATATTTGTCCTGTTCTGACTTCAGCCATTTGATAGGTATGTACATAATACAAATGTGCATAATACATATGTACATATTCAATGGTACTTAGGAATTTATCATTTAGGACTCTGGTGGCATTTTTATGGATGCATGAACGGATGGATAGATGTTTGTATCATAGTAAAATAAAATTTTTAAAAAACCATGCAAGTTTTGTAAAACATAATAGAATGTAGCATAAAATTTAAAGTATATTTTCCAATGTCACTAAGTATGTAAATGCTGGAAAACATGGGAAAATGTGGCACAATGGTGCTATAAGACAATGGCATTGGCTCTTGAACCAATATATCTGATCAACTTCAAACTTTAAAACTTAAATCAGAATGAATTGGTGGAATTCTTTCTTGGTATCTTAGGGATTATTTTACAGAATAAGTGATATTTTTATGAACCTAACAGGAATATACTTTTGTTCGTATGTAGGTATATGGCTTACAATAGCTTCTGGGAAAAATAATCACTCCATAAATGTTAGCTATTATTGTTATTTTATTGGATAGCATCACTTTTAATTTTGACCTGTTTTTTTCTCATTAGGTAACCCTAAATCAAAACATAAATGCATAAATGAAAACCGAGTTTGCTCACTGAATTGCCTGAAAATCTTGAAACTTCTTTTTGCTGATTTTTGTCTCAGCCTCCTACCTCTAGTCTACTTAGGTTGTTCTTGGAATGCCTGTGTAGTTGTGATACCCTTGAGGTTACTGACAGCTCCTGTCTCTCATAACCTGTGAGAAGCACCAAAGGGAGTGAGGGCCATTATGATCTAATGCTATGTCCTTCATATATTCTTCAATAGCAAAGCTGTGAGACAAAAATATGTGAATACACTAATTAAGTTTAAGTTGGTAATTATTCACACAGTTCATGTAGGTATGAAGAAATGCTCTTTAATTTATAATCTTCACTTTATCTTTTCATCAGTTTCTGTTTGGGTTTGTACACTCCAGCTCTCAGAGAGTGGGAGATGAATTCTCAGCTGGAGTCAGTCTTCTGCCTAGTACCTGGATATTGATACTCATAAGGTCATTGATTGGCATTAAAATAGCATTTTTTTTCCTTTTTGGCTCTGGGTCAGCTCCTCAAATGACCATGAATTTATACCGAGCCAGAAGTGCTGAAGGAAGCTTCATTACTGGTGGATAAAATGCAACACCATCATTCATTTTTTAATTTAGGCTTTGCTTAAAGTGTTGGAGGTTGTAATCAATTACATTAACACATGATGCAATTTGACTCATTTGAGCAATTTCAATCAGGATTTCATCCTCATCATAGTGCTGAGACTGCTGTATTGAAAGAAAATAATGACCTTTTGATTACAACAAGGGATGTTGTCTTTCATGATTTTGTTGGACCTTTTGGCAGCATTTGATGCAGATAATCATGACATTTTATTGGCTGGTTTATAGATTCTCGTAGGATTTTCTCAAATAAAAGTAAAACCAATTCAAAGTGTTATCTCTCAGTGATCTATTTAAATGTCTGTTCAGTAAGGTCATTTGAGTGCTACTGTAGGATCTTGTCAAATTGAAAGTGCCTTTTTTCCTGTTTACATTTTGTGCAGATGTGCTTTTTTATAAATGAATATTTTGTGGTTTTGTGATATTATAGAATACCTTGGATGTTTTTTAACATCTCAGGTTGAAAAATTAGGAACTGTCTGCTTCTGAAATACATTGCACTGTTGACCAGCAATTATATCCCATCACTAATATTTATCCATTTATGCATCTCTAGCTTTTTTAATTCTGATATTTATAAGGAGACCAACATTACACATTATATGCATGCAAAAAATGTTAGTAAGCTAGAAAACAGAAAACCAAGTATCCTCTTTCAAGCCTTTATTAAAAGGGATGTACAGGTAAAAAAATGACCCAACTATCAGTAAGGTGTTTCTTTACGTCATCTAAGGCTCTATTTACTGCAGCAGTCTAACTGCATTGGTCTAATATTTGCAAATATAGAAGCAGCTGGAGACTACTTGATAATTTTATTTGATATTTGATATATTACTATTTAACTAAGAGGCACAGATAAATTACTGATGCATTTACATTTTGTAATTTTCTTCATGAGAAACTGTAAATTCAAATTAATTTGAGGAATCACAATTCTTAAATAGAAAAGTAAGTTTAGCAAGAAAAGGTTTAGTAGCAGGTCTACAGTTGATATTTTCATTTCACAGGAGGAGTATCCCCAGGAAACCAGGAAGATACCTTAGTCAAACATTCTGCTAAATGGTCTAATGGAAAAGCTTTTATTAGCATATTTCTGGTACTTTTTGGTGAATGAGGCCTAGACTCTTCCCTGTATAATGCTCTTTACATGATGAACCCGTTTAAATTGAATAGCACAAACATATCTAGAACATATGGATTTAAGAGCATGGCTCCCTGGTGAAGGTACAGTATGCTATGCAAATATCAGTATATAACAGATGCAGGATGATGGAAACAACTCCATGTGACTACAAATTTCATAAGCTACCCTGGATTAGAACATGCTCTTAATGTAGCAAAACAAAACAATAGCCACCGTAGCAATCTTAGATTTCTTTCCCTTTGCTTGTTTATTGTGATTATTTCTAAACCTGAAAATTTTTTCATAAAGCTGTCTCTGAGTGAGTCTGATTTGACAGTGCAATTCCTTGTGTTATTGCCATTTCCAAGAGTATTGCCTAAGAAACCACATCTTTACTCATTTTATTAACCTTCTCTGGAAATAGTGGAGGGTATATTCTTCAAGAACATAAACACTTTATGTGATTAATGGGTATTTATTGTATTTTAAATGATTCTAAGTGTGGAATTTTATGTGAACAAAGTTGTAACATAATTTAGTTTTTTAGTTAAAGTAGCACTAGTCTAAACTGCTATAAATATTAACATACTATGTATCCTACCTATGTATTAATTTAACATTTGATAAAATTCCTTGACATTTATCTAGAAATTTATCAAATTTGGAACACATTTTCTTTTGTGTATTACATTTGCTTTATGATAGCAATTTCTTTGTTTTTTACATAATTTTTAATTTAAATATTCATCACTACTTCCTGTTTGTCTGCCGTTTTAGTTCTCTAAACCTGAATATTATTTAAACCAACCTTCTTATTGTTCCCATATTACCTCTGAATGAATTGGATAGAAATGATATGATCATAAGCTCTAAACTCACAATCTCAATGCCAAACACCAGTTTTTCTAGTCCTTTCCACACTACCCTCCTTGATTCTGAGAGCCCTATGTTTAATGAGATTCAAATTCCATCAGTATTTTACCCTCTTAGCCTAGGAAGTTATCTACATTGTAATACCACTTCTTTTTAAGCTTTCATTTGAAATGATAGCTTTTTTTATATCCTAGAATAGTGTAGTTTTCTGAATTTTTTGCTCTGGATAACATATCTTCCTGCCTTCTAGAGTTCTATTCCTTCAGGTTTTCTGCCATTCCTTCCCTTTCTTGTTAACCTACCTGACTTGCACATGACTCTCCATTTTAAATAAAAGAAGATAAAAAGATATGAACATAACCTATCTTGTGTACCTAAGGAAGCATTTTTCTCCAAATAGCATACATTCTTCAAAGAATAGCCTAGAGCTTTTGCTAAGTTCTGGTCTCATTTGTTCACTTACTCTCAGTATTCTTTTCTTTCTTTCTTTCTTTTTTTTTTTTTTTTTTTTTTTTTTTTTTTGAGGAGGAAAAGTTTATTTGGGCTCATGGTTTCAGAGGTCTTAGTCCATAGAGGGCTGACTCCATTCCTCAGGGCCTGAGGTGAGGCAGAACATCAGGTCAGAAGTATGTGACAGAGAGAATAACTCAAAACAATACAGCAGGAGCCAGATACAAAGTATATGCCTCAAAGGCATACCCCTGGTGACTTTTCTTCTTCAAACACATCCTACCAACATTCAGCTATCACTGAATAGTTAATCCCTAGCAGGGGATTAATTCTCTGGATTAAAGTTCTCATAACCCAGTCATTTCACTTCTAGGTTTTCTTGCATTGTTTCACACATGAGCTTTTGGGGGACACCTCACATTCAAACCATAATAGGTTCATTTTTTTCAGTTTTTAGGAATCACTCAAGTCAAAATTATGTAAGAAGAAATACTGACAGAAATCTTGCTTTTCTGACCACTTCATCCTATTTCTTTCCTTCCCTTATTTTTTTCTTTTTTAATTTAATTTAATTTAATTTGTTATACATGCTTGCAGAGTGCAATTCCTTTCATATTACATATAAAGACACAGTTTTCCAAGTCACTGGTTTTACACAAAGTATTTTCATACCATTTGAGTTTTATTCATGCACTTGGTATATTGATGTCCAACGCATTCTGCCATTATTCCTATTCCCTTGCCCCTTTCCTCCCTTCCCCCCTTTCTTTTCTATTTAACATTCCTTCATTCCTCTCATACCTCCTCCCTTGCCACTGTAATTCAGTATCATCATAGCAAAGGAATCAATCGACCTTTGGTTTCCTGAGATTGGCTGACTTCACTTAGCATTATTTTCTCCAACTCCATCCATTTACCTGCGAATGCCATGATTTTATTCTCTTTTAGTGCAGAGTAGTGTTCTATTGTGTGTATATACCAAAGTTTCCCTATCCATTCATTTATTGATGGGCATCGGGGTTGTTTCCACAGTCTAGCTATTGTGAATTGTGCTGCTATGAACATTGATGTGGCTGTGTCCCTGTAGTATGCTATTTTTAAGTCCTTTGTGTATAGACAGAGGAGTGGGATAGCTGGGTCAAATGGTGGTTCCATTCCAAGTTTTCCTAGGAATCTCCATACTGCTTTCCAAATTGGCTGCACCAATTTGCAGCCCCACCAGCAATGTAAGAGTGTGCCCATTTCCCCACATCCTGGCCAGCATTTATTGTTGTATGTGTTTTTGATAGCTGCCATTCTGACTGGCATGAGATGAAACTGCACATGTGTTGTTCCCCTCAGTGTTACCAAAGACATCTGGTTTCCAGGGCCAGTAGTATTGTTGTATTGTTGCTATTGTTTTTAAATTTCAGATTTCCCTGAAGCATTTGATGTTGTCCATGAGCCATGTTATATCTCCATTCAGTAATAAAACCTTTGGACTTTCCTCTGTACATTTATTGCTGGAGTTCCGTTATAGAAGCTCATCTAAATCTGCTACTTAAACTCCAGTGTTTCCTGGATTTGTTCACAGATATGTTTTCATTTAATTAATTTACCTCATTGTTGTAAGCATACCCACAGCATTTTGGCAATGCTTAAAGGGTGATATCCTCAAATATTTCTCTGTTCCTATTGCTCTTTGCTGAAAGGCACACCAGAATTTCTAATTAACTTCTGACAATCTGTATTTTGATTTGCTTATCCTACTCAAAACTCTAGTCATCAGTTATTATTACCCTCAAAGCCTGTATTTGAAGGTATTATCTTTAATTTGTTCAGTTATACAAGTAAAAATCCAGATGTAATCCAGAAAATGTGACCCAAATTGGATACAGGTATGAATGGTTATAATTTATCTGTTTCCTTGTCAGGTTAGTCAAATGTAAGGTTACTTGTATCTCCCAAACGTACTGTGAAATGTTTTTTTTTTTTTTTTCATTTTTTTATGATATTGAAAATGGCCTAGGTTCCTAATATATCTTAATTTCTGAGTCTTAACAAGTCATCAAATTTGGTGACATCAGTATCTTAAATAACTATCAAAACTGCTTTCTATTTCTTATGCTCCCCTCCCCCAATTCTTTTACTAAAAAGCTTTTTCATATCTACTCTGGATTATGGCCAGAGCCATTTAATTAGCCCTCATGAATCAAATGTACCTCCAAATCTAATCCAATCTCTCTAATGCAGCCCGAGAGCTCTTAAAAACATAGTATTCAGTTTATTTGTTTAAAAATAGCCCAAAGATCATTATCAACTTTTAAAAGACCAAACTATTAAGTCAGATGTGAAATGCCTTCATTTTGTGGTGCCTAGCTGTATTTGTTTTCTGATAACCTAATAGTCTATCAATATTTGATTTATAACACTTTTTGAAGATACCATCACTGATTTAGGTAAATGTGGAGAGGCACCATAACATCCTTGTCAAAATCCTATCACAATAATATTGATCTTGTAATATTTCTTTGTATTTGTCTACAATACAAATTCATATTGATCCTCCCAGAAACTGTAAGTCTATATGAATATATAAGCATTAAAATAATTTATTTATAAATTAGCAAATTATCTAAACTACCTTAATTTATATATTAGCAAATAGAGAAACCATTAGTTTTAGAGTTTTAGTTTCTTTTCTTCCAATTGGCTGCGTAATCATCTATGGTAATTTATTCTCCTATAAATTAAGCCGGAGCATGCTCATTTCTACTAACATGTATCAACACGGATATATCTGTTTTGCTTCACAATCCACTATAGATATAACCATATTTTTAAGTAAGCAGATGCATAATTTTGAAAGTAAGATTTTAATATACAGTTTGAACTTTGAAGCTGAGATTTTTTTGGGGGAAGCAGAGAAATCAATAGAGGTTATATGAAATAACTTTTCTCAGAAGAGGGGGGACATGGGCATGGGTAGAAATAAAGAATATATTCCTTTCAATAGGAAAATAAAATCTAGAATAATTACAGAAACCATAATTAAAACGAGATATGTCAAAAACAGTAAAATGATAAGCCATAGGAGATTTCCAATACCTTTCAAATGGAAAAAAAAATTTAAATCTTCATTTCATATATTATTTCTGTCACAGATGGTTCAATTTTTAGAATTATATCCATGTATAAAATAGAATAATTTGCTGTTTCTCATATGCTAATGAGCTTAAATAATTTCAATTTTAGTTGATTTTTCTTATTAAAATAGCAAATTTTCAGTATAGAAAATTGAAGAAAGGTTAAAAAAAAGAAGGAAATAAATCATATGTAATGTCTTTGTTTTGTTCTGTGTTTTGGTATCGGGTATTAAACCCAAGGGCACTTAATCACTGAGTCACACTTCCAGCCATTTTTCTATTTATTTTGAGACAGGGTCTCACTACATTGCTTAGGGCCTCACTAAGTTGCTGAGGCTGACTCAAACATGTGATCTTCCTACTCAGCCTTCCCAGTTTCTAGGATTACGGGTGTGAACCACTGTGCCCAGCTCATATGCAATTTCTTTACACTAAAATATTCACTGTTGACAATTAATGCCTTTTCTCTCAGTCTTCCTAAGTAATTTTTTAAATCAGTAAACTATATGTTTTATAATTTATTTGAGCCTTTACTGAATTCCTTTGTTTAATTTTATAAGCAGTCAATTTCAAAGTATAAAATTCAGGTAGAAAAAGAACCAAACTAACTTTATTCAGACTTATGTGATTAAAAAATGAGATAATTTACCTTTTTTAGAAATTATAAATACGAAAAAAGAAAAATTAAATTTCTCAAACTGTAAGTGGTTTGACAATATAAAGTACTTATTAATTAAAATTTACTAATATTTTAATGTGTTCTAATTATATTCTAAAACCTTGGAAAAAATAAGTGTTCATATAATATCAAAACCTAAAATAAAATTTGAGTGATAATTTATTTAATAATTGCAGGTAAATTGATGGAGTTGGAGAAAATAATGCTAAGTGAAGTCAGCCAATCCCAGAAAACCAAAGGTCGGTTAATTCCTTTGCTGTGATAATACTGAATTATAGTGGCAAGGAAGGGGGGATGAGAGGAATGAAGGAATGTTAAATAGAAAAAAGGGGGGAGGGGAGGGATATGGGCAAGGGGATAGAAACAATGGCAGAAGTAGTTTGACATCAATATACTAAGTGCATGTATAAAAACTCAAATGGTATGAAAATACTTTGTGTAAAACCAATGACTTGGAAAACTGTGCTCTTTATATGTAATATGAAAGGACTTGCACTCTGAAAGCATGTACAACAAATTAAATTAAATAAAAAAATACTTCATTTTGAAATAATGATCCATTAACACTAAAGGAATTCCTGTTTGTATTTATTTGAGATTTTGATATTCAGATGCCAATTCAGATAGTAGTTTGTTACATAAACAATTATTCAGAAATAAAAATTAGAATTTTCCAGTAGCCTTTTGATATTTAGTTTTCTAAATACTTAATATGTAATTTAAGCATTCTTTACATAATCATAGAATAATCTGTTTGGCTCAATGTTATAAATTGAATCCTTTGGAAAAAAAACCTGTGTTTATGTTTGCTTGTATTACCATGTGATATCTTGGTAAGTACTTAAAGCTTTAAGCATCAAGATTTAGTATATTAACCTATAAAATGGAAACATTTGTTAAATTAATATAATAATAAAATCAGTGAAAGATTATAAAGCTCTATCATTGGGGTAACATGAAAAGGCAGGAATACTTTTGTTGTGGTTTGAATGGGTAGGGTTCTTCAGAGCAGGAAAATACTGAGGTAAAATGGGCTTAGATTATGAGAACTATAACCACATCTGTGGATTAATCCATTTGATGGATAAATAATTTTAAAGGACTACTGTACTGGGTGGTAACTGTAGACAGTTGGGGTGTGGCCTAAAAGGGTTCATCTTCGCTGTGGCCCCTTTTCCTCTTTCTTTCTGCTTCCCAGCCAGTAGATTTCCTTGGCTTTACATAAGGCCCAGAACAAAGGAACCTGTCAACCATGGTCTGAACCTCTCAAATCATGAGCCAAAAAATAAATTCTTCCTCCAATAAGTTGTACATGTTGGGTATTTTAGTCATAGTAATGTAAAGGTGATTAACAGAATTAAACGTAAACCTTTTCCCAAAACACTCATTATAAGCACAACTTATCACACCTTGAAAAAAATTAAGTAGGAAGTGTTCAGGTTCTATCAGAGATAAAGGTTGAATGAACAAAATTGGAGGGGCTGATGATCCCTCAAAACTAGCCCTGAGTCAAAGTTCTGGGTCATAAAAATAATGTTAATAATGCCTATATCAGATTCTGAAAGACCACTCTAAGTATGGGTCATACTTTTGGCAGATGTTTAAAATAAGGGGGATAAGAGTAAATTTTACATAATTGGTTATCTCTCCATGAAAAGAGCAAGTAACTTACATAGCACCCTTATATGGATGAACACCAGCACTACACGAAGGTATGATAAGCCAAGGTAAAGATCCTGGAAAAAATCAAGCAATACTCTACTGAGGATGTACTCTTGAATATATTGTTCCCTTTTCAACACCATAGTTGTCTCTGTTTTTTTTTTTTTTTAATTCTCTTGTGAGTGTTTTTGTCTTTTTCATTGTATTAATTTCACTTCTTTCACTCCAAAATGAAGAAATAATTTTTCCCTTTATCTTTGTTGCATTTCTTGTGTCTATATTGCTGCTAAGTTTCTAAACTTGAATGACTTATGTTGTTTAAAAATACACTGAAGTATTAATAACTTCTAATATTTCCCAAATAACTACTAAAAATATGTTAGTCACCTATCTATTATCCATCATTCATCAGGAGATTTTCAGTCTGACTTTTTTTGTGTGTGTGTGGTAGTGGGCATAGAATCCAGGCATCCCTTGTCATGAGATTCTTAGGGTCCAACTCAAAGCATGTTTTCCTTCCTTTTGATCTATTTTGTCACCTTCTTTTCCTGCAGGAAGAACTCATGTTAGGAGGTTCAACTTGATTGTGAAGCAAGCAAATATGAAGAATAATTGGTAAATATAGTAACAAACAATAAACAAAAACTGCAACAAAGTTAAACTATTTCCAGAGAATCTACTATGTCTATAAGAAAAAAAAATCAAGTATCATTACTTAGCATTTGGACACTACTCAGCAGTTGAGTACAACCAACTTTTAGTATCACTTTCCTGCGCTTAAGCAGAAATAAAAAAAAAAAAAAAAAGTCATTTTTTTGAACTACTTAATATAAAGGTCCACTTTCACATGCCTATGGACAGTCCCCTTGCCTTGTAGAAGCCCATGTCTCCATTTTCCTTACTTCTGCTCCAGCTTCCCTAAATTACTCAGTTGGCCCACTGTATGTTGTTTTTCATTATCAGTTTGCTTTAATGCATTTTGCTTAATCCCACTACTAGTAGATAGTATGACTTACACAACTGGTGATTAAGAAATGCAGATAATTTTATTTCACAAAATAAAATCTAAGGGAAGCAGTTCAATGACATATGGGAAAGCTACATGGTATTTATGACCTTGGAATTCTACATATATTGTAAAAATCCAATAATTTCTTTCCTTTTTGATTTTTGAAAGTATTGTTACATAGAAGTAAATATGTTTCCAAGAATATAGCTATGTATACTATACTTAACATATTTAATGTAGTTGTGATATACTATGTTGGCTTTACAATGAATAAGTACATTCAAATATGTAATAGTGCTTATAAGGCTATGCTGGAAGTAAATTATAATTTAACATGGAGATAAACAAGTGGCTAGCTCCTAGAATGAAATAGCCTTTAATCAACACCTAGAACAGGTGAAATCATACCAAAGACTATGACTGATAAACTATCACAGAAAATCCTATTGGCAGAAGATATTGAAAAGAAAACTAATTCACACTTTGACCATGAGAGGTGGAACAGTGTATTTTTTAAAAGAGCACTTTTTCTTTGTAAAGTAACTTTATGTTTTACAGATAATATTATATATTTCTCTTGTAACAATATCTCATTGCATCAAGTGTTTACAATAGATTGAGACTTTAAATAAACCAATAAAGAGGTCATGGAATCATTTAAATACAATTTTCTGAAAATCTTTGCGCAGTTTTTATTATGTCTATTGTTTATAATTAAACACTTGAGTAATTAATTAGTAATTCCAACATAGTATTTAAAAATGTTTTAGAATCACTTTATAGAAATAGATGTTATTCCTTCAAGGAGGTATTATTGTCTTTAGTACTTTTATAAAAATAGCTAGCTTTGGCAGAACATATTTCTAGCGAGAATAAGATTAAAGGTTTTATTTAGCTATGCCCAGCTAATTTAAATGTTTTTTATAGTCAACACATTTGCCCTTATGTGCCTTGATTGATAGGCTGGTAGTGACAAGCCAGATACTCTACTGAGCCCTACGACTAATACACATGTGCCTACAAACAGGGAGTCTGTGCTCTAAATCCTAATATGTTAGCTGTTCTCCAAATTACATGTTTGATAGATATTCCTTTAACAAACAAGGTGATAATAAAGCATCCTCAGTAAATTCTACAAAATATTCACCCATTTTAATTGTTTCTTGAATGTCATATTAAAAATGCTAAGGAAACCTATTTTAGTACACAAGTTTAAAAAAAGAACAATAAACAGAGTAGTACTGATAAAATTATTTTGAAGATTTAGTTTTAGGGTTAATTTTTTAAAATTATAATAATTTTGAGATTCCAAAGTACATTTCACCTAGAAAGATTGCTTCTCCCTCAACTGTGTTCATCAATAAAGCTTCATTATGTTGTTACCTAGGAAAAATTAAACATCACTAATGCCTAGGGGACAAAGACTAAATAATGCCATTGAATAAGCCAAGAGATAGTTTGTATATTAGTATGCATTCTTCACTATTTACAGCTATATGGCTTTCTGCCATCACAGAATTCCCCAGAAGATGTCAATACAAGGCTGTAGGAAATTACATTCCAGAAAGAAAACTAAACTAAATAATTGAAAATTTCTGGGGATATCAATGGTACAGTTGCAATATCAATGCCAAATAACAACATTCTAGTAAATATATAAGAAGAGAAACTTTTATAGTTAAAACAAAATAATTTTAAAAATTAGTTACATATTAAAATACATTGACAAAAAAGATAACTATATGCATAAAAGTCTGGTAAAAATTTCATAATAAATTTTCCTCTTAAATATTCCAACTGACTTTAAAATTAAAAAAATAAGAAAATTTCTTGGAAAATTATTTAAAAAATAGGGATTGGGAATAATTTCTATTTCCAAAAGTAACTACTGTGAGAATTTTATTTTAATCACACATATGATCTTCTATTATACATATGTGTGCACATGTTTAAAAAACAAAAAAGGTTCTATTTTATAAAAATGTTATGCAGCAACACATTTGCACAGCCTAGTAAATTATATAGCCACTAACACTCTCATAGAGCCATTTCTACAAGCCCTCATTCACAAGAAATTTTACATATGTTTAATACTTGTTATTCCTTGCCCTCCTAAAATCTTTCCAGACCTTACTAATTTATTTACTATATCAAAATTAACTGAGGCATAAAAAATTTGATTCCAGAATATTTTGTCTATAAGGAAAACCATGCTGTAGATTTAGCCAACAACAAGTTTATAACTGGATGGTATGTAAAACATAAGCAAAAGAAACAAATATTCAAAATACACAAATTTCTCTTGGGTATGCCCTTTTTTTGGAGGCATCAGGGATTGAGCTCAGGGGCACTCAACCACAGCCTTATTTTGTATTTTATTTAGAGACAGGGTCTCACTGAATTGCGTAGCACCTCACTGTTGCTGAGGCTTGCTTTGAATTTGCAATCATCCTGCCTCAGCCTCCCAAGCCACTGGGATTATAGGCATGTGCCATGGTGCCTGGCTTGGCTATGCACTTTTAAAGAAAGCTCCAAATAGGCATACAAATCTACAACTAAAGTCAGGAAGGGAACAGTAGTAATAAATTCTCTTAAGTAAAACTTTGCTATATGTCACACTTGAGAAGTGAAACCATGCCATCCTCTGTAAATGGTGTAGTTTACATGAAGTGCATGAATGTATAATAAAAATCATTTTAATTTTTTTAATAAAAAATGAATGTTAACTCAATGGTTTATATTTCATATTTGAATATATATAAGATTAGCTTTTTTTCTGAGTTATTGGTATCATTAGGATTGTCATGTTTTCACATCATTTAAAAGCACATTAAAAAGTGTAGCACTTGATATTAAATGTGCTTGACTATTGCTGAAAAAAATCAATAGAGGAGGATATTTGGTCACTGCAAAATGTCTAAATATTTTGATTACTGATTAATACTGTTAATACAGTTATAAAATCACAAAGTATAAAGAATCATAATTGGAAAAATTATTAAGTTTATGACAGCAATTTTTTCCCCTGAAACTATGTGACTTTCAATTTATTATTTATTTCAGTGTTCCTCAGGACCTTGGTTAATGGTTTAATTTTATGGGTATATTAGTTTTGCTATGTCTTCAGAACCTTAATATTTGGGCCATACACATCAAAACCAAGAAATATTTATTGAATGCACTACCAAAGCATTAACTCTCATTAATCTTTAGATATGTATGAAGAGTGTTTTAGACATCTTTACTTATTTATAATAAAATTATAACATGAAAATTTGTGGATTTTGATAATCATCAAAGTAGATATTTTATTTACAAGCTATGTGTTTGTGGAATATTTTACATGTTTTATTTTGAGAAAAATTATTTAATGCAACTTTAGTGTTTACAGTACATGTTATTTGAGGTAGTGATGGATTTTTAGAAGCTGAACTTTAAAATCTAGTGTATCTTATATGCATCTCCTAACTTCTGAGATGATCTGAACTTCCAGTATCTTTTATTTTGAGAAATATCTTCTTGGTATCAAAAATATGTGATGACAAACACATTGTATTGAATTTTTGGAACACAAAGTTCTCCAAAGCCAGATGACATCTTATTAGTAGACAAATTCTACTAAAACCTTGTCCAGTTAGGGATAATTCTCAGTGAAATATATCTTCATAAAAACAATGAAATACACTCATAAATAACAATGAAATTGCTATGTATTTTCAAAGAGTTCACAGTTCTGATATTTTTTCTTTCAAATATGATTTTATCTACCACACAGTTGTCTAGAAAAATTCATCCACATATGTACTTAAATCAAAATTAAAATTGTTAACGATCAAGTTAATGAAAAAAAAAAAAAAAAACAAATGCAAAGGAATAGCAGTGCTTTTATAGTAGTTTACTTATGGAAGAAAATTTTTGTTATCATGGTCAACTTTCCCCCTATCTTTCTCTTCATTTTATTTTTGAGTAGTGTTTGGTAACAATATGCATTTATTAATGCTGTGTATGTTCTTATAAAACAATGTCAGGCTTTTTATATTAACATGATATACTATAACCAAACATTAAAAAGAAGCCAGTCATCAATCGATCCACTGTTTTGTATTAGGTTGTATGTACAAATTATTTTATTTAATTACAAAAATAGAATAAAGAAGGAAAAAACATTGCAAAATACATATTGTTCTATATTAAAAAGCAGGATCATAATAATTTAGGTAACTTACTCAGTCATCAAGTGTCAAAGATCACCCTTGCAGAGTTCTGTTATGTAAAATCCCATGCATTTACCACTGTATCATAATCTGTTCAACAAATAAAGTTAAAAATCAAATACTAAAAATGTAGGGAAAGGAAGAAATCCAGCTGGGATCATCTAATAATAAAATGCAAAATTTAGTTCTGGGTATCTGATAATCTAGAACAAATCTCTACCAAAATTGGTTGTATAGCAATTGCTTTCAATAATCTCTAAATTTAGTTATCATACTAACTATTGAATATTCGTTTTCTGAACAAACTTTTGAAAAGAGAAGCTTAGTACACAATTAAGTTGAAATCTTTTACAAGATATATACAAAAATATTTTGTCAAATTTTAAATAAAGACATCTCCATAGTCTTAATACCAACTATATAAACAATACAAGTGATATTTTATTGAAAAGGAAGGTACAGTTGTACTATATTCTGATCTTTAAAAGATTGGAGAATGACTGAGATTCATATTCTTAGGAATATTAGAAATATGAATCTGACCCTTTTTCTTTTTAAGCAGAAGTCAAATAAGCTAAAGTGCCCAAATGAGTGACGGGTTAACATCCTGTGTCATGAGACTTTACCCTGGCATCCCCTAAGGAGTGTACTGTGATGGTGTTTTAGAATGTTTCTTTTACTATTTGATGTTTAAGGGATCAGAAAGAGAGTTTCAAAGAGCAACATGAAAGTAATATAAGGTGTTCAATTCAAAGGTTATGAAACATGATTTTATGAAGAGAATCAAAGGTGCTCTATTTCTACCTTTGATTCTTATATATAACTAGAATAACCAGAATACCAGTACAGGTAAAATTCAATTAAATCAAATATTGCAAAAAAAAAAAAAAAGTAAAACACAAAATTTCATAAGAATATAGTGTTTTACAGTTGCAAAGAAAATTTTCTGCACAAGGTACAATTCAACATAAAAGTCACTTGCAAGTACTTTTAAACAATAGAATTGGCCAAAGATGGGGAAATGTTATACAACTTTAGATTGGTTGATATTTACATTTTCAAATTTTCTCACAGATACTATTTGAGATTTATAAAGTATGACTTGCTGTAAATTATAGGGAGATACATAAGTATGACTTGCTGTAAATTATAGGGAGATACATTTTGACTCATTGAAATTTGAGTCACCAATTTTCATCTCTAAAACCTACCATTACTAATTCTAACAAGAATTAACATAAGTTTAAATGCCTTTAAACATATATTCAGTAATTTAATTTTCATAATTGTCTTTTGAGTCTAATATTATTAGCATCCTACTCTTTGGATAAACAAACAAAAGTTCAAAGAAGTTGAATATGTTATTCAATCCTATTTGCCAAAATCAACTCTGAAATCTATGCCTTTTTAACTTGAGATCACAGGTTCTGTCTCTTATATCAGATACCTTAACTCTATTCAATTAATCAAATCATTTCATTAATTCCAGCATAAGAAAGCTAACTTGTAGATTCCTTGAAGGTCTTTGTATTAAATTTGATAGGCATAACACATGAGAAATTAAACAAAGCTATTTTAGTAGCCAAATAGTTCAAAATAATCAAGCAGAAAGTATTATTTTCTCCATCAATTCACAACCCAAATTGTCAATCTTTAATCTTTCTTCATGGTGTTTACTTCCACACATCCTGCATATCATTATGCCCTGCCTCTTATTCTATTGGTGGATTAAAATAGCTTCTTGTCAGGTTCCAACACCCTCTTTTTTTTTTTTTTTTTTTTTTTTTGGTACCGGGGATTGAACTCAGGGGCACTCGACCACTGGGTCACATCCCCAGCCCTTTTTTTGTATTTTATTAGAGACAGGGTCTCACTGAGTTGCTAAGTGCCTCGATATTGCTGAGGCTGAACTCGCGATCCTCCTGCCTCAGCCTCCCAAAGTGCTGGGATTACAGGCGTTCGCCACCACGCCCGGCTTCCAACACCCTCTTAATTGTCAAATATGATGACCTTCTCTCAGTTTTTACTTACTTGACTTCTCTGGAACATTTTCAATGCTGCCCACAATCTACTTGTTTGAATTATTCTTTCTTCTGACTCTGACCAGCTATTCTTTCACTTTTAGGACTGATCTTTGTCTATCTTTTTAGATAGTTCATTTTAGTTGTCTCTCTGGTCTGTCTGCCTTCTAGCTCCCAAGCCAAATCTTCATTAGTTTAGTGGACATTTCTCTGTAATTTTCTTCAGAAATCTAAAATCGGTCCAAAATCCCACTAAAATTCTACCTGTGGAGCTGGGATCTACTTCTGGTTCAACATCTCAAAGACACTACTAACCTCCTAGAAACAACTTTTATACACTTATCCACTCTCCATCTTGATCTCTCACAACTCTCCTGCTAATTCACTTGGCTTCATTCAAATAATAATTTTGCACTTAACTTTTCCTGTGCCTAGCATGTTCTTCCCCAGGGATCTGCATGACTGTTCTTAATTTCAGGTATCCCTAAGGCCTTTCATTCAAAATTCCTACTAATCTTTTGATCCCTTCTAATTTCTTTCATAGTACTTACCTTAATTTCACTTTTGGCTCCCTGCTTAACAACTGCTTTTCTGCCAGAAATAAAGTGCCATATGATCAAGGATTTCTTCAGTTTTGTTCATTGCTTTAGCTGTATCTAGTACTTTGCTTGGTACAGTCAACTAATTATTTAATGTTAATCAAACAATATTTAACTCTTTTCTTTCACATACTTCTCTCATAAAGAGCTAAGTATCATTTGAACTATGTTATTTTCCAGTATGTCTTAATTCAGGCCCACAGCATTGTGTTTTGTTCCTAGGCATTGTCCCTAAGTACTATCATTGACTCATTCCTCTTTTTTCTCAGATCCAACATCACAACTGTGGTATCTTTCTGAAGCATAGACTTAACTTGAACCTTTAAATTTCTCTTACTGAAAGCATTTGCTAAAGGATAAAGGTTAAATCATCATTTTGTAATGGGTTCTTCACAGTCTTAACCTCATACACAATTTCATTACTTCACATTCTCCTGAATTATTTCCACAGTGTAATCATACAACACTAATTATTGTTACTTGAACAGTCTTATTTCTCATGTAGTATTTGAGAGTTTTCCCTTACAGCAAACTTAACTTTTCCTTTCAATCCAACAAGACAATATCCCTATCAAGCCTGACTTCTTCAGGTATAACTATAATGCATTACATTGTTCTTTCCTAAAACATCAGTTCTTACCCCCATAATTACCCTTATAATATTGTGCTCATATAATTTCTTAGTAATTCTGTTATATTAATGGGGGCATTGTTGTGTTAACAGAAAGATAGGAAAACTTGGGAGTTCAAAAAGCTAAAAGTACATACTGTAATTGAGGAAAGACAAACCAAGAAAAACTGAAAGTGGATAAAGTATAGAAAACAATTGTTTAACCGGCTTGTATGCTGTCAAAAATTTTATCAATATGCAACAAGATGAAAACAAGTACTTGCAAAATTTAATTTGTGTTTTATTTCAGCAATTCCACTAAGAAACACTGGGCGTTTATGCTTTGGTAAATTCTAGTGCTGCAAACAAAAGTAAGAAAGGCAGGTTTTCTTCAGTGAGTTCCCTGGTTGGCAAGGAAGTGACTCTTAACTGGGAGACTGGTAAATTGCTGTAGTGTACCTGTCAAAGGGCAAGGTAAGGAGGCAAATTCAGTACACTAGCAAGGGAAAGGGTTGGGACAGTTTTTACAGAAGTTTGAAGTACAAGGCGGACTATTGGCACAGGAACTCATTAAGTATTGTCAAATTAGAAGTCTCAATCAATAGCTCAAATACCCCAGAAGAACTGGATTTCTGGAGCAAAGTGTGAGCTCACTCCAAATTGGACTGCTAGGTTCAAATCTGACCATTAGCTAGGGTGATATCACAAAGAACAACAACATTCAATCCTTTAGTGAGTTAAATACCCTCTGGAATACTTCTAAGAACAAACTTACTGCAGGGAGTTACTGAAGGGCTTCATAATGAAGGAAAAGATGAATGAAAATGTCAAGAAGAAGTACAAGCCCATTTCTTTCCCCTTCAGGCTGTGACTTCCTCTGTGTTAGAAACAATGTTTTATTTATTTTTGTATCCAGATTTAACAACATGTACATATTAAGTACATAATATATACTTGCCTATTGAAATGATTAAAAAGAATTAGAACCACAGTTACTGTGTTTTCTTGATTTTGCTTTAGAGACATGGTGCTGAGCTGTCAAATACTACAACAGAGGTTGTAAAGAAAGAATCATAAGTAAGAAATGAAAATAATAGGTAAATACTGAATTTTCTTGCCCTCATGGGATGCACCTTAAATCTTAATTTTTTTACATAATTGCAATATGACAAAGATTCCAGATTATATGAGGGAAAAATGAGGAAGGAAGCAAAAAACAAATCTGAAAATAACATATGTAAGAAATAAACATATGATTTAATCATATGATAATTCATAAGCCATATTTTAAAAATAAGAAGAGTAAAAGAATGACAGTATTCATTCAATGAAAAGTAGAATACACTTAATTATATGATGTATTTGTCAATGTATTTTATTTAGCATTTTATGATTATGGTGGTGCACTGAAATTTAAGTACATGAAAATTATTTTCAGAAAAAAATTTGACTTTAAAGAGAAATGCCTTTGTTTATGAAGAATTTTTAGCCTTTAAAATAGATGAGTTTTCAAAGTTCATGTTTCAAATACTAACATTCACTGACTGTATTTAAAAACAATCATTCAGATTCTGAGCTAAATTTATACATTTATTTCCTATTTTGTAGATGTAAATTTTCACAGCAGTTGTGTATCCCTACATTCTCTGTCTTTATTTGGATTCCCTTCCTGTGACTTCTGATTACATCTTTTATAAAATATGTTAAATTGTATATTCCATTCCTTTTGTGGGTGATTTTCAAACTTCAATCATACAGCAAGACATTTGCTTTGGCAGATTAATGTCAATACTTAACATTTTCTTGCTAAGTCATGTAGGCTGTATTATAATCTAACTCTAAGAAACAACATTAGCATCATATATTTAGATTTCTCAGGTAATAAACAGTATTACAAAACATAGCAGTGAGGTTGGAGCAGTGATACACACCTGTGTACACCAGTGATGCACACCTGGGACTTGGGAGGCTGAGGCAGGAGGATCATTAGTTTGAGGCCAGCCTGAGCAACTTAGCAATATCCTTTTAAAATTTTTTTAAATTAAAAAATAAATAAATAAATGGAAGAAAAGAAAAGGACTGGGGATATAGCTTAGCTGGAACACCCCTGGATTCAGTTCTCAGTACCAAAAAACGAAAAAACAAAAATACAAACAACCCAGTAGTTGAATGTTATTTTGGTCATGTTGAATTAGGCCTGATTACAAAAGGCTATGTAGGAATGTATAATGAGTTAGCATGATAGCATATGACAGAGGTTTACGATAGAACCAGCTGGGCAAGTGTCATACTACAAAGGCTTTATTTGAGAGGATTCTGCAAAAACAAAATAGTCACATGAAAAAGTAGTTCAGTATTGTAATGCCTTAATGCAAGAATCCAGGTGCAGTCCTAGAACTCAGCTTTGAGAAAATCCCATTCGTCAAGAATAGTGACAGAAAGAATACATACTCTAAGTGTGACAGAGGAGGCCTTAAAGAACTGACCAAAGCAAATGAAGAGAAAAAGAGCTAGGTTACTCATTGCTATGACACAGAAGGGACCAATAGCATATTTCAAGGGCACTAGTTCAGAAAGATGCTTTTAATCTCTTGCTTCCTCTCCCACCTCAACCCCAAAACAACAACCAGAATTTACATAGTGATTGGAGGAAAAGATAGAGGAACAAGGTGATGTGGGAAGTGTGGAAGTTGGAGGAGAAAGAAAAAGGAGGGAAGGAGAAGCAAGAGAGATAACTGGAAAGGAAAGGAAAGAAAGAGAGGTGGAAACTGTGGAAGAGAGGGGGAAAGGCTAGGCTACTCGGTGAGGTCTCTGGTAGCATATTTATCATGAATTTAACTTATTTCCTACATGTGATAATTATGACAGATATTTTGTCTAGGAAATATCCACTCAAAAACTGAAGCCTATTATTTTCTCCTCTTTCAAGTTAGGTAATAATTAGCAGACCATTAAGAAGTAACATATATTGCCCCAAAATAATATTTCTTCTTAACTTTGAATCAGGGATCTTGGAGATGGGTGCATATAATAATAACATCCTAAAAAAAAATCTTAAAAGGGACTGTTACTAGAGAAAATATTCTTGTCAAATATACACTATGTGCTAAAATATTTTCATTGATTAAAGCAAATGAATGTGCCTATACTCCAACTATAAAGCTAATTTAGAAGTTCCAAAAACATGAGTTCATAGTTTTTTTTCAAATCTAAAAAAAAAAATTTGTTCACTTCTTCTTTTACCATTTCTGGATGTTTATAAAAGCAATAACATCAACAAACAATAAAAAAGTAATGGTTTCCAGAATGTGATGGTCATTTTCTATTGAATCACTTGTCAGAGTACAAAATAAAATCACTTTGAACTATTCATTTCCATCAAAGAAACTGAAATATCTACCATGAAAAGCATCTTGAGAATGTTGACAGTCAGGTTTGAGAGCAAACAATAGGAAAAGTGACATCAAAAAGCAGTATAGATTGTACACAGTAATTTATTCAAGTAATTAGAAAGAACATTATGTTCAACTGAGTACTATAATTGTTTTGAGGTCAGTAGCTAAAATTTGTAATTAAGCACACTGTACTTAGTACCTGAATAATCATGGCTTTTTTATTGGGCATCAGAAAAATATAGTGAAGTTAAAGAAAATAATCAAATAAGTTTTCTTATTTGTTTTGAAAATAAAACTCAAAATTTCTTAAAAATTAACAAATATTAGAATTTCAAATTTTATAATCTAGCTAAATATATACTGATATATTTAAACTGCTGAAATGAAGAGATGCAGTTTGTCTTGTGTAAACACAGCATTGCTAAGCCTCTTCTTGTTCTCAAAGTATAGACTCTCATGTAGAAGATACATAGGAAAACTAATAATGGTCTGAATTAATAACTTCAGGGATCTCAACCCCAACCCAAGATTGGATAATTTGCATAAAGCAATATATCTATTGAATTCATTCAATATATATTATTTTTTTGCTTACTTGTTCATCTATAATGTAATCTTTCTTTTGAAGTCATGAAATTGATTCAAATATTAATAATATGCAATATATTTTCAAGACACTGAGAAACACCCAGTATCTGGAAATTTGTAAGAAAATTTAACAAATATTATTGTTAATTATGAACAAAATTCTGTAGAAGAACAGCTAAAAGGTTGAGGTGCATGTAGGGAAAGCCAAGATGTTGTTTATGGGAAGATAATTCCTGATTCAAATACTGACTGGGAAAGTGAATATAGGTACAAAAAGCAGGCAAGAAAATGAGAAAATCAAGAGGTTGCTATGTGTGAAGGCCCCAGCATGAATCATTTAAGTGATTAGAGTCCCCAGTGTAGGTCATGAAAAAGAAAATAGTAAGGAAGTATAAAAGAAGGGAGAAGCCAAATCTCTTCCATTACACTTGTAGGGACTACTGAATTTGAACTTGATTTCAAATGCTTTCTGTAGACACTGAAGAAAATCAGTGATGGGTATGATCAATTGTATTTATGTTTTAAAAATGTCTTTTAGTTTGAAATAGCAAAAATGTCTTACAGGAAGACAAGACTGTCTGCACTGTCTGCAGGAAGACTATGTCAAACAGGACAAAGTAATTTCTAGGACAAGTAAACTAACAGCAGCAGCAAAGAAAAGAGATGTATATTTCTGTTAAATATCATGAGGGTTGAGTAAACAAAATTCAGTACCCAACTGATGCATATATTGCTATGGAGCTGTTAATAAAATTCCTGATAATTCATAGCTAAGAGAATGGTGTTGCTGTTCATTTACAATGATATACATACAGATGTGAGGCCTCAAGATATTTAATAGAATTTCCTTTTTTAACATTGTGTGGAGCAATATATCTATACATGGAGATTATTTGTATGCCAAAGCAATTTGATAGATGAATTTGACACTTAGTAACTGGAGAAATAATTTTAGCCATCTCTTACAAGTCACAAAATACTTATGGCATGGGCGGAAACTAGGGAAAAACATGAAACATGGATGAAAATCTATGAACAATGAGGGAGTACCAGC
Source organism: Tamias sibiricus (assembly GCA_025594165.1). Classification (NCBI taxonomy): domain Eukaryota; kingdom Metazoa; phylum Chordata; class Mammalia; order Rodentia; family Sciuridae; genus Tamias; species Tamias sibiricus. Next base: position 33,270,440 of record CM046663.1, read on the forward strand.
AAAATAGATGGAGAGTTTTTCTTGTCATCACTGTTTTAGCTAGAAACAACAAAAGAAATTTGAAAAGCAAAACTTGTGCCTTGATACCAACAGCTATAATAATACATGCACTGCAATTAAAAACACAAATAAAATTTGGTAATTGATGAATTTTATTCCAAAAATAGTTTTAACGTAGTAGTAGATATGAATACTAAATTAATCTGATTGGGGGAGTAAAAATAAGAGTGAGAAAGTGTAGAACAGGAATGAGTAAACTGATAAAACATACAGTAAGTACATTTGAATGATAATAGAGAGGAAGGTGATTCATTGGTTTCCTGGGTCAAATATTCATTTCTAAGGTGAAAGAAAATTCAAAGTATTTCTATGTAGAAAGGAACTTACAAGGAGCAAAAGATTTATGTGATTATATGGGCAGTGGATAATTAGATAAATGGGATGAAGTAAGGTTCCTGAAGGAAAAAGGTTATGAGATACAGAATGGGGTTGACGGGATTCATTTTAGAAAAGAGGAACGGTCTTTTATAAGAACTTTCTAAAAAGGTGAGAGCTTTGCTTCCTGAATGATTGTTTTGTGTTTCTATTTGTTTATTTTTGCCTCAGTAGGCAAGAATATACGTTGAGATTCAGAGGGTGGGGATAGGCAGATGTACAAGAGACTGTGGAATTGCTAAAATTCTGGAAATACATGAAGATCAAACTGCCATATGTTTAGACATGCTTGCAAGTAAAATTGTGAAAAAGTTTCTACTAGAAGAAACATCATATGTGCTTTATTCAAGACCCATAAAGTAACTGTATTTCAATATCACATATTATTGTCTATTGTTGTACCTGTTATATGGCTGTGACTCTAAGCTAGCTTCCTGCTCTTTTGAACTTAACTCTGTATTGCACAGGAAGGAAATTCTCAACAGTATATTCTCTAATTCCCTGAGCACCTGGAGCATTTCAGTGGGAATGTGGAAGTAGCATAGGGATTGAATGCAGGAGAAACCAGTCAGTGCAGCACCCTGAACAGGATCCTCCTTCTACTCCCGGCAGCAGCCATGACATGGGTTTCAAAACCTGCAGCTGCAAGACTTTCATCCCTTCTCTTCCAGGGCCAACTTGCCTCGTAATTGTTGTAATGCCAGTTCTCTTTTGCTTCTGTATCCCATCTAAGAACATTGTAAGGATTTCCAAGTTTAAATTCCTCCCTATTGTGAAGCTCTTGAATGATTTCTGTGTCCTGGACAGGACACTGACTAAAACAGTTGCCAAGAAACAAATTATTATTGCATAAGATGTATTAATATTAATTACCTCAAAGTAGTATAAAATCAAATATAATTATTTCTACTTTTTTGCTTTAGTAATTCAGCAATCACCAAAAAAGTCATATCTATGTTTAATGTTCTGTTTAACTCGATCAAATATAGACATGGAATGAACACAACTGGTCTTATGAATGGAACTATAGGAATTGCATTCTTTTTGCAAAAAAAAAAAAAAAAAAAAAAAAAAAAAAAAAAAACAGAAACAAACCAACAAACAAAAACTTACAATGTTTAATAAGTCCCATAAAATAAAATACTCATCTAAATTTAATGAAAGATTACTCACAAATTTTAATGTATTACTTTATCTGAATTTCTTTTTTTTTTTTTTTTGTACCGGGGATTGAACTCAGGGGCACTAGACCACTGGGCTACATCCCCAGCCCTTTTTTGTATTTTATTACAGACAGTGTCTCACTGAGTTGCTAAGTGCCTCACCATTGCTGAGGCTGGCTTTGAACTCGTTATCTTCCTGCCTCAGCCTCCCAAGTGCTGGAATTACAGGCGTGTGCCACCGCGGCCCGGCTATCTGAAGTTCTGATAGCCAATTTATCGTTTTTCCTGTTATCTTTTATTGACAGATTACTAACAATCTCACCTACTTTCTAAGATTGAATATTTCTAAGTTTAACTCTAAGTTTTTAATACAAATTTTTATCATATTAGCTTATTAATAGGGCAGTAGTCAAATTTGCAGTATCTCAATTTAATTACCTTGGCTGTTTAAAGCATTAGGACTGAGACAGTGTTGGGTACAGGATACCAAATTTCAATTAGGTAGAAATAATGTGTTCTGGAGATCTGTTGTACAGCATGATTACTGTAGTTAAAAGCAATACACTGTATACTTAGAAATTGCTAAGAGATTAGATTTTAAGTGTACTTATCACACAGAAAATAAATTTGTGATGTAGTGTATGTGTTAATTAGCTTGATTTAGCCATTCCACCATGTATATATATACTACAGCTTGTCATACACCATAAATATATATATTTATCATTTAATTAACAAATTAATTAATGTGCTTTATTTATAGCACTAGTGTAGAAAATCTGATTCTAGTTATAATTTTCCATATGGATTAAGTACAGTCCTACAGAGAAAAACTCCATTATGTGTTTTCTACCTGTACTCTTCATCCCAGGCAGCTGTCTAGTAAAACCTGACAATATTAGTTTTATATAGTGCTGAGTTATAAATTTCCTCAAGCAAATATTTGCTATCTCATGTAGTTTCTAATGGTCAAGGGTCTGGGGGTGATTCACCTATATGGAGGTTTAGGCTCAGTGTCTGTCAAAAGGTATTGCTTAAGTTGCTGGCTGGAGGTAGTATCTCTGAAGTCTTGGTTAGAGCTGAAGTTCTCTTCCCAGCTCCCTAGAGTGACTATTAGGGGGAGGGGGAGACATCAGTTCCCTGCCTCTCTGTGAGCCTTTATAAGAATTTTCAGTACATGGCTTTTTTTTACCATGAGAGATTTGAGGCAAAGAGATTCTGTGCCAAAGAAATAATAGGTTTTTATAGCTGCAGATTCTCCAAAGTGGAATTTGTTGGGTTATGTTAATAAATTATCGTTAGAAGTCACACAAAATCACTTTTGCCATATTACTGCTCCTATATGCCAACAATGTTAGAATATAGGAGGAGATTACAAGAGTATAAATCCTTGGAGGAAGGGAAAAAAGTGAATCTTCAGAGAGTCTGGCTTCCACAATGGCCCTTAATACAGTGGAAGGAGGAAGCAATGACTTCAGGGAATGAGAATTAGTTAAATATGAACTTTTGGGAACAAATAAACATTTCATTTTTAATTGCTTAATCCAGTCTTAACTTTAGCACCATCTTTGCATACCACTCCTGGGTCTATTCCCAAAGGACTTAAAAACAGCATATTACAGTGACACAGCTACATCAATGTTTATAGCAGCACAATTCACAATAGCTAGGTTGTGGAACCAACCTAGATGTCCCTCGGTAGATGAATGGATAAAAAAAAATGTGGTATATATACACAATGGAATTTTACTCAACAATAAAAGAGAATAAAATAATGACATTTGCAGGTAAATGGATGAAGTTGGAGAATATAATGCTAAGTGAAATCAGCCAATCTCAAAAATCCAAATACCAAATGTTTCCTCTGATATAAGGAAGCCGGTTCACAGTATTGTTGGGTGGGGGTACATAGGAGGATTAGAGGAACACTAAAATGGTCAAAGGGAAGGGAGGGAAAAGGAGGGAGCAAGGGGGGAAGGGGGAAAAAGTTGGTTGAATAAGAAGGATATCATTATTCTAAATGCATGATTGGAGACTTGAATGCTGCGAATATACTTTGTATACAAACTATTTTGTGTAAAAAAGATACTCTGTATGTATAGTATGAACTGTAATACATACTACTATAAATAAAAATTTAAAAAAAGAAGAAAAAAAGATAGAGTATAATGTATGCAACAAAAAATATTCTCAAAAGTAAAAAATAATCTTTTAAAGTGAGAGAAATATTTCAAAATTTAAAAAATAAAAATCATAAAATGAATAGCTCTTTTTTAACATTTTAGAAAAAAATCAGTAGTGTTGTATTTTACATTCAAACTTTTCTTCCTGTAGCTGTTATACTTTATACTTAGAAGCTCATTTAATTCAGCAAAATAAAAAAATGTACTGTGAAATAAATGAAATCTAAAATATTATTTTATAAGCATTTTATTAAGCATACAAAATCAATAAACACAAAAGATAATATAGTATTTATATAAGGATTTTTGTTTGTTTTGAATTTCTTAATATTTATTTTAAATAAAATTTGAACTGATGATAACATGTTTTATTAATCATGAATGGTACTTATATATTTGTATACAAACAGTTGTATGTAAAAAGATGCTATATATGTGCATTATGAATTGTAATACATACTACTATTATAAATAAAAAAATAAAAATAAAAAAAAATAAAAATTACTTATTTCTCCAATGGCTCTGTAAAGTATACATATTTATTTTTCTCTATTCTTTCTGTATTCATAATGTAGACTTCTGTTGAGAATGTGTGGAAAAAGTTACCCTCGTAACATTGTTTATAAAATTGTAAATTAGTACAACCATTCTGAAAAGTAGTATGGCGATTCCTCAAAAAATTAGGAAATAAATCACTATATGATCCAACTATCCCACTCCTTGGTATTTATTCCAAAGAACTTAAATCATCATACAGCAGCATACTACAGTGATACATAGATGTTTATGGCAGCTCAATTCACAATAGCCAAGTTATGAAGTAAACTCAGTGCCCTCCAAGAGAAGAATGGATTAAGAAATCATGATGTAAATATGTATACTACATATACACACACAGCAGAATTTCACTCAGTCTTAAAGAAGAATGAAATTATGGCATTTTCCGGTAAATGAATGGAACTGGAGAACATCATGCAAAGTGAAATCAAACCAGACTCTTATATGCAGAAGCTAGAATAAAGTTAAAGGAAAGAGCAGGGTCAGATACCAAAGACAGAAGAAAATTCAGTGGAGTAAAGATTGACGGGAAAGGAGGAGGGACAAGAAAGGGGAAAGAATGTGGAATGAATGTGACAAAATTATGGTATGAGCATATGTAAATATACTACAGGAAATTCCATCTTTATGTATATCTATAAACACCAATTAAAAATAAATAAATAATTGAGTGGAAGGAAAACCAGTAGTACAGAGGAAGAGGAATAGGGGGAGGGAGAAAGTGAGGGAATATGTGCACACCAGAGACTGGAATGGAGCAAGTAAATTCCATGAATATATAATTATGTCAAAATGATCCCAACTATTATGTATAATTACAATGCACTAATAAAAGCATAAAAGTGTATTGCATTTGATTATAGGTAACTGAGAGAGGGAGAAAAAAATACATAGTATATAAACAAACATATCAAAACAAAGAATAAAAACACAAAACAATTAGAGTCTTTGATTTTGGAGCTATTATTCATCACTGATATTTATAATTTTTTTTTTCTGATACCTGTACTATATTTCCTTGGGCATAAGCAAGCTTCTTAGCCTTTCATGGTTCTTTGCCTGGTAGGTTGACTTAGACTTTGAATCTGCAGATTATTTCAGTTGCAAGTAATTTAAAGATTAGACTTTAAAAGTAATGATTTATGAATTTCCTTTACTGTATTTCCAATAAATCAAGCTTGTAAAACCAGGGAATACACTAACTCTTGAGAAAGTCCATCAAATTATCAAGACAACAAAATACCTAAGAATATGTCACATATATGTGTGTATAGATATATATACATACATATTTATATATATTTCAAATGACATTTTCACATAACTATCACCTTGTTCAGATAAGATATATTATTCATTTATATGTTCCATGACATGTATAAAGTGTAATATAACCTTGGCATGATTTTTCTATCTCTACTGATTTGGGTGGTAAATCCCCAAAGCAAATTGCTGTCTATCATTAAAGCATGAACATGGGCAAGGTAAGAACTGCTAGGCAGTATTACACAGGTAGATGTCCCTCACCATCTGAAAGTTTTACTTGCAAATGCTGGTCAAATTCACACCTCACAGAATTATAAATTATAAATTCAATGCTATGTGTATTTTCAAATGGTTAAAATTGAATTTTATGCATAGTACTTGCTAAGTCAACAAATAAACCTAATCTGTTCAGTGGTAAAGAAGTTAGGGAAGAAAGTCAGGTGAGCTAAGGGATTCAGAACAGTTATTCTCCCTAATAAATAGATACAACTCTACTGTTCCTGGCATGTGCTGCTTGTATTAAGACTCTTCTCTGCCAAATATCATTCTTTGCAAGCAATTTGATTTTCTCATCCTTTATGATTTTTCTCTTTTCCTTCATGTTTTATAGTTATTATATGTTTGACATATTTTTATGTATTTATTTTTTGTTGGTATTTGGCCTATGATTTGGGGGCATGAATCCTCTGGGAAATCAAAGTAATGATTTCTGTAACTCTACACTGTTTCTTATCTTTTCTTCCGGAGATAATAATCTGTATTGAGATCTATCTAGTCAGATCTATCTAGTCAGATGCCATTTTTCCTTCCTTTTATCTTGAACTATCTCATAAAAGGTTAAGCCTTCAATTATGTGTCTTAAACTTACACTTACAGGCACTTATCTTATTTACAGACATTTTCTACAGTTTTATATGACTAATCTCTATACATGTAATTGTTAAGATTAATGCATATTATATTTGATGACAGCTTCATATTTACACTTTTTTTCTGAATAGAACTGAAAGCAGAGCACCTTTGGGGAAAAAATAGAAAGTTTTAAATGTTTTGCCTAATGGCATGCTATATCAAATGGAGCACAAAGAATAGTGAAAATCATAAATATTAAAAAGAGAACAGCATCCCATGATCAAATCCTAACCATATCCTCTCCAAGGAGTTAGACTCAAAGTTAAAAAAAAAAAAAAAATTAAAAATTTTCTTTTTAAAAATCAAAGCAAATTCTGTTTTGAACAATTAAGTAGATAATGACAGAATTATATAAACATAAGTTTAAAAAGGATCAAAAATAGATTGAAGAAGTGGAACAAAACAGAAAGACCTGTAAAAAAATTAATTCCCAGGACAAGAATGTTCAAACATGATAATAGTATTAGGCAGGCAAAGAGAAATGTGTGTCATCCTGGACAAGAAAAGAAATATGCAAATGTAATCTTCACTCAAGGGTCTGCATGTTAACAAGCATAGCCTTGCAACTAATCAGTCTCCAATAGCCAAATGCATTGTCTCCTGCTGTAGTAGTAATGACCTACATTACACTGTTTTTTCTGAGATATATGCAAATGGAGAAATTTTGGACAATTGTATTAGGACACTTTTTTTTAAGGTATAAAATACTAAATAGTAGAACTGGGTTCTAATCTTTTTTTTGTTTTGCCCTTAAGAAATTAATGATATCCTTGTTTTAATCTTCTGCAGTGTGCTACCACCCCACTACCACATAGAAAATAATGTGTTTTTAGGAAATTCATCTCTGCAGAGAGAGGTAAAAGCAAACAAAAAAATAAGAATATATCTGTTTAGCCACATTTCACACCCACCCAGATGGAAGATAAAAATTGAAAACTTTTCCCTTTAAACCAGAAAATATATACTCTAAATTTCATTGGAAAGAAAATAAATAAAGTGAACAATAGATTAGATAAATTGACAAATATGTATTGAGTATTTCATTTAACCAGATATTTGGTATAAATTAGAGAGCAAAACAAACCCAGATGTCTTTCTTCAGGAAACTTACATTTTGGTAGGTGAGAGCAAATAATTAACAATAACCACAATGGCTGTATGTCATATACATAATATTTTAGAAGATGTTAAGAGCAATGAGAAATTAAACAACTAGTTCAAGCAGATAGTGCTTGGATAGTTTGCAATTTTAAAGAAGATGTTAATGTTAGTCTGACTGAGAAGATGGCAATTGAACAAAGATTTGAGGATCCGAGAGTTGGGTCCTTGGATATCTGAATTGTAAGAGTTACAAGAAAAGGGAAAAACAGAACACCAGAACGTTTCTCTGTGTTGAGGAAAGAGAGGAACCCAGGGTAACTGCATGGAGTGAATGAGTGGTGGAATGAAAAAATTAGTTGAAAAAAATATGAAAAATAATGTCGTTCATATCATTTGGATAAGGTTTTTCATACTTGACACTATTGGACTGGATCATTCTGTCATGGTCAGGATGTCCTATGCATTATAATTTTTTCCCCTGGATTCTATTTACTGGATGCCAGCAAAACACTCTTGCCCATGGAGTGACATATGAATTTGCCTTTAAACATTGCCAAATGTCCCTGGGTTAAAGGATCCTCACTTGAGACTGTATGGAGTCGGGAGCTTCTGAATTTTATAAATACATTAGAAATTCTTCCAAGCAGCCATCGCCTCTGGGGCCAGGAATAGTAGCTCCCTGCTGCAGGCAGGGCCTGACCAGAGGAGAAGCCCCTTCCACTCCTGGGGGAACTGCGACCTGCCCAGCTGCGACCAGAACAAGAGGTAGGCACCCACCAGAAGGAGCGACCCAGCCACCAGTTCACCTGGCCCCCAGATCTCGCCTGGCTGCCAGCTAACTCAGCCATCATCTCCAGGACAGGAATAGCAGCTACCCACTGCAGGCAGAACCCGACCAGAGGAAAAGCCCCATCCACTCTCTAAGGAACTGCAACCTGCCCAGCTGTGATGGGAACAAGAGGTAGTAGACACCCGCCAGAAGAAGCGCCCCAGCCACCAGCCCACCCGAACACCGGCCCAGGCCATCACAGGACCAGGAAATGCAGGCTCCACCCTGTGGAAGGGACCTGCTGCCCACCTGCCCAAACCCCACCAAAACAACTAGACTGGGAGGAGATCCAAGAGAGGAGAGTGGGGAGAAGAAAGGCATACTGCTTGCTCCACCACACTGCGGCCAGGAGGTGATCCAGAGAGAGAGGCCTGCTCCACGCCCTAAACCAGAGAGGCAACCTGGGTCTTCCCAGAGAGACACACCCAACTGGGATCCTTACTCAACCCAACACCAATATAATTATAGGCCTGAGGCTACCACTGCCACAAAACTGAGTTAGCTACGCCACTACCAAGGAACAACAAAAAGGTAAGACATCAATAAGGTCCCTAGAGACCAGGATGCACCAGAAGGTGCAACAAGTTATGATATTGTGAATTAACAGGGAATCTTACACGGGGTTGTCTATCTCTGGCTTCTTCTACTAACAGCCAAATCCCAATGATTATACTCTCACTAGTCAAATAATCTAATACCTCTATTTTCTCACATCTTATTTCATAAATGTTTAAGCCAACCTCTAAGTCCCCCCTTCTATCATTAGATAATGTAAACCACCACACAAACATAGAGACTATACGGTATAAGATAACAGATCTCATCATTTCTGTTTATAGTTACAAAACTGTAAATACAAAAAATAGAAACCAACTGATATATGGACACAAATTTGGTACATTGAAAGATTTAATATTGATATTTCCCTAAAAAGTGAGGTTTTGGGTAACCTGGAGGGCCCTTATAAAACAAAAGGGCAGAAGCTATAATACCTCAGGCTTACCTTGCAGGAGAGAAAAATACATACACATCATGAGAAAACAAGGGAGGAAAAAGCCCCACAAACCAAGATACTACAACAATGGAAACCATAGAAAGCACAGGAGGGGAAATGTCAGAGAAGGAGTTCCAGATATACATAATTAAAATGATAAAGGATTTACAAAATGACCTAAGTGATCAGATTCAGGCAAAAATTGATCTCTCCAACAAAGAGATAAGATATAAATACAGGCAACCATCCATCACACCAACAAAGAGATAAGAGAACAAATACAGATAGCAAAAGATTACTTCAAGAAAGAGATAGAGAGTTTGAGAAAAAAAAAAAAAAAAAAAACAGAAATCCTTGAAATGAAAGAAACAGTAAGCCACTTAAAAAATTCACTAGAAAGAAAGTATCAACAACAGATTGGACCACTTGGAAGATAGGACCTCAGACAATGAAGACAATGAGGAAAATCAAGTTGACCTCACAGTGAAGATGGTAAAAAAAACCATGAACAGAATATCCAAGAACTATGGGATATCATCAAAAGACCAAATATGCAATTTATTGGAGTAGAGGAAGGTACAGAGATTCAACCAAAGGAATGAACAATCTCTTCAATGAAATAATATCAGAAAATTTCACAAGCAGGAAGAATGAATTTGAAAATCAAATACAAGAGGCCTATAGGATGCCAAATGTACAAAATTACAACAGGTCCACACCAAGGCACATTGTAATGAAAATGCCTAGCATACAAAATAAAGAGAATTTTAAAGGCTGCAAGAGAGAAAAGTTAGATTACCTATAAGGGAAAACCAATTCGCATCTCAGCAGATTTTTTCAATTCAGACCCTCAAAGCCAGGAGAGCCTGGAACAACATATACCAGGCCCCAAAGGATAAGGGACGCCAACCAAAAATTTTATATCCAGCAAAATTAAGCTTTAGATTTGAGGATGAAATAAAAACCTTCCATGATAAACAAAAGCTAAAAGAATTTACAACAAGAAAGCCTGCTCTACAGAACATTCTTGGTAAAATATTCCATGAGGAGGAAATGAAAAATAATAATGAAAATCTGTAAGGAAAGAACTACAATAAAGGGAAAAACCAACCAAAGGAAAAACCAAGTCAAACTAAATACCAAATATAATAAAAAAAATGGTAATACAAATTATGTCTCAATAATAACCCTGAATGTTAATGGCCTAAACTCACCAATTAAAAGACATAAGCTAATAGATTGAATTAAAATAATAGACCCAACAATATGTTGCCTTCAAGAGATACATCTCATAGGAAAAGACACCCATAGACTGAAGGTAAAAGGATGGGATAAAATATATCACTCACATGGTCTATGTAAGCAAGCAGGGGTCTCCATCCTCATATCAAATAAAACAGACTTCAAGCCAAAGTTAATCAAAAGAGATAAAGAAGGACATTTCATACTGCTTAAGGGAATCAAGATATAACTGTTATAAATATATATGCCCCAAATAATGGAGCATCTATATTCATCAATCAAAATCTTCTCAAGTTCAAGAATCAAAGAGACCACAAAACAATAATTCTAGATGATTTTAACACATCTTTTTTACCACTGTATAGATCTTCCAAACAAAAGTTAAACAAAGAAACTACAGAACTCAATAATACAATTAATACTTTAAAGAAGAACTAACACCAACACTTCTCAAACTATTTCATGAAATAGAAAAAGATGGAACACTCACAAACTCATTCTATGAGGCCAATATCACCCTGACTCCAAAACCAGACAGAGAAACATCAAAGAAAGAAAACTTCAGACCAATATCTCTAATGAATATAGATGCAAAATTTCTCAATAAAATTCTGGCAAATTGAATACCAAAACACATAAAAAAAATAGTGCACCATGATCAAGTGGGCTTCATTCCAGGGATGCAAAGTTGATTCAATATATGGAAATCAATAAATGTAATTCATCACATCAACAGGCTCAAAGATAGAAATTATATGAGCATCTCAACAGATGTAGAGAAAGCATTTGACAAAATAGAACACCTCTTCATGTTCAAAATGCTAGAAAAAATAGGGATAACAGGAATATACCTCAACATCGTAAAGGCCATCTATGCTAAGCCCCAGGCCAACATCATCCTAAATGGAGAAAAATTGAAAGCATTCCCTCTAAAAACTGGAACAAGACAGGGATGCCCTCTTTCACCACTTCTATTTAACATAGTTCTTGAAGCACTAGCCAGAACAATTAGATGATGAAGAAATTAAAGGGATACTGATAGGAAAAGAGGAACTTAAATTATCACTATTTGCAGATGATATAATTCTATACATAGAAGATCCAAGAAATTCCACCAGAAATCTTCTAAATCTAATAAATAAACTCAGCAAAGTAGCTGGATATAAAATCAATACCCATAAAACAAAGGCATTTCTGTACATCAGTGACAAATCCTCAGAAAGAGAAACTAGGAAATCCACCCCATTTACTATAGCCTCAAAAAAAAAAAAAAAAAATTGGGAATCAACAAAGGAAGTGAAAGACCTCTACAATGAAAACTATGGCACACTAAAGAAGGAAATTAAGGAAGATCTTAGAAGATGGAAAGATCTACCTTGTTCATGGATACCTGAAAAACTTTAAATGTGTTACATAATAATTTTGAAATTTCAAGCTTTTTGCCATAGTGTAAAAATGTAATTTAGAGCCTCAAAACACATTAATTTATAATACTTTTGAAGCAAATAAAATACATGATTACTCCTTAAAAAAAAAAAAAAGAAATTCTTTTAAAAGAAAATAAAAATTATTGGAGATTTTTGAGCCCAAGGCTTACATTTTAAAAGGTCACATGGCTACTAAATTGAAATGAGGTTGTAGCACAGAAAGGGAGATACAGAATATCATTTAGAGGGCTGGTTTAGACATCCAGGCAAGGGATGCTGATGGCGATTAGAGTTCTAAGCAGTGGAACAGGAGGATGGATGGAGACAACATGATCGTCTAATAGACTGGACATGTGATGTGGAAAAATTTGAGCAGTAAATGATAACTCTGATGTTCACCTGAATATATGAAAAGCTACAAATACCATCAAATAGTATAAGCAAATGAAAAATATATTAGAGAATTTCAATAATTTAGCTATTTTTCTTCAATAAATATGGGTCAGCATTACCTAGATATAAGGCTAGGAACTGCTACAATTTTAATATATTACAAAATGTAAGTCATTTGGATCCATAATAATATTACTCTTCTTAGTTACATTATTTTGTCATTTGAAGTGTTCATTTTCCTTTTTTTTTGCAAAATGAAAATAATATAGACCAAGTACTGAAGAAAATGAAGATAATTACCTATTACATATTTCTTTATATTAGGTCCTATATATCAGCTTTTCAGATTAATAACTTACATTAATAACATAAGTATTTACTTTAAACCTTAAAGTAAACGTTGAGTACATTGGACGTGTGTAGAAAACCAACCAAACCAACTTCTTGGTGGAGCCTAACAATCAACCACAGAATTCTCTAAAAATATCCTTTAATCAGACTTTGTCAATTACTAGAGTAGAGAAAAATACTGCTTGAGAATTTCACATTACATACCTGTTCTTTCTAATATAACTTTTTCTCTCAAATATTAACTTTAAATATCTCTATATACTCTGCTGACACACACAATTAAAAGGGCATTTAGAGGGGCTGGGTTTGTAGCTCAGTGGTGTAGTGCTTGCCTCACATGTGCGAGGCACTGGGTTTGATCCTCAGCACCACACAAAAATAAATAAATAAAATGAAGGTATTGTGTCTATCTACAACTAAAAAATATTTTTTAATAAAAGCATTAGACATAAAATCTGTTTTCTTCACATTTTATCTATTCTCTAATTCTACAGTTTTTGAAGTAGATGATATGCTATAAAAGAGAAAAGGATTCTATTGTCACATGATTTTTGAGATACTATATTTAAAGGAAAATTTCATACAGTTTCTGTATTTAGGAATTTATCAAAGTATACTCAAGACTTATAAATAAATATGGTAAAGTATACAGATAATAATTTTCTGACTTATTTGCAAGTGGATAGTTTTTCTTCTTGATGGGTGTAATATCTTTGGATTCTAATATTTTGAGGAACATTATTTGAAGAAAATTTCTTCAGTGTTCCAACAAATCTACTATGATATTGAATTAGGAAATCCAGATTTGAATTAGGAAACCCAAATTTTTGCCATATGATTTGCCCTTCCTATAAAAACAAATTGTTGCCTTTTAAATCCACACTCTTGGGGCTGGGGTTGTGGATCAGTGGTAGAGCGCTTGCTTAGCATGTGCGCAGCCCGGGTTTGATCCTCAGCACCATGTACAAATAAACGTAATGTGTACAACTAAAGCAAATAAATAAATATTAAAAATAAATAAATAAAATAAATAAATCCACACTCTTTCCTTTTGAGTGCTCTAGTTGTGTTCTTGCTCATTTAATCATATTTTCCTAAATATGTCTTCTGCATTTTATCATATTCTGATTCAACATCTTTTAAAGATGCTTTACATAATATCATTCTCCATTCATATGACCACCATAATCTTTTCTATATACATGGCTTCTGTATGTCTGGTTCTTCCCCCCCCCCCCATTTTATTTTAGTAAATTTGGGCCTGTTTTCATATCTTCATATGTAGTTAAAATTTCTATCCTGAAAATTGTATTTTTTTCTATTCCTTCTCCAAATATTTTCTTCTCTTGTCTCTATTATCATGAAAATACTTTCAGCCTTACAGAATAAAAAATACCAGACCTAGTTTTAGTTTCCATTTTCATTTATGTATAATATTCAACTACACTCCAAATTTTGATGAGTTTCACTTTAATGTCTTGAAACTTTCATTATTGGTTCAGTCTTAATTTTGTCTCATTTTTCTTAATCATCCCTCACATGAGCTATGAAGAGACTTTTAACTAGAGTTATATTTCAAGCTTTCTCTGAATGAGTCCTTCAGTTATATTTAGAAATATCAACATTTATTTTCTTTATATCCTACTTAACAATTTCTATTATAGTGTTTTGTTTTCAAGAAAAAATCCACACTTTAGTTAAGAGCATTAAAATTCCATGTTTGCGCTATACATATATATGTAAATACATATGAATGATACATGTATATATAAAAATTTATCTTTAATTTTTTTTATCTTTTTATATCTTTCTTTCTCTGTACATACCAGAGGATCCAAGTATACTGAACAGCTAATATCATCTGAAGAATCTAGCAAAGTCATCTACATCACCACTGTTCTAGGTTAAATTCTGTCTCCCTGTATTCCTATCTTGATATGTAAGCACCAAAACATCAGAATGTGACTGTATTACTTGGTAGGGTTTATTAAGTTGTAATTAAGTTAAAATTGGTCATTAGGGTGGGCCCTATTTAAATATGAGTGATGTCCTCATAAGAAAAATAAATTTAGACACAGATGAATACAGAAGAAAAACCATGTGAAGACCCAGAGAGAAGACAGTCATCTTTAAACCAAAGAAGATGACCTGAGAAGTAACCAACCTTAGTGGCACTTTGATTCCAGACTTCTAACTTCCAGTATTGTGAGAAAATAAATTTGTTTTTCAAGCCTTCTCCTTTGTGGTGCTTTCTTATGGCCACTTTAAAAGAATAATAAAACTCATTTTACAAATGTTTACATGCAAGTCTTTCCTTTATTTTTTCAATTTCTTCTATTGGGACCTTATGTTGTTAAAATACTTATCTGGGCTTCTGCTGTTGCTGCCTGAAGCGGAAACCGCTTGGAGCAACGAACGCCGCAGGAAAATTCAGAGGCAGGATGAAAATGAAAAAAGGTCTTTTATTCTTCTTCTCTCTCCGGCTCCAGCAATCACTCCAAACGCTCTAACTCCAACCACCATCTTCTTCTTCTTCCCACACACACTAACTAAACTCACCCAGTTATATACATATCACTTTAACAAGGACACGTGCTTACAGCTCGAGCTTACAGGTGCGTCACGCAGTGTTCACGGGCATACAAAGATTCTTTGGATAATGTATTACTATCAGGTGGAAACTAGAACATCTTTTATGGCTCTCAGCTAACCGCAATCTTTAGCTACCTCCTTGATTATAGGCTCCTTCATTCTGCTTTATGTTCTGTTCTCTCAGTCTGTTCTAAATGCTTATAAGATAGGGTTGCTAGCCTGGCCTGCTGCTATTCCACGAATTTCTGCCTGTACTTTTTTATTGTGTATAATTTTGGATTTTTAGGCAAAATACACAAAATTATGTGACTTTGTGAATGTAAAATTTTTGAGTTTTCACTTCTTCATTTGTAAAATAGGAAAAATATCCCTTAATTTGAGTAATATAACTTAGATGGGGTTTAAACCCCTATCAATAGCAGAGTGTAAATTTCACTGTATTTAAATTCCAAAAACATCTCCACTCTCTTTTACATATACTTGTCAGAACATTTATAAATATAGGCCACATACGCCATATACTAGGTACTTAATAGGTATTTTTAACAAAAAAATGAGGTTTCATTTTTTCTTCCAGTTCTGTTTTCATGAGAATATAGACCAGTATTTATTCCATATGACCATTTAGCACAACATCCTATAAAGAACAGACATTCAGAAATTGTCTGTTGAGTCAAAAATTAAAAAAAAAAAGGGTTTCACAGTAAAAGTAACAAATTCAGTTGACTTTTCCTATCACTTATTCTAAAATGACTTTTTATTTTAAAAATCATTTTTAAGGATTCTGTTCATAGCTGTAAGGCCAGATAACAATCATTAGCATTTATTGACCTTTTGCAGTAGTAGTTTAATCTTTTGGGGAACAAAGTTGATTAATCACAGCTTGACATATTGAAATTTGGCATAATTCTTTCCCAAAAGTACTTATAGGGCAGAAAGTTCTAGGGCATTTTGTGTAATAACTAAGGCACATTCTACAAATAAAATATGCTCAAAAAAGTTTTCCAGAAATTTAAGGTTATCAATTTTGGTAGTCTTTTAATCTTAGAATGGTCTTGCAAAAATCCTGCAAATTGATCACATGTATTAATTTCACTTCCATCCAAAAAAAATGCAGAAAAATTGTGGTTAAATAATATCAATTAAATATAAAGGGTAAATGTATAACAAGTAAAAGAACTCAAGAGACACTCATTGGGTGTGAGATTTTAAAATATGACTGATTATCTCACTTAACCATTCCACATCATCTCCTAACATGTATATGTTTCAGGTCTCAATTAGAGAATTGTATAAATTTTATCCACAGGCTATAATCACAGGGAACTTAATTTGGAACTGAGACAAGTGGGACACAGAGACAAAACTCAACATTTATTCTGCAGATTGTACCAGAGGTGATAAGATTTTGAGGGATTTCCAATTCAACAACAACCAAAAATTCTGGCTATGGCAGACAGACTGTCTTAATCTATTTAAATTAGCATAATAAAATATTTGAGACTAATTTATTTTATGTTGTTATGAAGGCTGGGAAGCCCAAGCTCAAGGTGCTGGTATTCATTGCCTGGTGAGAGCCTTCTTCTTTATCCTTTTATGATAGAACGTGAAAGGCAAAAATTGCCTCATTGCTTCTTTCCAGTCCTTTTATAAGGTCACCATTTCCATTCATGAGGGCTATGCCTTCATGACTTAATCACCTCCAAAAGGACCCACATCTTAAAACTATCGTGTGGGGGTTTGAGTTCCAACCTGAATTTTGGAGAGGACACAAAGATTAAAACCACAGTACAATCATGGATCTAAAAACAAATTATATCAGAAATCTCCAGAATTCTTAGTTTATTATAGATTCCAAAGTTTCTGATTGTGATGGGGAGTACCTTCTAAGGAAGCTCATGCCAATAAATAAGAGTAAGAAATCTAAGTGAATTTTTCAATTACCTGAATGATTCAGTAAGCTACCTGACATTATGAGAGATTTTCCATCTTTATGTTAGCTGAAATTCATTTTGCTTTCACTGTATTTTGTCTAACAAAATAATCATATGAAGAATTCCTTCTGCTGGGAACTTTAAGATTGCTGTGGTTTTTAACTCTTCCGGGGCTAGGGAAAACCTTCTCTGGCCAGCAAAGAAGGCTGGGAGAGCACGCCACAGCGAGAGAGGCGAGATTGGGAAAGGTAAAGGCCGCAGGTAATCCCACCCCCGCCTTCAAAAGACCCTCGGATTATCAGGGAGCCTGGTCAGAGCTGGAAATCAAGTTTATTGAGGAAGTTGCACAACTTTTATAGAAGACATAGGCCAATCAACAGAAAGAATACAGGGACACATAAGGAGCATGGGCAAATCTTATTGGCAGAGCTCCTACCCTATCCTTAGGGTAGTTTAGGTTCCCATGACATGTCAGGGGAACTCCTCCTGCTTGGGCCAGGTCCATAACAGGGAGTGGGAAGCAACCAAAGAGTTAAAGTTCTCTATTCTTTCAGCCGATGTGTTCCTAAGTCTCCAACACCTTCAACAGTACTTACTAACATGGGAATGTAGGTTTCATTATCTGGATAGGTAGATTGGAAGACAAGTGTGCATTCACTTTTTGCATATGATATTGCCTATTGTTTTACAGAGTCAAGACAATTAAATTATTCTCTTTTTAATTTAATTAGGTAAAAATTAGGTTCCTTTTGAAAGCAAAGTTTTGACAGATATGGCAATGCCTGTGATAAAATCTTATAATAGAAATAAAGCAGCCGGGCGCGGTGGTGCACGCCTGTAATCCCAGCACTTTGGGAGGCTGAGGCAGGAGGATCATGAGTTCAAAGCCAGCCTCAGCAATGGCGAGGCACTTAGCAACTCAGTGAGACCCTGTCTCTAATAAAATACAAAAAAGGGCTGGGGATGTGGCCCAGTGGTCGAGTGCCACTGAGTTCAATCCCCAGTACCACAAAAAAAAAAAAAAAAAAAAAAAAAAAAGAAAGAAAGCTTACCCTGAAGGTTATTAAGTTTAAAAAGTCAGCCTTATCTGTGATTTTACATTCCACATTTACAGTTATCAGTGCTCAACAGCAGTGTGAAAATATTAAATGGAAAATTCATAAATAATTGATGTTTTGAACTGTGTGCCACTATGAGTAGTGTGATGAAATCTCCAGTGTACTGTGCCTTTGGCCTAAGAACTGAATCATACTTTTGTGCACTGTATCCACAAGGTATATGCTATTTAACTGTTAGTTACCTAGTGGCCATTTCAGATATTAGGTAGATAATCTCAGTATTGTAGTGGTTGTAAGGCTCAATACTGCTTATGGTTTCAGGCATTCAGCAGGAATCTTGGAACATATCCCCCACAAATAAGGGTGGGAGGAATAATATGTAGTGAATTTTCAGATTGGTTTACCTGGTTGCTCATCTGAAAGTTAGATGGGAAAGTACTGAACCCCAGGATGTGTTTTAAGGGCATTTGGCTGGAACTGAAGAGCAGTGAATATCACAGTCTTTGAAAAGTCTGTGTTGGGCCTCTGTTGCCAGCATAAAATAACTTCTAGTCTTCACTTTTGAAGGCTGTCCATGCTTAATGACCTTAATTAAGTTCAGAATTCCCTAGCCACTCATAAGGAATATTAGTCCTACTATCTCCCTTTATATCATTTCTCATTGCTATCAAATTTCAAACTACCACTTGATGAACAAGAAAATACCTGATCAGGACAAAAAAAAAGCTTTACATAGTAAATAACAACATTTTTCCTATCATCAGAGGCATGACAAAAAATTATATATCAAAGGATATATAAATCTAATTAAAAATATTACATATATATTTAAAATGTATTTATATATTATATACTTAGGTATATTCAATAATACATATTTAATAATATACATAATATTACATATTTGATTGAAAATTTGAGAGAAATTGACAGATGTAATGGATTACATACACTAGGTTATGCAGGTGAGAATGGTTCTACCTCTTTGTTAGTATATTGAGCCAATAATCACACTTAATTTATGATTTAAATTGTGATACTAGAAATCTTTATATCATAAAGTAGAATGAATTACAAAATGTGAGAAGATATACATATCTCAAAAATTTCATCATATGTGACATTTTGTATGTACATATGTATGTACACAGTGGGTCAAGAAATTGTTTAATTCATAATGACATTGAAGAGTAGAAAATACTACTGACATGGAAAACATTTCAGTGGTTATTTCTTAGAAGAAAGGAAATTATGTGAGATGCTTGAAATTATCTAATTAATTTCAGAGGGTATGATGGCATCCTGGAGTGTCACAACCAAAGAAACTTTACCTAACATCTAGAGATGACCTAATTACCTAAAGCTGACATAATTACACAGTAGGCAATAGGGTCTTAATTGCATGGCTGGCATAGTCATATATTGGTGGTAATTAATTGTTGCTCAGGACAGAAAAAGATGACCAGCCATCTAACACCACAATGCTTTTCTGAAAGTTAACATATGAAATCTATGTCTAGTGAAAAGTAAAAGACATAGGAATCATCATAATGGAGATTCATGACCTTTCATCCATATTTTAGACCTGGTTAAGTTCACAGTCAGTGTTACCTGAAGGAAGACAGAGAGTCTGGAATTTTAAATTTAGGAAGAAATCCCATATTAATATTAATTATGTGTTGTAAATTGTTATTATCATTCTACCCAAAGAGTCTTGGTCATTTACTATCATAAATATTAATTCAGAAAAGAAACATTTCCAGTTTTTTGATTATCTATTAGACACAGTTTCTGAGCCTTTCTTTGTGATCTAGAAGTGACCATTTATGGTCAACTAGTCAAAGTGGATTTTTATCTTACCATAAGTTTTCTATACTAATCAACCCAACCAATAAGTGCTTTCCAATACTTATTCAACTATACATGTTACCAGTTAAAAGACTGAATTAGACCTTATTTCCCTAATGTTAGGAGTATGCATTTTTTTAGGGTAGTATGGGAGAAATGAAACCTCCAATAACAAACTTTCTTAACAAGATAGCATGGTGATAATAATATAATAAGTGTTGTTATTAAACACTTAAAAAGTGTAGATAACATATTTATATTTAGCATACCTGATTAGTCTGTAGAGGAGACAGATGCATCTTGAAATACTTCAGTGGAGAAAATTAATGTGTCCCTTGGTACAAAACTATCCATCTGCTAAAGGCATTTTCTTCACTCTTTAAGGGAAGATACCAGATGCGATTTGATTCACTCTATCAAGAAACAGCAGCACATACCCTCATTTTCCTACCTCTGTATTAAATCAACTCTTCTGTTAAAGGTTCTAATTAATCCACAGGGCCCTTGATCATTTCACTACCTCATAATGTAACATATTGGTCTATGACATTTATAAAGTCAAGATCTGGTGGGAAGAGAACAGATTTCTTGAATGAGTTGGTAAGGCATATGAATCTGGAATGTGAGTGATAAGCCTCATGAAAATTCAGGAATCTGCCTCATGAAAATTCACGCATGCACCATGTCAGGATATTTTTTTTTCAAAAGCTAAACAGAGGCTATAGCTCTATCATCCACTAGTAAAAAAAGAAGCACAATAATTGTTGGGACACTTTCAGTTTTGAGAACAAAATATTTCACATAATTGCATTGTTCTGACACATTTCACTTGGTAACTTGAAAGACTATTAGCTCTATAAGAACCTAAAGCAAGACAAGCTTTTCACTTCATCCAGAGTTTACTTCAAGCAGCTTCATCGCTAGGACCACAAGACCCAACTAACCAAATTAGAAGTAAACATCACAAGAATTGGATGGGTTACGAAGCAAATGAACAAAAGTCTCTTAATTCACAGTATAACTTCAATATTCTGTACTTGTTATAAAAAATGAATTGAAGATTTATTTTTGGCAATATTAGAACTATTGGCAATATTAGAAATGTAAATACAGAGAAAATAAAATACAGAAATATCAGAAATGGTACATAATGTATATCAGTGTAAACCTCATAGATTTGTAGTGAATAAATATTGATAAATTGCAAGACAGAGAAGTATTACATGAAGAAGAATATAGTAGATTAAAAATACTGTAGAGATCATCCACAACATTTTCAAATACTTGTTTACAGCATGATATGTTAATACTTAACTCCATACTTAGATAGAACTTAAAGTTCAATTCACAATTCTTTGTACTTGCATTTATCAACAACTTACTGAAGTTTTACTTGCAAGAAGATATTTTTTCCTTCTTATTGTACCTCTGTGTGTAGCTTAGCCCAATATGTGCTGAATTTTCTTGCCACTGTGCTGACAGGAGAAGTGTAGGTTCTCTGCTCTCTTTGAAGGATGATGCAGATACATTTTTATATTTTATGTAGATAGCAACAGAATATAAATGTTGTCACATCCTAAGGAATAATTATTACTTCCACATAAAGATGGGAAGTTTTAACCTTGCAGACTGTTGGCAGAAATAAAAAAAAAAAAAAACCTTTTTATTCAGGCAGAGTCCAGCTATTAGACTGGTATGGATTCTGAACCACCACAAACCTTGTGCTTTGAATCACAACCTCTGGAATGAGCTTCCCTTGGCCAGATTCCTCAACATGGCTTTCAAAACCTCACTCTTAGATCCTTTTCTCATCTTAGAGCTTCCTTCTTAGAGCTTAGACTGGTATATTGTGACTATATACCAGTCTCAATTGTTTCTATCCTGCCTTGCAACTCTCTGTCATTTTATTCACAATAGTTTGGGAAGGCAAATGTAGTTTATAAAAAGCAGATTGCTTATTTTAACTACAAGCATTAGCATTAAAGGAAAACAATTTTACCTTACACAAAAGGAGATAAGTTTTATTCTTCATGGAGAAAATCATCTAGCTCTCAATCCCAGGAGATACTTCTTCTATTAAGGGAGTATGGTTTAATCCATCCGAAACACACACACAATGCCTCCTAATGTACCAAAGTAAACATTATAATTGTTTCTCTCACAAAATAGCTTGAAGAGTCACATTTTTAATTTTTTTAGAAAAACTGTGGAATTTTCTTAAACTTAAGAAAAAATTTCCATTAAAAATCACACACACACACACACACACACACACACACATAACTTTTGAGGGGGTGGGGATAGCTATAAGATATTGAACTCAGGGTACTTAACTACATCCCCAACCCTTTCTATTTTTTAAAAAAAATTATTTTGCGATAGCATCTTGCTAAGTTGCTTAGAACCTAGCTAAGTTGCTGAGGCTGGCTTTTTGAACTTTTGATCTTCCTACCTGAGCCTCCTGAGCTGCTGGGAGTGTGTTCCACTGTACCTGGCAATAAGATAGCTATTCCATGGATGAAAGTGGAGAATATAATGCTAAGTGAAATTAGTCATTCTCAAAAATCCAAATACCGAATGTTTTCTCTGATATAAGGAGGCTAGTTCACAGTGTTGTTGGATGGGGGTACATAGGAGGATTAGAGGAACACTACAATGGTTAAAGGAAAGGGAGGGGAAGGGAGGGAGTAAGGGGGGAGAGAGGGGGAAAAATAAAAAAAAAATGGTGGTTGAATGAGATGGATATCATTATCCTAAATGCATGATTGAAGATCTGAATGATACTTATATACTTTATATACAAACAGTTGTATGTAAAAAGATGCTATATATGTGCATTATGAGTTGTAATACATACTACTATTATAAATAAAAATAGAAAAAAATAAGATAGCTATTCTTGTTGTAACATATTAATTTGAGAAGAGTGAAGAGTGTTGTGATTATTACAAATATATTTGTGTATATAATATATTATTCACATGAACTGTAATTTTTCTGATCCAGTGAATATATGAGTGGTACAAAATTGATATTTTTCAGTTAAATGATAAGTAAGATAGAGGCAAGAGAAATTCTTCAGTTACTTAAAAATTTTGTCAATAGATAAAGACCAAGTGGTTATAATTATCTATGAGTGAAATATACAATAATTTGAACTAAGAACAGGACAGAACATGCAGTACATTGTTAAAATAGTGTTTTTAAGACAGTGATTACAAATCAATTGCAATAATTATTAAAGCTACTCTGAGTTGTGGGAAATAAGGGAGCATGTTAATAAATAAAATTTATTTTGTATAATAGAAACTCATAAAGCTCATTTTATAAAGCTAAAGTATAAAAATTGAAATATTCTTTTCATTTTGACAGAAGACAAACTTAGTAAGGAACCAAAAATGTAGACATTGTTGTACTTTAAATCAGCTAAATATTTCAAGTTATACAAGGGAATGAAAGAATGGGAACAGGTTGTTCAATGGGTATTAATCTACAGATACCTAGGTATAAGAAGCTCTGGTATGCTATTGCACAGTAGATTAATTGTAGATAACAATTATATACTGTGTATCTCAAAAAGCTAGTAGAAACATTGATCATTTTACCACATAAAATGATAAATGTTTGAGGAACTAGGTATGTTTAAACATTACACACTTTGCACATGTATAAAACATGATACCTCATTATTATGTACAGTTTAATGTTTATGTATTAGTTAAATAATTTAAAAATAATGCATATGATATTATACAATATATCTAGGTCTGTGCATGTGTATGTTTCTGTGTGCACATATACTTGTATGTATTTACATAGAGACACACATACATCAAGTTAGACAAATTGATAGATAAAAAAACAGACATATGCAACTGATCAACCATTTTATTTTAACATACTGAACAATATTCAATAACTGATCAGACATTAACCTTTTGTTAATATCAATTGATTACACAGTTTTGTGGCATAATTTCTCAGCATTGATATTTTGAAGCAGATTTTTTATCCACTAAGAGAGGATTTATTGTAACCTGATTATTTAAATAGTCAAGGTTGTCTCATATGATTTTATTTCAGACATTGTAGTAATCAAATCCTTTTGGGTGAAGTTTCTAATTAGTCATTGACTTTCAATAGATCATTCATGAAATGCCCATGAAGAGAGGAATACTAGGACATGGAGATATGTAGTTTGTGGTAGTGCTATGCAGATTGATTACTGCTTGTTTTTGGTGACTGTGACATCATTTTGAAATTATTGAACTGTAGCCTTAAAAATTCTTGCTCCATCTGTTTATGAATCAACACCTCCTTCATGACGTTCATATTTGAGTATTGATAATATGTGCCTATTTTATTATTTAGGCATGTGCATATATTGAAGTAGAAATAGCATTTTTAATACATGCATCTCTGTCATTTCTTTTGTCTTCAAATCACTTCTTTACCTTTGTAATTAATGTACATTACTTATTAATGTGTTTCAATAAGGTATAAAAACTGTTTAAAATGTATTCTGTTTTATATATGATAACCTATTTTATTTTGTTAAAATTTGAAAGTAATGTATTTTTTTCTAATTTTATAAGGGAAAAAAAATACTATCCTTCCTTTTTATCTGTCATCCCATTTCTCCCTATGAATATAGAATGATGATGACAATAATAGAAAATCTTACACATATAAATAACTGAGAGAGGGCATCAATTGTGGATGAGAACTAAAGAAAGAGTTTCACTAAATAACTTGGTCAGTTGATGGTAACCAACTACTATTATTGAATATTTCTTGAGTATTATGGTTGAGATATGAAATTTCTCATAAAAAGCTCATGTGTGAGACAATGAAAGAAATTTTAGAGGTGAAATGATTGGGTTATAAGAACTTTATCCTAATCAGTGCATTAATCCTCTGATAGGGATTAACTGGGTGGTAACTGTAGGTAGGCAGGGTGTAACTAGAGGAGGGGGATCATCGGGGGTATGACTTTGGGGCCTATATTTTATGAACTGATCTTAATGTCTCTCTCTCTGCTTCCTGGTGGCCATGTCCTAAGCTGCTTTCCTTCACCACACTCTTTTTACCATATCTTCCCACACCTTGGGCCCAGAGCAATGAAGCTATGGATTGTGACCTCTGAATCTGTGAGCCCCAAATAAACTTTCCTCCTCTAAAATTGTTCTTGACAGATCTTAAGGACACAGCATTCATCTGTTGAAAGTGATTTAGGTTGGTTCCATAATTTAACTATTGTGAATTGAGCTGCTATAAACTATGATGGGGTTGTGTCACCGTAGTATGCTGATTTTAGGTCCTTTGGTATAAACCTAGGAGTGGAATAGCTGTGTCAAATGGTGGTTCCATTCCATGTTTTCTGAGGAATGTCCAAACTGCTTTCCATGGTGGTTGTACCAATTTGCAGTCACATAGAAACAAACCCTATATATACATTTATCTCATACTAGACAAAGGCACCAAAGACATATATTGGAGCAAAGATACTGTATTCAACAAATGGTGCTGGGAAAACTGGAAATCCATATGTAGCAAAATGAAATTAAACCTCTATCCTTCACTCTGCACAAAAATCAACTCAAAGTGGATCAAGGACTTCAGCAATAGAACAGAGACCTTATGCTTAATAGTAGAAAAAGTAGGCCCAAATCTTCATCATGTTGGCTTAGGACCTTATTTCCTTAACAAGACTCCTAAAAACACAAGAAATTAAATTTAGAATCAATAAATGGGATGGATTCAAACTAAAAGTTTGTTCTCAGTAAAGAAAACAATAAGTTGAAGAAAGAACCTACAGAATGGGAAAAAAAAAAAATGTTTACCACATGAATCTCCAGATCTCTAGGATATATAAAGAACTCAAAAAACTTAACATGGAAAAAAACAAATAACCCAATCAATAAATGGGCAAAGGAACTGAACAGACACTTTACAGAAGAAGAAAGATAATCGATAATGAAACATATGGAAAAATGTTCATCTCTAGCAATTAGAGAAACACAAATCAAAACTACTCTAAGATTTCATCTCACTCCTGTCAGAATGGCAACTATCAAGAATACAAGCGGTAATAAGTATTGGTGAGGATGTGGGGAAAAGGTACGCTCATACATTGCTGTAAATTCAGCAGTTTTGAGCTAAGAAAATCACAAGATGGATGTTTCAGGTTTCTCAGGGAGAGGGGTCCAGGTCATGTCACCAGTCAGCACCAAGACTATCTAAAGTTCTGAATGAGCATGAGAAAAATCTATAAATACATGGTAGAAGAAATTATGATTACTAATTATAAATTGAAGATAAGCTGCAAAGCCAGGAACTCTACACCAACACTTAACTTGTCTCTTTTCAGTTTTATTGAAAGAAGTGTTTCATCAGAAGGCTGAAGGTAATATTCCTGGAATGTATTTGAACAGCACAAGAGTGGAAAGTTGTGATCTATTTATGAATTCTGCAACTGAGAGTACTGTCAGAAAATCACTCTCAATTCTCAGTCCTCTTTTGGACTTCTTTGCCTGATAAAAAGCTATTTCTGTCAAGGTCATGACTGCCTCCTTGAGGAGACTCCATTCAAAAACTATTCGATGTAGATTAGTCTCCTCATCCCCAATAACAATATTTCTATAAGGAGCTCCTCTTTGGGCCAGTCACATTATTATTGAGCATGCATCATAGCTCTATCCAATTCTGCTTCTTTACTTTCCTCTTTCACATATAAAGACATGTAATAAAACTGTTGGATGCTAATTGCCATCTCAGTGTCTGCTTCTTGTGCAATCCATCTTAAAAATAAGGAAATCATTATGTACTCAACAATGTTCTAAATGTTATATATTTGTATTATATATATATATACATACATATATATATATATTCATTTTATTAAGAGATGTGTATATGAACATATTTAATAGATATCAATTAGAAAAGCATATGGAATTTTACATTTCAGCTGGGTGCGATGGTACACCTGTAATCCCAGTGACTTGAGAGGCTGACACAGCAGGACCAAAATTTCAATGCCAGCCTTAGAAACTTAATGAGACCCTGTCTCAACATAAAAAAATAAGAAGGACTGGAGATGTGGCTCAGTAGTTAAATCCCCCTGGGTTTAATCCCTTCTTCCAAAGAGAGAGAGTAGAGGGGAGAAAGAAATTGTACATGTTAGAAGATCAGTTAATCAACATGAATGAAATAACAATTTAAAAACATCAGAAAAAGTTTGTGTTATAAAAATACAGATAGATAATATATTTTACAAGTTATATAGATAGTACATTTTAAAAGTTACTCTGAGTATTCTTTGATACATTCTTTAGTCAGAAATATGTGATTTTTTGGACAAATTTGCTAGGAATTCAGTTTTGCTGAATTGATAGTCTATATAAACCTAAGATAATTTATTCCTTTAGTTCCTAAAGGATTTTTTTTTTTTTTGCATGAGTAGGGATTATTGGCTATAATATCAGTTCTTTTGAAAGTATCTATGATAGAAAAATAATGTATTCTTGACTCACCAGCCCTGTCCAGGATTTGCTCTTTCATAGTTGCTAATACTTACTCTGCCAAGGAAACTATTGTTTTAAGTAAATGAATACATTTTAATGAAGTGTTAATTTATACTAACATGAAAGTGAAAATAGGCTATGACAGAAACTCATTACAGATTCTTCTGGGAGGATAAAGAAACTGGAGAAACTAACACAGTTCATTTTAAAATTGAAATGCATTCAATTTATAGAGTTTAGAAAAAATACTTTGTTTCAGTAGCAAGTTTCTCAGAATTAAGTGTTCCAATTTACAATTTTCTTTTGTTATGACAGCAAGTAGAGAAAAATGCCAAGGGTGATAAAATGCATGAACCTTAGATAAAGATCACTGCTTTGCTATTTAACCTTTTCTCTCTTCTCCAAGATGACGTACAGTGGTTAATTTTACTTATAAAATTGTAGGCAAAAATAGCTCTTATGCATGAAAAATATATCTGATTACTATTACTTTTATTCCTTTGCCATGATACAAATTTGTTTCTTTTTTTCTTTTTACTTATAAACCAATCTACTTATGCTTTTTGATTTTTTTAAAAATAAGTGATAGCCAAAACTACATAAATAAGAATGAAGTAAGTAAATGGCATAATTTGTAACAAAAATATCAAAAACTTCTTTAGTTAGTTTTCTGAAAACTTTAAAATATGAATGCATTCTTAAAGCAATCTTCTTTATGGTATGGAGCATCAAAAAGAAAAAAGTCTAAACTCTTCTATTATTTAGTTTGAACACATGAAATTATATGTAATCAGACATGAAGACTTCCTATTCCTCACTGACATACAGATGAATAGAAATCTTCCTTAATTTAAGTAAATGTTACCCATGGGAAGAAAATACTTTTGGACAGGATATGGTAATAGCCTTGTCATTCAGTAATCAATATGGAAGTGTGAACCTGGAAAATGCTGTATGCAGTGGTAGGGAATACCCAGGTATATTGTATTTCATCCTCTGTGTAGTCAATAAACAGCTTAGAATTTTACATAGCAGTAACTAAACAATGGCATAAATTTACCTCTTTTAATATACCTCCTATTCTATATTGTATTATTAATTTTATCTTATTAACTTCTCAGTGCATGAAATAAAAGTATAATATACTCACATTTTATTCTAGTAAAACTTAATAAATATTGCTGCTACATAATAAAATAATTTATAAAAAATATGTAATTAAGGGCTGGGGTTGTGGCTCAGCGGTGGAGCGCTTGCCTAGCACGTGCGCGGCCCAGGTTCGATCCTCAGCACCATGTAAAAACTCATTGTGTACAACTAAAAGCAAATAAATAAATATTAAAAAAAATATGTAATTAAGAATAAATGTAAAAATCAAATCTTTTAAATGTAAGCACATTTGTAAAACATTATTATCTCATTACAGTCATATAGAATTTTATTTACAATCACATATGAATGACATATGTCAATAATTTGTAAACAAAAATTATGTCAGCATGTATTTTCATAAGTTGACAATTATTCAGAGATTGCAGGTATTGTTCCTATTGAACCAGTAATATCTTTTTTTTTTTGAAACAGATATAATACTTTATTTCATTATGTTAGTATTTAGGGAGTCATTTGATTCGCACGTTGTTACTTTACTTTGAAAGGCTTTGTACTCTATTTTAAAATTATGTTAGAAACATATTCATCATGGAATTTTATAAACCCTTTCATATAGTCAGTGGTACAGTAATATCTTCATATAGAACAATTAGTGAAACAATTTATTGATTATTTATTACCTATTCTTTAGACCACATATATACCATGGGCTATTAGGAGACTAAATAAATTAAATGGGATATTAATACAAATGAAATGACATTTAATCAATTTGGACAATTTGGAAGTCTTGTTTTAATGTCTATGGGCCCTAAAATTATAGTTTGTCAACATTTTCTAAAAAGTGTCCTATTTATAAGAGCTATTAGGGAATAGACTGTGAAAGCATCAAGTAATTCCATTATCCAAATAGAAAACTAAGCCCAAAGCAGCAACAGCCAATCTTAGTTTTCCTTGTATTATGTTACTTAGGGCATTGATTTAAAATATCTACCATCTATAATTTAAAAATATTTATCCATTATTATTAGCTTATAGTATTATTATCAAATAAAATTAAAATTTTATAAAAATATCATTTACAAGAATTTTTTAAAAACTAAGATTGATGTTATAACTTTCTTTAATTTTTATTCTGGATGGAAATACACATGATGTCAATTAATCCAGTAATTCAATTCAATTTTAAAGAAATTCATTTTGCAACTAATAGGATTATTTTCAAGTGTATTAGAAAGTTAATATGGTCAGAGGTCGCCAATACAGTAGGGAAAAGAACAGCTCTATCTAAGAAACAATTTGTCCATACGATATCAACACATCTTTAGCAATAAAAATTGAAATAAAGTGAGATTTAAAAGGGAATTATAGGTCAAGGACATAGAAATTTGTTTAGAAACAGGTTTATTTTATGATTAAGTATATTTTCAATCAGTGGATATAAGATATTATGCTCATTAGAGGGACATTAAAAATAGTAATATAATATAGATAGATACTTAACATATCACTCAGAAATAAATAAAAATATTTCAAAAGTAAAAGTAGAAAGAACTATAAAAATATAACAATTAATTATTACACATTTTAGAATAATCACTAGCCAACAAAGTTCACACTTCTGCTAATCAGACAGAGGCAATAATTATTAGGTACAGCTACTACCCCTGCATAATATACATTTCCAGTCAGCTGTTATTCTGGTTCCTATATTGATTCTTGTTAAATGTCTGTCTTTTCCAGACATGACTTGTTTTGTGGTTTACATTGTCTGAACTATCCATGTTAAAATTTTTATAGACTTATTCCTACATGATAATGAATTGAGTTTTTAAAAATTATTATTCTGCATTTTGGAAGCATTTGTTAGGGAAAAATTATCTCATGGTTTAGTATAACTATTTATAAACTTCTTTTGCAACTAAGAAAGAAACAATTAGTTAACCTGTATGAAAATTTCAGGCAACACATTCTTCATTTAGGTGTATACTATAGACAATTCATCAAGTGACCCAAAAGTCATCCTATTTTGAGCAAGACTTGTAATAGAAGACTCTGAAACAACTCTAGGCTGCTGTACAAGCTGCTCTGACATTTGGGCCATATAGTCTAACAATTTCAATGGTATTTGAAGCATCAATGGCATATAGTGATGCTATTTGGAGACTTTGACAGGATCCTATAAATGATAACACCATCCATTAGAATTTTGGATCAAAATTATTGAAAAATAATTCCTCTCATTTTGAGTCAGCTATCGGCTGGACTTAGCAGAAACTGTCTTGGCCCTTAGCAAACACTTCACACTTCACAATGGACCATCAAATTACCATGTGACTTGATTTGCCTACTGTTGACTGTGTGTTTTCTGACACAAGGTGTCATCAATTGACAGAGGAAAAGAAGATATGGGTCTGATTTAAAATCATTCTGTACAATTCACAGGTACCAAGTAAAGGTGGACAGGTGTAATTATGTAGACTCTCTCTGGGGCATCCATGAAGGAAATGGCAAAGGAAACCTTATCAGGAAGGGCTGTGGGAGGAGAACCTGGTTGTGTACTTTGCTTGGAAGAATTGGCCAGACATGTGATTATATACTGCTTGTTATTGTCCTTATTTGGAGTGTCAGTATTGTTTAAGAAGATACATATTGCCGCCAAAGTAAAAGACGGTCTTGAGAAGGTTGATTTTGGGTGTCATCTTGACCATATCAAGGGGTGCTCAGCTTGTAAAGCATTATTTATTATCAATGCTTCCTGTATTGCAATAACACTTCAAGATACTTTCGATAGTTGGCAAGCAATTACAAAACATTATATAAAATATTAGTATATATGCATTTCAACCCTAAAATTCTTGTTAAAATGCATAAGTGGAATATATTTAAGATATAGATTTATTTGGAAACATATATAAAAAAGAGATATACAGATTCTGATATCATTTGATATAAGTTTATATTTGTATGTTATAGTTTGGATGTCATGTGTCCCTCAAAAGTTCATGTATGAGACAATGCAAGAAGATTTGGAGGAGAAATGATTGGGTTTCAAGAGCCTTAACCCAATCAGTGAATTAATCCCCTGATGGGATTAACTGAGTAATAACTGAAGACAGGTAGGGTGAACCTGGTGGAGGTGGATCACTGGAGCTGTGCCTTTGGGGTATATATTTTTTACCTGGCAGGTGAAGTCGTTGCTTCCTGATCATCATGTAAACCACTTCCCTCTTCCACACTTTTCTACCATGATGATCAGCCTCATCCGGAGCCTCGATGAATGAAGCCACTATCTATGAACTGAGCCCTCTGAAACTGTGAACACCCAAATAAACTTTTCCTCCTCTAAAATTGTTCTTGTCAGTTCTTTTTTCACAGCCATGAAAAAAAGCTGACTAAAACATTTTACTTTCAAATTTGATCTAATGTGATATATTTGGATAAATTTTCTATTGAGTGTTGAACACTACTTTCATTTGTTACACACAAAATATTTTAAAATTTTAGTAAAATTATTTAAAGAGATGGTTAATTAATACATCAGACGTTTTCAACTTAAATTGAAAAACCCTAAGTTGTCATCTTACAGGAATGTGTTCCTTCTCTGCAATCTTATCTGGCCTAACACAAATGAGTAGGATGTATTGTGGTGACTGTGGTCTATATCATCTACCCCTCAATAATCTAAAACTCATGCATTCAAAAACAATAGGGAATTTTTTTTCTCCCATCACTAGATGTATAGCATTGTAAGAGAAGTAGGTGGTTCTCATCGGTCACTTTTTAAAACTGAAGTTTTGTCAGGAATATATTTGGTAATGAAGTGTACATAAGATAAATACAAACATTTCTATTATTTTATAACAGGAATCGTGGAAAGTAGAGTCATAGAATGTTCCTCCCCACTCCCATTCCAGAGGGCAAGGACTATAAACCATAGTGTGTCAGCCTATAAAATCTCATCTTTATGTATCTCAAAATATCAGATCACATCTTAACATATCGGACACAATTAGTTTTAAGGGGGATATCAGTTACAAATTAAATGTCATATAAGATTGGTGTTGACATAGAAAAACTGCCTGAAGAGAAAATTGTTTAGTGATAAAACAACAGTACATATTCATTAATAAATAAATGCATGCAATATGAGAGTAATTTGCTTTCACAAATATGAAGGCAGATGTAGTATAAGAACATTTTAAAACATTTGAATACACACACGTACATATATATAAACATTAGAAGATATTTTTGATTATTTACAAATTATTAATCATATTAAATTCAATTATCATGGTGAGTATCTTACTGGAAGCCAAGGTATGATTTCTTTCACCCTTTTCAAATTTGAATTTTTCATCTATTAAAATAAATAATTCTTATTTGTATTTAAATTTTTTCACAAAAAGAGACCTAAAAGCTGTATACAGTTCAGGCTTCATAAAAATTGTATCTCCACTTGAAAATATACTCAATTAATAATTAAAATGTTTAATTACTTTAGTAATTAACTAACAAATTGATTATTTGCTCTCATATATTAAATAAATAACTAATAGGATGGGTTCCCTTCTCCCCTTTTGATATCTTTGTTGGGCTGAGTAAATCAAGATTAACTTTGCCCTTTAAATATGTTAAGGCAATGAATGGTTTTTCTTCATATATTCATGAACAATTTTTAAGAGCTAGGTATAATATATTTATTAAAATTTTGACAGTATTCTGTAGTTAAATAATTTGAGTTTATTGTAGTTATTATTAAGTTTATTACCACCAACTCATTTTAAATAATTATTTACAATTTCTCTTTTTATTATATTTTATTTACTATTCTAAATGATTTTAGGATATTGTCATTTTGTCTGATTTTTCAAAAATATAAGTAAAAGTGATTCAACACATTTTAACAGTCATATAATTTAACATTTTAACATGTATATACCATACACTATTACTTCTGTACATTTAATATAAAAACTATGACTATGTCATGATTTATATGTTATCATTAGTATTTTGTCAGTGTTCTTTCCATTTTATTTTCAAATGACCCACCTTTGTTGGATCTTATTTTGTTTTTAAGTTTGTTTTTTTCTTTGCTTTTGGTCTATGGACTCTTCTATTATTAATTTTTTAATTGTTAAAGGTAAATTTTGAACATTTTTGTCTCAATTTTTTATTCTTAATTAATATATCTAAGTCTTATCTAGGGTTATCCTAAGCTGGGTTACACAAATTTTGCAATGTAGACTATCCATTATAAATCAGTTCTAAGCTTTTCTTAATTTAATTTGTTTAAACAATATGGTTATCCTCTTTTTAACCCAAGCATAATTTAATTTTTACATATATGGAACATATACAGGCATCACTTTGTTATCAATCATTATAATTCATTATTCTGAGAAAACTTATGCTAGATAATATTATTTGAACATGTTAGGTGATTTTCATAACAATATATACTGTACATGCTCTGGTCATGTAAATATTCTACTATCCTTCCTGCCCCCAAATCCCCTTTCCCACTTTCACTCCCCTCTGTTTAATCCAAAGTACCTATGTTCTTCTGTAGCTGCCCCCCCCCATTGTGAATTAACATCCACATATTAGAGAAAACATTTGGCCTTTGGTTCTTTGGGATTTGCTTATTTCGCTTAGCATGATATTCTTTGCTTCTATCCATTTACCTGAAAATGCTATAATTTCCTCTTCTTTATGGCTGAATACTATTCCATTGTATATATATGTGACTTTTTCAACATCTATTCATATGTTGAAGAGCGCTAGGTTGGTTCTACATTTTGCCATTGTAAATTGAACTACTGTTTACATTGATGTGGCTGCATCACTGTAGTATTCTGATTTTAAGTCCTTTGGGTATAAAACAAAGAATGGGAAAACTGGGTCAAATGGTGGTTCCATTCCAAGTTTTCTGAGGAATGTCCATAAGGATTTCCATAGTGGTTGCACCAATTTGCAGTCCCACCAGCAATGTATGAGTGCACTTTCCCCCCACATCCTTGCCAACATTTATTGTTTCTTGTATTCTTGATAATTAGCATTCAGTCTGGAGTGAGACAAAAATCTCAGGGTAGTTTTGATTTTCATTTCTCTAATTGCTGGAGATGTTGAATATTTTTTCATATTTTTTTTAAATTATATTTCTTCTGTGAAGTGTCTATTCAGTTCTTTAGCTCATTTATTGTTTTTTTTTTTTTTTGTTTTGTTTTGTTTTTCTGTTTTTGGTTTAAGTTTTTTGAGTTCTTTATATATCCTGGAGATTAATGTTGTATCTGAGGTGTATGTGTAAAGATTTTCTCCAATTCTATAGGCTCTTTCTTTACATTCTTGATTGTTTCCTTTGCTGTAAAGAAGTTTTTAGTTTGATTCCATCCCATTTATTAATTCTTGATTTTACTTCTTGTGTTTAAGGAGTTTTGTTAGGTAAGTTAGTTCCTAAGTCAACATGGTAAAGATTTGGACCTACTTTTTCTTCTTTTAGGCACAGGGTCTCTAGTGATGAAGTCCTTGATCCACTTTGAGTTGATTTTTATCTAGGGTGAGAAATAGAGATTTTTGCCACATACGGATTTCCAGTTTTCCCAATACCATTTGTTGAATATGGTATCTTTTCTCCAAGGAATGTTTTTGGCACCTTTTTCTAGTATGAGATAACTGTATTTATGTGTGTTTGTTTCTGTCTTCCATTGGTCTACATCTTGGTTTTGGTCCAATACCATAGCATTTTTGTTATTGTGGCTTTGTAGTATAATTTAAGACCTGGTATTGTGATGCCTCCTGCTTCACTTTTCTTGCTGAGGATTGCTTTGGCTATTCTGGATCAATGATTTTTCTAAGTAAATTTCATGATTGCTTTTTCTAGTTCTATGAAGAATGTCATTGGAATTTTAATAGGAATTACATTAAATCTGTACAATGCTTTTGGTAGCATGACCATTTTGACACTGTTACTTCTGCCTATCATAGAACATGGGAGATCCTTCCATCTTCTAAAGTATTCTTCAATTTCTTTCTTTAGTGTTCTGTAGTTTTTTGTTGTAGAGGTCTTTCATCACTTTTATTAGATTGATTCCCAAGTTTTTTTTCTTTTTTTTTTTTTTCTTTTTGAGGCTATTGTGAATGGGATAGATTTCCTAATCTCTCATTAGGTAGATTCATCACTGATGTATGAACACATTTGATTTTTGAGTGTTGATTTTATATCCTGCTACTTTGCTGAATTCATTTATTAGTTCTAGAAGTTTTCTTGTGTAATTTTTTTGATCTTCTAAATACAGAATCATGTTGTTGGCAAATAGTGACAGTTTGAGTTCTTCTTTTCCTATTTATATCTCTTTAATTTCTTTCTTTTATCTAATTGCTCTGGCTAGAGTTTCAAGGAAGATGTTGAATTAAAGTGGTGAAAGATGACATCATTGTCTTATTACAGTTCTTAGACTGCTTTCAATTTTTCTCCATTTAGAATGAAGTTGTCCCTGAGTTTAGCATGTATAGCTTTTACAATGTTGAGGTATGTTCATACTATCCCTACTTTTTCTAGTGTTTTAACCATGAAGATGTGCTCCATTTTTTCAAATGCTTTTTTCTCCATCTATTGAGATGATCATGTGATTCTTGTCTTTAAGTCTATTGATATGATGAATTACAGTTATTGATTTCCGTATGTTGAACCAAACTTGCATCTCTGGAATGAACCTTATTTGATCATGGTGTACTATCTTTTTAATATGTTTTTGTATGTGATTTGCCAGAATTTTATTGAGAATATTTGCATCTATGCTCATCTGGGTATTGGTGTGGAGTATTCTTTCCTTGTCATGTCTTTGATTTTGAGATCAGGGTAATAATAGCTTCACAGATTGAATTTGGAAGAGTTCCCTCTTTTCCTATTTTATGGAATTATTTGAACAGTATTGGTGTTAATTCTTCTTTGAAGGCATTTAGAACTTGGCTGAAAATATGTCTGGTCCTGGGCTTTTCTTTATTGGTAAACATCTGATTGCACCTTCTATTTCTTTGTCTGAAATTGATCTGTTTAAATTGTGTATGTCCTCCTGATTCAGTTTGGGTAGGTCATATGGATCTAGAAATTGTTGATGTCTTCACGATTTTCTATTTTATTGGAATATAAATTTTCAAAAGAGTTTCTGATTATGTTAAGTATTTTACTAATGTCCATCTTGTTATTTCCTTTTTCATCATGTATTTTAGTAGTTTGAGTTATTTCTCTCTTTCTCTTTGTTACCATAGCTAAAGTTTCATCAATTTTACTTATTTTTCCAAAGGACCAACTTTTTGTTTTGTCAATTTTTTGAATTGTTTCTTTTGTTTCTGTTTCATTGATTTCAGCTCTGATTTTAATTATTTCCTGTCTTCTAATGCTTTTGATGTTGATTTGTTCTTCTTTTTCTAGGGCTTTGAGATGTAATGTTAGGTCTTTTATTTGTTGACTCTCTATTTATTTAATGAAGGTACTCAATGCAATGAACTTTCCTCTTAGTACTGCCTTCATAGTGTCCCAGAGATTTTCATATGTTGTTTCAATATTGACATTTACATCTAAGGATTTTTATATTTCATCCCTGATTTTTTTCTTCTGCTATCCATTCATTATTCAATAGTGTATTATTTCATCTCCAAGTGTTAGAGTAGCTTCTATTTTGTATTTTATTGTGGATTTCTAATTTCATTTTATTATGATCTGATAGAATTCAGGGTATTATCTCTATTTTATTTTTATTTTATTTTATTTTTTTGTATTAGCTAAGAGTTGCTTTGTGGCATAATATGTGGTTTATTTTAGAGAAGGAGCTATGTGCTGCTGAGAAGGAACTGTAGTCACTCCTTGATGGATGAAATATTCTATATATGTCTGTTAAGTGTAAATTATTGATTGTATTATTTAGTTCTATAGTTTCTTTGTTCAGTTTTTGTTTAGAAGATATATCCAGTAGTGAAAGAGGTGTGTGAAAGTCACCCAGTATTATTGTGCTGTGGTCTATTTGATTCTTGAGGTTGAGAATGGTTTGTTTGATGTACGTAGATGCTCCATTGTTTGGGGTATAAATATTTATGATTGTTAAGACTCCTTGATGCATAATTCCTTTAAGAAGCATAAAATGTCCTTCATTTTCCCTTCTGATTAGCTCTGGCTTGAAGTCCACTTTATCTTTTATGAAGATAGATACCCCTGTTTTTATAGGTGATTCATGTGATATGTTTTTCCCCATCCTTTCATCTTCACTCTGTGTATGTATTTGCCTATGAGGCAAATCTCGTGGAGACAGCATAATGTTGTGTCTTATTCTTTAATCCAATCTGTCAGTCTATATCTTGTGATTGATGAGTTTAGGCCTTTAATGTTCAACGTTATTATTGAGATATGATTTGTATTCCTGGTCTTTTTGGTTCATTTCTGTTTTTTAATTTGAATTAATTTCTCCTTTGATTGACTGTTCCTTTATTGTACTTTTTCCCTTTGCTGGCTTTTATTTTTTTATTTCATCTTCATGGAATATTTTGATGAAAATGTTCGGTAGTGCAGGCTTTCTAGTTTTGCATTCTAACTTTTGTTTATGTTGGAAGGTTTTCATTTCATCTTCAAGTCTGAATGTTAATTTTGCTGGATATAGAATTCTTGGTTGGCATCATTTTCTTTCAAAGCTTTCTATATTTTGTTCTAGGACCTCCTAGCTTTGAGGGTCTGAGTTGAGAAATAAGCTCAGATCTGAATTGTTTTCCCTCTATATGTAATCTGATATTTTTCATTTATGGCCTTTAAAATTCTATCTTTATTCTGTATGTTAAGCATATTCATTATAATGTGCCTTGGTGTGGTCTGGTTTTAATTTTTGTACACTAGGGGTCCTGTAAGCCTTTTGTATTTGATTTCCCATTTCATTCTTTAGGTTTGTGAAATTTTCTGATACTATTGCATTGAAAAAAAAAAAAAGGTACATTCCTTTGGTTTATACCTACATGCCTTCATCTATATGATAAATCTTAAATTTAGTTTTTACATGTTATACTATATACTTCTTGGAAGTTCTGTTCATAGTTCCTTAACATCTTCTCTGCATGGTCAAAATTATTGTCAGCCGGGCGCGGTGGCGCACGCCTGTAATCCCAGCACTTTGGGAGGCTGAGGCAGGAGGATCGCGAGTTCAAAGCCAGCCTCAGCAATGGCGAGGCACTTAGCAACTCAGTGAGACCCTGTCTCTAAATAAAATACAAAAAAGGTCTGGGGATGTGACCCAGTGGTCGAGTGCCCCTGAGTTCAATCCCCGGTACCACAAAAAAAAAAAAAAAAAAAAAAAAAAAAAAAAAAAAAAAAAATTATTGTCAAGATTGTATATTTTGTCTTCATTGCCTAAGGTTCTGTATTTCAAGTGGTCTAGTCTGGTGATGCGTTCCATAGAATTTTTAATTTTGTTTATTGTTTCCCTTATTTCAAATATTTCTGCTTGATTTCTTTTCAGAATATCTCTTTATTGAAGTGATCTGACACCTCCTGAAATTTATCTCTGATTTCACTCATTTCATTGGCCTTAACATCACAGATCAGTGTAACTATATACATTCTAAACTTCTCTGACATTTCTTATACTGTGTTGTCAATGGATTCTATTGTTTGAGCTTCTTGGTTTGTTTGAGGTGCTTTGTTCCCATGTTTTTTCATGTCATTTGTGTGTCTGCCCATCTAGTTGTGTAGATCTGAGGCAGTACAATTTCTACCATGTATACTTATAGAGTCCCTGAATGTTTCCAGGACCTTGCCTTTAAGGGGGAGACAAATAATAACAGAACGCAATGCAAAAAGTATACAGCCTTAAGCCGGGCGCGGTGGCGCACTCCTGTAATCCCAGCACTTTGGGAGGCTGAGGCAGGAGGATCGCGAGTTCAAAGCCAGCCTCAGCAATGGCGAGGCACTTAGCAACTCAGTGAGACCCTGTCTCTAATAAAATACAAAAAAAAGGGCTGGGGATGTGGCCCAGTGGTCAAGTGCCCCTGAGTTCAATCCCGGGTACCACAAAAAAAAAAAAAAAAAAAAAAAAAAAAAAAGTATACAGCCTTAAACCAAATATCTTCCATTATGATGTCTACAGTTTTGTCAAATTAAACAGAAATGATGTGTTTAATTGTTTATTATCTACAATATAAACAGAACATTTGCAAAAGGGTTTACAATTTCATATGTTGGACAAAGAGAGAACAGAGAGTGAGGATTGAGAGTTTGAAGCCAGCCCTAGTAACAAGGTGCTAAGCAATTCAGTGAGTCCCTGTCTAAATAAAATACAAGGGATGGGGATGTGTGTGGCTCAGTGTCGAGTGCCCCTGAGTTCAATCTCTGGTACTCCTCCCTAAAAAAGAAAGAAGAAGAGTGAAGGTGGAATTAATAGAGGTTGGCTATTAGTAGGAGAAAAGAGAGAAAGAGAATCCAGGGAAACAGACAAGTGAGAGGAAAAACATATGCAAAGTAAATATTAAAAAAGAAAAAGAAAAAGCAGAAAGAAAAAATAAAAAAAAATACACAACAAAACTGTAATATGCTATTCAGACATCCCAGTACTCAATAAATTGATACATGAAAACTACTTGGTTTCAAAAATTGTAGAAATGTGCGAGAAGGAAAAAAAGGGGAAAAATAGAATCTCAATGAATAATTGAACAATTGTTTCTATTGGAGTTTTAAAAGTTCTCAGTTTCCCTTCTTAGCAATTAGGTGGGTTTGTCTTGAATTTGATGCTAGCTCAACCTTCAGGATGGTTGGGGTTTCTAAGGGTGAGAAGTGTGCTTAAGTTTGTTCCGTTCTCTTTGCTAGGTGCCTGTTGGTCTGGAGATTTTAAGTTGGTGCACCTCCAAGGCCCAGCAATTGCTAGTCCATATGGGAAGACAGCACCCCAGGAATCTCCTTTGTGTTTCACTCATGGGGTGTTTGTTCCTAGCCCATTACTTTGCCTGCAGACCCCACAATTCCTGGTTTCTGATTCAGTATCCCAACTCGTTCTCTCCCAGATACCCCGAACCCTCTCAAATTGCTGGTCAGGTGTTTCTCTCCCAGCTCCTGCAAGCAGTGGGATTGGAGGGGCTGGCAGAAGTCAGGTGGGTTTCTGTGACCTGTATTACTTAGTGTAAACCTTCTCCACACTTTATTTTCTCCAGTTCATTTAGGCACACTCTCTGTCATGCAGTGTGGGTTTGCCCAGCTCATTTTTCAGGCCAGACTCAGGTCCTCCAGTAATCAGCTGGCAGCTCCTGGCCCTGTGCCTAGGCTACAAAATTGTTTCTTCCACTGTCCTCCATGCATGCCTCCCAAGAGAGAAGGTAGCTTCCCTCCATACATAGATACTGTGCAGCACTGTTTACTGTTTTTTTTCTGAACAGCGTCTCTGATTTTTGAGTTCTCCATACTCCCAAAATGATCAGTCTTCCTGAGAATGGGGGTTCCTTTAATTCCGTAATTCCTTTAATGTTTTCATGTAGGAACTGTTCTGGCTTGAGCCTCCAGCTGCTCTCCTGGCTGTGGGGATGGGGCTCTTTCCCTTTATTTTATTATACAAGATAAAATCCCCCCATTGTACTCGCCTGGTAAAAGTATAAGATTAAAAATTGCAAATATAATTTCTTCAGAATAAGTATTACTTTTGCACTATGATAAAGTAAAAAAAAAATGTAATTCAAACTTCAGTTAGTTAGAAATCATCTTTACTTATCTCATGATTACATATTCTTTCTTTATTCTTTATTTTACCAGTATATAATTATTTTATAGGTCGCTATTATCTTCTTAAATTTTATACACATAAAATATATATGTAAACATGTACACATAAAAACATATATTTATATAAATATGTAAAACACATAAAAATAGACAGGTATGAATTAATATTGCCTCCCAAGGACTAAAATTCTTTTAGTTCACAATATTTTCATATATTATAGTTACTTTGAATACTATGATGTATTTTTGGTTGTGTATATTTTTAAATTAATGTTTTATAAAAATACGTATTTATGTTGTATGACCCCACTTGTGATAGAATTTGTGAGCGCAGCCTACATACATTAGTGTAACATCTATTTTATTAAAATATTTTTCATTTTTATTACAATTTCATGTTTACCAAAATATGTCTTCTTGTCTGTCACTTCTGTTTCTTTCTCTGCTTTTTGGTATATTGCGTATCATCTGCATGATTAAAAGTTATACATTGTTTCTTTGTTTTAAAGGATCATCCTTAAATTAAGCCTATGCCATTATTAACATCTTATGCTTAAACATATACATCTTCTACAGACAAAACCATATTTTAGCAAACTCATGTCATTTTGTCTTCTTCATATTATAATCATCTTATGTTGATGTAGTTTTAGTCTATATTTGATAGTAGTTTAGATATATAATTTCTCAGGTGTTTTGGTTTTTTGTTCACATGTTTCCAGTTCTGTGTGTATGGATATTCAAAGAAATAAGTTTTAAGATTACATTTAGTTTCTGTTATTTCCCATATCTTCTTTCTGGATTTTTTTCTTTCCTTGAGTGAGAACTTAAAAAAAAAAAGTTTCAATTTAGCATATGAAAGGTTGTATATATCTGAAATTATTTAAAGTATTTAAATCAAATATAGAAGAATGTGGAATTCTAATTTCAAATTATTTTAGTAAGATTAAAATTATCAAATCATTATTTCTATACCATTTTCTATTTCATTTAAAATATGAATTAAATCAGATATTTTTCTTTTTTTGATAGCCATTTCTTTTCCTCTGGATGAATTAAAAATGTTTTAGTTAAATTAAAATTTGTAAAGTTTATATTAACAACTCTAGAGAATGTTTTTCCTTATTTCTCCTTTGGAATTTCACATATAAATAAGAATATTCCTCCTTTTTATTTTTTCACTTAATTCCAAATTTTCTTTTCATCCACTAAGAAATATATTTGAGATTTCAATAATCTGATATTATAAATATTTTCTTTTCTCCTGATATCATTAATTTTCACAAAAGCATATTTCTATAATTTATTATTATTATTATAACTATTATTAATTATTACTTTGGGTACTGAGAATTAAAACCAGGGGTGTCTACCATTGAGCCACATATCCAGACCTTTTTATTTTTTATTTTGAGATAATGTTTCACTAAGTTGCTTTGGGTCTTGCTATGTTACTGAGGCTCGTCACTAACTTTCAATCTTTCTACCCCAGCCTCCCAAGTGCCTGGGATTACAGATGTGAGCACTGCATCTGGCTGAAATTTATTATTTTTACTCATTTCATTTACTCAGATAGATTTTACAATTTAGAATTAATTTCTTCATCTTTTTTTTCATGGTGTTATTTATTATATATATTTATTTCTTCATCTTATTTGTATGTTTTATGATGAACATTTTATCTACATTCCTTTAATTGATTCTTTATTCTTGCATCATATTTTTAATAATTAATTCCTTAATCATATGTACCATCTTTATTTTCAGTCTATCAGCTCAGAAAATCTCACTTCAAATAGCACATACCATTCATTATTTGTTTTTTTCATATGAAGACATTTTATTATTTAGGATTTAAAGTACATAGTCTCGTGATGGCATTAGCTCTTCCTGTGGTGAAGGCTAATGGAGAAAGAATGAAGGGCAGCCCCTAAAATGTTTCATTTTCCAGAAGTATAACTACTTTGATATGCACCATAGGTAACTAGCTCACCATTTAATTTCTTTAAGACAAATGGCATTTGAGAAAGATATTGCCTTTCACACTCACTAATTTTCCTTGGTTATTTTGAGTGTTAAAGAAGTAAAATCTAAAAATAAACTCACTGACTGGCACATATTTTCATCAGTCCTCACACAGGCAGGGACTTGTGTGAATGCTGTAACCTATGCAGTCTAGCATGTTGAGTGCCAATTATTTTGATAATAAAAAACATAAGAAGGCAAAGGCAAGGGATTAAATATTTTATACAAAAATCTTCACATTGCTCCTTCTTGAAGCCATCTGCCAAAAGTTTAAACCTACTTACACAGGCTCAGATTAACTACACACATGAGAGTGATAAGAATAAAATTCAAATTTCTTTTGCCATTTCTCACATATGTTGTTGTTGTGTTGTTATTGTCATTGTTGTTATTACTGTTGTTAATTATACAAAGCCAAATCCCCTAATTTTTATGTATTTGGTGCTTTTTTTCCAAATAAAAATTACATATGTTTAAGGCATAAAGTTTTAAGACACTTAAACATAATGAAATGATTTCTGTACCCAAGATAATTTAAATATCTATCACTTCACACTGCATGAATATGTTTTTTTTTTTTTTTTTTTTTTTTTTTTTTTTTGGTACTGGAGATTGAACTCAGGGGCCCTCGACCACTGGGCCACATCCCCAGCCCTTTTTTGTATTTTATTTAGAGATAGGGTCTCACTGAGTTGCTAAGTGCCTCGCCATTGCTGAGGCTGGCTTTGAACTCATGATCCTCCTGCCTCAGCCTCCCAAGTGCTGTGATTACAGGCGTGCTCCACCGTGCCCGGCTGCATGTATATGTTAAGAGCATCTGAAGTACACTCTCTTAGAAAATTTCCAGTAGCACAGTATTATCGCCTATATTTATATCAGCATTTTTTACAACAGGCATGATGTGAAAATAAACTATCATTCATTTTTTATTTAAATTGGGAAAAGTTTATTTACATTAAAAATGTATATTTGCCCTTCTTCTCATTCAACTTCCCCAAAACTTATTCAGCTTTTTAAATACTAAGTCTTGGAAATAAAAACTATCTAATGCTGGAGGTAACAAAGCGAATTACAATAAAACAAACAAATTGCCTGTTGTAGACTTCCACCATCATTTGACAAACTCTTAGTAATTTAAGATAGCTATTACTTTAGATTTTCATTTGTAATTG
Organism: Tamias sibiricus; assembly: GCA_025594165.1. NCBI lineage: Eukaryota > Metazoa > Chordata > Mammalia > Rodentia > Sciuridae > Tamias > Tamias sibiricus. The sequence goes on from CM046663.1 coordinate 33,315,314, forward strand.
AACTCTTGTGTTATGAGAATTACATGAAATTAAGCCTCAGTGGTACACGATTTTTGACTCAGACACTCCTAAATGAAAGGGAAAATGAATTAATGTTAGCTTGAATTTGTAAGTGCATTTTTTGGTTTCTAGTATAAAAAATAGATGTCAAGATTATGAAATCATCTATTAAGTAGGATTCAAATCCATCATCCTTAGAAGAAAAGAACACTTACTTATACTCACAATAAAATTTAAAGTGAACATAATATATATGCATATGCTATATAAATAAATACTGCATAACAAAGGCTTAATATTCTTAAGATTTTAAGAAAAATCAAAACAAATGTCGGGCGCGGTGGTGCATGCCTGTAGTCCCAGCACTTGGGAGGCTGAGGCAGGAGGATCACAAGTTCAAAGCCAGCCTCAGCTAATGGCAAGGCACTTAGCAACTCAGTGAGACCCCGTCTCTAATAAAACACAAAATAAAGGGCTGGGGATGTGGCCCAGTGGTCAAGTTCCCATGAGTTCAATTCCCAGTACCATAAAACAAAACAAAACAACAACAACAACAACAACAACAAAAGTCATGAGGAAAATTACTATTATAAGATCATCTGGTAGAGAAAGGAACATTATGTATGTAAAGACCATATTGATGATTTGTAGCATATTTTCTTTACTTAGATTTAGAACTTCACCTTTTATTACACAAAACAATATTTGAGAATTATGAAGCTCACAAAAATAAACAAAAAAATTGCATATAAAAATCAAATTAATTTGGCTTATTTGGGTAGTCTAAAGTAAAAATGCGTACTTTAGATGTGTTACTAATAATGATATTGTGTTAGTCATCTTTGCATCATTGTAACCAAAATACCTGACAAAAACAATTTAGAGAAGAAAAAATTCATTTTGGCTCATGGTTTCAAAGGTTTCCTCCATAGTTAGCTATTTCCATTTCTCTGGGCCTAAGGTTAGAAGAACAGCATGGTGGAAGGATGTAGCAGAGGGAAGTTACTTTTCTCATGGCATCCAGGATGCAGAAGAGGAGGAGAGGCCACAGTGAAGATGATCCCTTTTGGGGCATATTGGCAGTGACACACTTCCTCTAAGCATATTGCACCTACAGTTATCACCTAGGATGGACTGCTTAGGTCACAGATTTCACAATCCAAATATTTCACTTCTAAATATTTTTTATGTTAACACAGATTTTGAGGGGCACCTCATATCTAACTCACAATACTCCACCCCTAGCCTCCAAAAGCTCACATCCACCTCACAGTGCAAAATGCGTTTAATTCTTCTTCAAGAGTCCCAAAGTCTTAACAGTCCCAAGTTTGCCCAAAAAATTGAAGTCCAAAGTCTTTTTTGAGACTCACAACAAACTTTTGGATGTGAGTCATGTAAGAATCAAAAGCAACTTACACATATCTAATATACAATGATACAGAGTTAACATTCCTAGTCCAAAATGGAGGAATAGGGCATAGAAAGAAGAGATTGGACCAAAACCCAACTGGACTAACATGTCCCATAACTCTAGGACATGTGGTGGCACAATGGCCTCTGAAATGGGCTTAGATAGCCCCACCAGTTTGACCTCTCTGGTTGCAATTCAATGCACATGGGCTGTCTTTTAGCATGGGCCACTCTATAGCCAGTAACTTTCTTTAGCAGATAGTTCACACTACTGATATCTCTTAATTCTTTGAGTCTCCATTCCAGCTTCAATTTAACCTTCACATCTTCATGCATCATCCTCTCAGGTGAAGCTCACAGAGATTCTGATCCTATTGCATTTTTAAAAAATTTATTTTTATTCTAATTTGTTATACATGTTTGCAGAGTACATTTCATTTCATATTACATATAAAGAGCACAATTTTTCAAGTTGCTGGTTTTATACAAAGTGTTTTTACAACAATTGTGTCTTCACACATGTATTTAGGGTAATGATGAATAACTCAGTCTGCTATTATTCCTATCCCCTTGCCCCCTCCCCCCTCTTTGTTCTATTTAAAGTTCTATCATTCCTCTCATCCCCACTCCCTTGCCTTTATAAGTTAGTATCTTCATATCAAAGAGATCATTCGACCTTTGTTTTTGGGGATTGGCTAACTTCACTTAGCATTATTTTCTCCAAGTCATCCATTTACCTGCAAATGCCATGATTTTATTATCTTTTAATGCTGAGTAGTGTTCCATTGTGTATATATACCAAAGTTTCCCTATCCATTCATCTGCTGATCGGGGTTGGTTCCACAATCTAGCTATTGTGAATTGTGCTGCTATAAACTGATGTGGCTGTGACCCTGTAGTAAGCTGTTTTTAAGTCCTTTGTGAATAGACCAAGGAGTGGGATAGCTGGGTCAAATGATGGTTCCACTCCAAGTTTTCCTAGGAGACTCCATACTACTTTCCAGATTGGCTTCACCAATTTGCGGTTCCATCAGCAATCTAAGAGTGTGCCTTTCCCCCCACATCCTCGCCAGCATTTATTGTTGTTTGTTTTTTTGGTAGCTGCCATTCTGACTGGAGTAAGATGAAATCTTAGAGTAGTTTTAATTTGCATTTCTCTAATTGCTAGAGATGTTGAACATTTTTTTTTTTAACCTGGGTTCAAATGCCTTCTTTTCAGTTCTTGGTGAAAACACATATTACTCACGGACTTTAGCATTGTGTTCCTGCAGAAGCACATGAATTATGCCAAGGTATTGAGCCAACTCATGCAGTAGATGGACTCCATGGAATCATGGCTGCAGCACCCACTGAATGTTTGTATGACTGAGCATGGTGAAACAACTTCCTAGGTCATTCCCTCTGTGCAATCAGATCACTCCCCATGATCTCTTCTAAAAATAATTCTGCCTTCTATACCCTGGGACCTGCAAAGGGTTTGGCCTTGCAACTTTCTGACATGTCATGAGGCATTTTTCATATTGTTTCTATGCAAAGTACTTAACATCTCTTTAGGGACTATAGTCTCTTCAATAAGCTCAACTTTCTTGGCCCCCATGTTACCTGCATTTTTCTGGTCAAAATTCTAAAACTTCTCCAATCTGCATCTCTAAACTTTTCCAAACTCCTCCCACAAACCATTTCCAAAAGCTTCTGAACCACATGGTCAGGTTAGTCACAGCTGTAGGAGCCCTAATTAAGGAGACAGCTAAGATTGCGGTTAGCTGTGAGCCATAAAGCATTACCACCTTCCATGATCTCGCGAGATGGTAATGCTTTATGGCTCACAGCTAACTGCAATCTTAGCTATCTCCTTAATTAGTGCTCCTACACACAGCAACAACTTATCTTTTTGGTACCAATTTCTATGTTAGTCATCTTTCTGTTGCTGTGATCAAAATACCCAAGAAGAACATCTTAGAGGATGGAAAGTTTATATTTTGTCTCACAGTTTCAGAGGATTAGTCAAAGGAATCCATTGCTCTGGGCCCAGTGTGAGGTAGAACATCAAGGCAGAAGGGTGTGGTGAAGGGAAGCTGTTCCCCTTATGGCAGTCAGGAACAGAGGCAGAAGGGGCCATCAGGAATAAGAACCCTTCTAGAGCAATTACACAGACCCACTTCCTCAAGCAATGCCTCACCGGCCTGTAGTTACCATGTAATCCATTCATATTTGTATGGACTCATTAGGTTACAGCTCTCACCGTCCAATCATTTCACATTTGAACATTCCTGAATTAAAACAGGTGCTTTTGGGAAATACCAATACACAATAGACATATGGAACAATTTCTTCTAAATTTCAAACAAAAAGCAAGAAGTTAAAAAATGCTAATTTTATCGCATACAGAGCACCAACAAGTGAACATATAAAGAAATGCTAATATTGATAAAAAAAAACATTCTCACAATTGAGAGATCTTTGAAATTCATAAACCATTATTTCTCACCAAATCAATGCAAATGACTGTGTAGAACACTGATCAATATTGCTAATGATAATAGACTGCATATTCACGAAAATATAACTTCCTATCAGCAATCCAAAGTTTGGCAGCATAACTTATGGATATTGTTGTGGGGAAACAGGATCTCTTTTATACTGCCTCTACATATACAAAATATGAAGAATTTTATTTAAGAATATTTAGCAATATCTTGCAACATATATATTTCCCCTCTGACCCAGAGATCACACTTTTGTAAATCTATTAAAATGAAACATCCAAAACTAATGAATAAATATACACAGGACCTTCTGTGCTTAAAATCATTTCCAGAAGCCAGGTGAGATGATGCTAGTGTGTAATACCAGCTACTCTGGAGCCTAAAGCAGAATTGCAAATTCGTGGCCAGGCTCAGCAACTTAGCTAGACCCTGTGTCAAAATAAAATATAAATAGTGTTGGGGAATATAGCTCAGTGGTAGTGAACCCCCAAAAAACTACAGTGCCAAACCAAACAAACCAAATCAGACAAAACAGATACATACACACAGTTACATAGACATGTTTTTCTATACCTATCTATTCAAGAAACCATGGAACAGTAATAACAACAACAACAACAACAAACACAACAATAATAATAATGATAATTCAATTACACTAATGAATACTTGTGGCATCAAAATCTTGACATCTAAATCTTTTCTCCTACTGGAGTAAAATAGATACTTGTAAAGATAGATGATTTTATGTCAAGAGCAAAACAAATTGTACAGGAAAAATGCAGGTGTCTTGTTTTGCTCTACAGCAAAGGTACTATTTAACATTTTGAGAACATATCAAATGACACAGGAATCTTTTTGTAAAATATTGATTATAGCTGAAGATAGATGAAGAATAAATGGCATTTTCTTACACAGAGATATATACTCTACCTACCTATCCATCCATCTACCCACCCATCCATATCTATTCATTGCTCTATTATCTATTTACCTGTACAACATTGGTGGATCCTAAGGTTCCTAATCATCCCTGTAAACCTTGATCAATAAATATAAAAATCAGTAATGTGAATGACATTTTAAAACCTTATTTCAATAACTAAAGGCTCAATGGTAAAAAATTATTTATATAAGATTCTGATTTTATTATCTTCCTAGGGCAGATACAACAAATGGGGTGACTAAAAACAATAGGAATACACATTTTTTTTTTTTTTTTTTACAGCTCTGGAGGGTATAAGTGTAAAATCAAGGTTTTGGCATACAGGTTCTCTCTGCTGCTTCTTGCCTCATCCTTGCTTATGGTGGTTTGCTGGTGCTTTTGGCATTCTTGGACTTACAGATTTATAATTCCAATCTTTGTTTCTGTTGTCACATGTTTTTCCTTCATTCACATCTTCTCTATGTATCTGTTTTCTTATAAGGAGTCTAGCCAATAGACTAGGATCTATCTTAAGCAAGTTTAGCTTCATTTTAACTCAATAAATATCTGCAAGAGATATTTTTACAAAAGGGTAACATGAACATATTTGTGTACTACGTGAATGCTCACCAAAACGTCACTGAAGCACAGGAGGATTTTAACAAATGTACAATAGTATGTATATAAAAATAAAGCTTTGTGAGATGTCTATGTATCTGTCTATATGATCTTTAATTAATTTTCATATCACTTTGCTGATTTTTTAAAATTCCTACCTTTACATGTAACTTATTTGCAACTTTAGCTCTTTCTACTATGGCATTTAGTTTACTATGTTTGTACCCACGTTAATAATTATGCCTCCATTTACATTTTTATGTGTGCCTTTTTTTGTTATTGTTGTTGGTACTAGGGATTGAATTCAGGGATATTTTACCACTGAACTACATAATCAGGCCTTGTTCTTTTTTGATTTTGAGATAAGCTAAGTTGCTGAATGTCTCACTAAGTTTTCCAGGCTGGCCTTAAACTTGAGATCCTCCTGCTTCAGCATCCACAGTGACTGGTATTACAGTTGTGTTCCACCACACCCAGGATGTATGTCTTGATTATATTCTGTGTCAGATATTTTCCAAGATGATTCTTTTTGTTTATGGGCTTCTATTGGCCCATCTGAGAAGATCCCTTTCATTTTTGACTTTGGTAAATTTATAGTAATTTATGGTTTCAGAAGTATCTGCCTTTGCTATTTAGTGAGTGAAATTTTGGTTCTTCTTTCACTGATGAGGAAGTACTAATAGGGATATAGGAACCAGCTAAGATGATGACTACTTCAACTCCTACTTTCTGCCTTGGTTTAATTTTATTTATTTATTTATTTTTTGCAATTAATGTTCTTGGGTTCAAAATTTATTTTTAAATCTTAAATGTGTGTATATATATATATGTGTATGTATATATGTATACACACATTATATCTGTAAAAGTACATAAAATATATATTTACATAGAAATACATGAACACAATAACTTTTGTTGCTTTTTTTTTTCAGCAGTGACTTTTTTCTCAGGCAACATAGAAAAAACTCAAAGGGCTAGTTATACACTTAAAATTAATTTAAAATGGATATTAAAAATTTCTATATTTCTTTGTAAGCAAAATACCATCATTTCTATTCCTAGTTTTAATACAATTCTGGTAGCAAATTTTGGAGAATAGCATTAAGATAGCTACCTATTTCACAGGGACATTTCTCAATCATGAAAGCTGGTTATTGGTCTATGGGGAAAATTTTCAGAAGATCAAATATGCATGTCCTTTGCACTAAATGTATAGAGAACCTAAGATTTTTTTTCAATGACAATATTACAAATTTAAGAAATGTTGAATGTCATTATTTCTCCTCATAAAGCAAAAACTTGATTAACTCAGTAATTGGTAAGACATATCTAATAAACTGGTTTGGATGTAACTGGACCGAATCATTAACTACAAAAGTAAATAATCTATACAGACATATATACACAGCTACTCATGATCTTCCTTATTTTATAGTATTAATTTCAAAACTAATTTTCCATGGAAAAAAGATTGAAAAGAACTACAGCAAAAGCAGAGTTTTCTACCTGAGTCAGGATAATCTGGACAGCAGGATAGGGGTTAGATTAAAGAAGGAAGCAATTTATTCATTGAACTGCTACCCATATTTTAGTTTTGTCCCTTATAACATTTAGAAATGTTATAAGCATGCTTACCTTTAAAATTGTTTGTATTCTTGATTTCTTTTTAGGGGATCCAACAAGTTACTTTTTAAGTGTTTGACTGCAGCTATGGACACATCATGTGGGCAATAAAGGATTTTTTTCCTAGTAATCACAGCTGCTACAGGAAAAGGTGGCAGGCACAAGCAGCAGGGCAGGCAGCAGGAACTCCATCTGCTTCACAGACAGCAAGATGTAATTCTTTGGGATTGTTTATTAAATAAATTGATATAACATTTTCAAAGAAAACTATAAGGTCTTAAATTCAGTTAATAGTTCATTCATTAACAAGAAAAGGCTACCTTTATTTTAAATTAACATTTCTAAATTAAGTTGCCCCTCTCTATGTTAGCCTCTCACCTTATTGAATTTACAGACTGTGTTCTTATTTTGACAGGAACTATGTAATCAATATTAGGCAATGAATGCCATAGTTTCATTCACTGTACATAGAAAATTAGCTACAATTTATTAGAAGATGTTGCAACATACAAAATAATACTAAAAGACCTGAAATTAATTATCAATTTTCTATATTTGTTGCATTTTGTTTTCTTTCTGATTATATCATTCCTGCATCAAGAAGAGCATAGAAAAATAGTTATATTCACATTGGTCAGCTTGGTTGAAAAATAGATTAAAGACTTAAATTAAAATACTTGTGAATGTTTTCCACAAAATGCCCTCCCCTGTAACAAAGGAAGATAAAAGAGTTGGCAGCTTAATACTTCCCCTTTAAAAATGATCTAAATTTGACTATTTATAAAAATGGGGCAAAGACTGGCATGAGTGATTGAAACATAACTTTAAACCTGAGGCTAGACAAAGGATTCATTTCCCCATTCCAAATATAATTTACAAGAGTAACAAGCAAGTAACTTGACTGGAATTTGATTAATTCTTCTTCTACTCATTTCAGTTCTTTTTATTTTGCCCAAAGCAGGGGTAATTAATTAAGATAAAAATAATATGAGATCAGAAGCAATTAAAATAGTATAAATTTTCCTTAATTAAGTCTCTCAACTTGGCAGTTTGTCATTTTGGCACTATATTCAGATACAGCTGAACAAATTGTCACATTTCTTAAGAAAGTATTTCTTAGATTTATCTGGTATATTTGTACATATACTGTAGACGTACACCTTTGTCACTGCAGAATTACTTCAATTTTTTGAAAAAAATTGTTAAGTTAGCTAATTATAAGAGAATACAGGCAAAAAAGAAAGTGTGATTTTCTCAAAAAGAAAACAAATATGAATCCAGTTTTGCCTGGAGTGTTAAAGCCCCCAATGTTTGTGATTATTTGCATCCTCATCCAAACAGATGGCGTGCTTAAATTCTCCAAGTGTTAGCACCTCTCTGCCTTTCCCAGTTCTCTGTCAAAGCAAACAACAGTTACTCTTGGTAGAAAAGGGGGGAAAAAAGGAGAATGAATAAATGAATAGTACAAAGTAAATGATAAATGTTGTATCAAAAATAATCATTATAAATTAAACTATTAAAAGATTAAATTCTTTATTTTAACAAATTAACAATGGTTAAATTACACAAACTAATAATACAAAATAATGGATATTGAACTTGGACCAGATTTGACCAGTTTTGTGTCTTATCTCATTTTGGAAAATATTGACTGGAATGTATTTGATAGTTCTTAATCTGAATTGAGTGTTGGATTTCACTAAGCTTTGGATGGAATAAGATACACCACAATACCAGTTTATACACATTAGCATCTCTCTACTCTCTTTTTCTCTTTCTCCCCTTTATTCCTCCCTTTTCTCACTTCCATTCTTTTCCCTTTCCCCTTTCTTTACTTCAGTCTGTCTGTACCCCATTATACACATGAACAAACATGCGCCTTTTAGCAACACATATATGCACACAATTGCTTACAAGCTTAGGGAATTTCCTTGACCTTTAGATTTTATATTTAGATGCTGATTTTGGAATTAGGAGGTAGGTAAAAGTTATTGGTTTAAGTACTGTATTTTCAGTTACCCTCCCCCATCATGTCACATCTCACCACTGGGTTCATATCAATCCATGTTTTTGTGCTTTTCAACATGTAAGTCTTAGATGAAGAATCATCTACTCAGAGTCAAAATCTCTAGCTACTGAAGCAGAATAGTCAAATTGTCACCTCACAACTTATTTTCTGTTTTATTTTATACTTTGCCTTTTACTATTTATTGTTATTTGGAATTATCTTTTTCATATAGTGGATTACATACATTTTCCTACTTTCTATCACTGATTGTCAATTGCATGAGAAAATTAATGATATTTGTTTTGTTAATTGCTACATCAAGGGCATTGTTAATAAAACAAAACTCAAGGATGTGGTCAGTAAATTCATATTAAAAGAAAATGAATAAGTGAAGGAATATATTTTTAAAAACATTAAAGTATGAAAATTACTAACATGATGATTAAATTTTAAATTATTTCTTTCATGGGAATAATCTTATCTTTAAAAATGCAGATTTTTTTTAAAATAAAGATTTTTTAAAATATACACTTGTTGAATCATTTTATTTGTATTTGTATAGGAGTTCAGTGTTCTTTCAACTAAGTTGACTTAACAATATAATTTCAATATTGCAGGCAACTGTGTTCATTATCATGGAATATTGTCTTTTCAAAACCAATGTCAACTGATAGATAGGAAGCAACTATTATAATGAATTCAAAATATTTCAATGTTATAAAGAAAAACATTAAATATTCAATTCCAGTGGCTGAATAAGCATCACTTTGGGGGCTTTTAAAACTTTGTATCTACTATTTGCTCAACCCCAAGAGTTCTTAGGCACTTCACAAAGCAAAATATCAATTAAAGCCCATAATATAAATTAATAAAGGTGGAAATGAATGTCAACACAGACATTTTACATTTTCACAATTATAAGTGTGAAATTAGATTTCAATGTTTATGGCTCAAAATGATCCAAGTAAGTTATATTATTAGTAAATTTTACTCCTCAATATTTCTTCTTTTTAATATGTAAGATGTAGCAGTGTAATTTGTTTGCTTAATTTTGTAATCCATTTTAATGTACTTAAAATTCTTGAAAATATGCTATATGATTTAAAGGGTTTATACTGATGGACTCTTTTGAAGAAATCATAGAAATGTTTGCATATGTCACATTTTATCTAATTTCTGCATCTTGAATGTTATTAAATGAAGGAAGTTCTAATATAATTTTATATATAACTCATTTACTGGCATTGCATTTTGCTATCCAAAGGAAATATATTACAAAATTAAATGTACACAGGCAAGTGATTTTGTTTTACTGAATTTATTTAAAATATTTAAGTTTAAGTAGTTTTTGAAAATATAAGCTTGATGCAGTAGCATATGCCTATAATTACAGTGACTCAGGAGACTGAGGCAGGAGAATTGCATTTTTGAGGTCGCCTCAGCAACTTAGTGAGATCCTGTCTCAAACAAAAAATAAAAACATCATATTACAGTGACACAGCCACTTCAATGTTTATAGCAGCACAATTCACAATAGGTAGGTTGTGGAACCAACCTAGAGGTCCCTCAGTAGATGAGTGGATAAAGAAAATGTGGTATATATATACAAAATGGAATTTTACTCAGCAATAAAAGAGAATAAAATAATGGCATTTTCAGGTAAATGGATGAAGTTGGAGAATATAATGCTAAGTGAAGTTAGCCAATCCCCAAAATCCAAATACCGAATGTTTTCTCTGATATAAGGAGACTAGTTCACAGTATTGTTGGATGGGGGTACATAGGAGGATTAGAGGAACACTAGAATGGTCAAAGGAAAGGAGGGGAAGGGAGGGATCAAGGGGGGGGCAGAAGGAAAAAAAAAAATTGGTGGTTGAATGAGATTGATATCATTATCCTAAATGCATGATTGAAGATCTGAATTGTACTTATATACTTTGTATACAAACAGTTGTATGTAAAAAGATGCTATATATGTGCATTATGAATAGTATGAATACATACTACTATTATAAATAAAAAAAGAAAGGAAAAAAAAATGTTGGAGATGTAGCTCAGTGGTAGAGTGTAGAGTATCCCTGTTTTCAATCTTCAATCACTAGTATCAAAAAAAAAAAAAAAATAAAATAAAGGAAAAGAAGAAAGAAATAAAAGAAATTATTGTAATCTGGCATATTATTAAGCTCATCGAAAATTAAAACTGCTTCCTGGACGCAATTTATGACCAGTATAAAATGACACTGTTTAATAATTTTTTTTATCTAACCATTAGTATTTGGTTCATTAAAATCCATTTTCATGAATTGAAAGCTTAGGTATATTTAGAAGAGTTAATAAAATTTGAGAGTCTAATTCTAAATCAAAGGAAAATAATTTTGCAATTTATCAAAAAGCATACTTGTACAATACACATATGGCCAAGCAAAATTGAAAAAATACCTGAAACAATTATTTTTACTATTCTGCTACCATCACCACTATGACTAAGCACAATGCTAATAACAAATTACATTTATTTAACAGTTTCTGTCAGGTGGGAATTATTCTAACCTTTTCAGTTCTTGAAATAAACCTGTAAGTTCACTTTTATTACCTCTTTTTTATTATGAGGTATCCTAGTTCAGAGAATAAGGTAGTTAACTCAAGGTCATATGTTGAAGAACCACAAATTTAACCTAGGAATTTTAGTAAACTCATATCAGTATCCAAAATTAAACATGTGTATTTACAAAAATGTATTATTTCTCAAAAGTTATTAATTTTATCATAAATTTGCTTTGATGTGTATATTTTATTTGAATTTTTTGGATCCTATAGGCAACAAATGTGAAGATCCAAGCTTTCAACACTCCCTTCACACCTAAGTAAGCATCACAGATCCCCAGCCCCAGCTACTCTGCAATTAAGTAAGTGTTTGCCTTCTGCATATCACTAAACAAAACCATAGTGCAGTAAAGCTACCTCGCTTATTTTCATAGTATAAGTTTGAATCCTCTGTTTCATATATAAGAAATTTTGGTGTTAAGGATGGGGATCTCATGAAAAGTGAAGGGAGACCTAGAAAAGAGGAACGGAATCGCGGAGGAAGGAGGGGAAGAAAATGGAAATTCTGGGGATTGATATTGACCAAATATATCGTTATATCATGGGCACTTATGAGAATGCAACAGTGAATCTTATTATTATGTATAATTATAATGCACCAATAAAAATATGGAAGATAATGTCAAAGGAAAAAAAGAAGAAGTTTTACTATTTATTGAACAAAAAGTAGGGACCTAAGATTAAAACATAAATAAATAAATATTCCTTTCAGGTTTATGGTTTATATGGTCAGAAGTCACCACAGGATGACACAGAATATTCACTTAAAAATGGCTGCAAATTTGTATTGGGAAGTATATATATATATATATATATATATATATATATATATATATATATATACATATATATATTTTTTTTTCCTTCCCTTCATTATTTGTTCTTCTTCTCTTCCAGTTATTTCTATTGCAAATAATAGATGATGATGCTATAAGAGAGAAAGGAGATTGGGAAAAATGCAAAATATTTTGGATGGTGAGGCATTTTTTAATGGCTAATCCATTTAAAAACAAACCCTACAATGTTTTCTCACATGTGTGGAAGACAGAAAGAAAAAGGAATAAAAATTGGATCCTATAAAAATAGAAATGAGACAGTAGAATAGTGGAATACTACCCAGGGAAGATAGGAGGAGGGGGAAGGGAGAGTACTTGGAAGTAAAATCTACCAATTTATGTTATGCACATCTAGAAATATATCACAAAAAATCTCATTATTATGTCTAATTATATTGCACAAATAAACAAAACACCCAAAATGGGTTTAGTATTGTCAATATTACTTAAGGTTCATTTATTATATGCGGATAAAAAAATCTCAGATCAGTTGGAATGTTCATTTCACCAATTTGAAAGGCAGAAAGCCATTGCCCAATTTGTAGTGGTTCAATTTTCTTAAATTATATTTTTTTCCAAGTAGATTCATAAGAAATGGAAACATAAACTCACTGTGTTTTTCAGTTCACTATTATCTACCCTTACATGGATACAATGCATTACTTGGATCATACCATATGCTAAAAAATCTTACCACGTTTGTATTTGTACTAATACAAACAGGTTTTCTTACAAGTCTAGCAAGAGAACAATGGTGATTTCCCAACTCAGAGAATGACAGAATTTGGTCCATGAGTCACTAAAGCACCAAAGTTAACCAGAGAGAAAGTATGTGGTTATCAGAAGGTGCAAGAGCTTAGAAGAAAGATGGTAAGAGGTATCCAAGGGCCATGATGGAAGGCATACTGAATCTGCTGTGCTCAGGTGCTTTCTCCATGCCATGGGCTGAGACGCACAGTCACAGTACTCACAAGCTTGGAGAGAAGAAAAGATGTGGATCCAGGAGGAAGAAACCACACATTTTGTTAAGTGGCTAGCATTCTCTCCTGCAAGTTCCACTTAGGCCCATTTTGTTAATTTTATTTCTGTCATTAAAGTGAATTTGAAAATAAGCTTTATGGCTCAATTTTTTCTCATGTAAAAATGAAAATAATCAACATTGTTATGCCTTTTTATAAGGCTTATAAATTTTTTTTAAATGTACATTTACTGTATTGCCAATGCATTGGTGCAGGAATAATATGTTTTATCTATTATTGATTTAGATTTCTTAAAAACATTGTTAGATGTACTATAGTGATTTGCTTGTGTTTCATTTTATAGGATATCATTTGACAAGATTTCTTATTAATTCTAGCCATTAATTGTGAAATAGAATTGAAACATTGGTATCATTTTGAATTTTAGAATAACAATAGCAACATTATAGAATATGTGGTTATTTTGGGGAATAAACATATAAATACTACCATTTGAACTTTAATATTAAATAAAGTGTAATTTTATATAAATACTAATTGTCTTACTATACTGGCTGGTCATGCAATCATGGGAAAATTTATATTACTAAAAATCCTGATTGATTAAAAGGACATCAGAATGTAATTACCAAATTTATAATAATTTTGTTTTAAAATTAAAATGATTTCCTTTTCCTGTACATGAATGTTTTATTTGCCACATATTCCCAAAATGCTGAATACATTCCCCAGGTATTTTGAAAATTATCAAAATGAGAGCAAACTTTCCTACATCTAGTGTGAATTCTTCAATAGTATATTTATTGTATTAAACAATATTTATGGACCAATATTTTAATTTGAGCTCTTCAATAACTGCAGAAGCTTTTTTTCCTTATAAATTTTTTGTGAGGTTAAATATTACAAAGTATTTGTTGCAGAATTGATTTTGTTTTTTAATATATATATATATATATATATATATATATATACTGAATTTTTAAAAAATAAGACATGGTACATTTTCCCCAAAATACTATAAAAAAAACTTAGAAACAAATAATATGAACATTTTAATATTTAATATTTTAATATATCACAAATATTTCCTTGATTATTAATTTAAATGTTATCTTTAAAAAAAATATATTGTAAAATATTCTCAGAAATAAAATGTCACTACACTTTTTTTTTCACATTCTTGAACATTGTTTATATTATTTGACACTGAGCTGTCAACGCATGCCTGTCTTCCAGAGCAAAGAGTATAAATTTGCTTAATTGCTTAATATCATTTTCAAACAGAATTGAAATCATAAAAACATAAAGAAATCAACACACTTTTCTAACCTGAATAGAAACTGTTCAATACTGCATTTGAGAAAATGGAGTGGGAGATGGTGAAGAAATATGCTTCGAGCAGTTTACAAAATAACATTTTAAAATTATTTTCACAGAATGCACACAGGTATTTTGAATTTTATATGTTGGTAATACTGACATATACAATATTTGTATGCTGTTTGGTTTAGAGTATTAGAATAACATAAATTTCAAATAATCTCTGACACAGGGTACAATGTTAAATGATCTCACTGCCATCAGAATGAGAAAAGCAGCCAACATGTGAACATCCTGATAGTGACTTTCCACGTCTGATCCTTTATGGATGAGCCAGTTTTTTTCCAGACTGATTACTCTGTCATTCACTAGAGCCTATCTTGTCTGGGACTGTCATGCTTGGTCTTTGACATTAACAATAAGATTAGGACCAGCACTGACTGTCACAACAGCAGCGGGAGCCCAGAAAGATAGCAGAGAGCTTGCTCTGATACAACTACATTTAAAAGGAGACCACTAAATCCGCACTTCTAAAAAACTCATTCTCCTGCTCAATCAAAGGGGAAAAATATTGCTGAATTTTTATACACTTTAAGATCATAGAACAAAAGAAGTAAACAATGTAATCTGATAATTATTAGATTATTGATTGATACAGTGAATGATTCTTTGTCTAGATGATTACAATCTCTGCAGAGAATTTTGCATAGTCCCCTAATAAGTAAACAATAATTAATAAACTTAAATCTTTCTTTTGTGCTTCGCAATATATAATTTCTGAGGGTGCAGTGGTATGAGTTTGTACCAGGCTTCCTCATTCTTATATCCATTTATCTTATGTCTACATGAGAGAAGCAAACATTTTAAGAACATCAACAATATGAAAGACAATACCCTTTAAGCAAATATATTTTCTTTTTTTTAATCTCAAAATCAACATAAGATATGCAGTTATTATACTTCATATCCATATCTTGTACTTTATATAAAATCACATTACAGAAAATAAGAGTATTTGTTTCCTCTTCTTTGTAACAAATTACTATACACTTAGGGTCTTAAGCCAACACACATTTATTATTTCACAAAGACTCTTAATTAGGAGTCCAGATGTAGCTTAGCTGGTTTCTTTGCTAATGTAGTTTGATAATTATTAGATTATTGTGACTGAAGCTCACAAGACTATATACTCTTACCTGCAGGACTTACTGGCAAGAATCTTCTCCTAATAAAATTCAAGCAGTTGGGAGAATTTGTTGCCTTGAAACAATAGGAGGATTTTCTTGCTAGTCATAGGCTGCAGGCCACTCTCGTCCCCCTCAAGGTCAACCATAGTTCCTTGTAACGTGGTACTTTTACAGGCCTCATCCATGTGGCAGCATAGTGTCTCAAAGTTAGCAAGAACATTTCTCTCACTACAGTCTGCTAATCCTGAGCCCTATGTTGTGTAACCTGATCAAGGGGGTAACACCCTATTACTTATGTTGTTTTTTGTTTGTTTGGAAAAATCACAGGTTTCATCCTTATTCAGCAGTGTGACACACTGAGAATCACCCCAGGATATATATTGCATAATAATTATGAAGAAGTTTACTTTGCTGAAAATGACCTTATATTTTCTGTTAGGACTTTAAAAGGTCTCTGAATTCAACTATTCATTACCAATAAAGCATCTAAATCCGTTTCCCACTCTCCAATTTCCCATGAGTGAGTTAGTGAGAGCCTAATGTTCATGCATTTCTGTAGTGATATTGTACCACAGATGAGGAGCTCTGAGATTATGATGTAGACTTTATATGTGGTGACTAAATGCATGGACTCATCCTCCTATTAGGAGAGAGATCTTTATTCTAAGATGAAAGCAAATAACCTCTTAGGAAGAAAGGTGACTGTCATCCTAAAATAAAAGCAATGACTCTGAGAGAGATCAATATGCAAACATATATAAAGTGGTACAAAATGTTCCATTTACAAGACAGGTTTTCAAGTGCTCTTATAAAAGAGTAATTTTGGAAACCTGTGTCCTAATATTCTATATTCAATACTTAGTATTTATCTCAAACATATATTCCTGTTGGGATCTTGTCTGGTACAGCTTGTATGTAGTGAAACTGACCTTTGAATGCAGGCAACCTATACGTTCTGAATCCATGAGCGTCATTCAATTGTCTGCAACAAAGGAAATATTCAATTAATAACCTTTTTATTGCAATATTAGCAAGATTCTATAATTAAGTTAATCTTTTCAGCACTTTTACAAAAATATCCCCCAAATATCAGAATAGTAAGAGAGAAGTAAATAAATTAGAACGATTGTACATCTCTTCACTTAGAGTGATATTCAGTTAGCTCATTATTTCTCCAGAATTCTAATACATTTGCTCTGAACCATGAACAAGGACAATTTATTTTTCTCTGATCTTTTAATAATTTTATTCTAGGTAACTTTTTAGTTCAATATCCTATACTTCTGTCTAGACTATAATTCAAATGTAGAAATTTTATTTTTCCAGTAAAACATATTGGCATTTATATATTTATAAGTAGTAGGTATAAAAGTATAAGTAATGGAATAAAAGTAGCATTATTTGTTTCTTTTGTAAATTATGGCTAGATTAAGGTCCTATATCTCTTTACAAGTATGCAAAACAAAAACATGTTCTAGTCTCATTTCATTTATGTTAGGTTCTTACAACTGGGATCATTGCAACAAAATGTGATTGTAATTGATGTGAGCCACTTGTAGACATGCTCTATAAAAACACTTTGTTCTATCCTCCGGTGATCTTTCAGTCAAGTCTTTTATATGGCAATGTCAAAGATGGATGTTGATAAATTCCTAGATCAATACTTGAAGGAGATCTTCCAGGGTGAGTTTCTTAACAGTATTGAATTATGATGGAAGTAGGAAAGAAAATTTTATACTATGTGCCACTGAGATATAAGGGCTTTTTTTTTTTTTTAGAGCAACATGAATTTTACTCTAACTTAACATTAAACTTCCTTACACTACCCTTTATTTTCTAAAATAAGTTTATTCATAAAAGTCATAAAGCAATCACAGACCCTGACAGATTAAGTAGATCAGGTATTTATTCAGTTTCAAAAATATAATAACCATCATCAGCATCAGCATCATTATCATCACCTCCATTCTGGGTCTCCCAAATAGCCAAATACTCTACTTAATTAATTCTCAATGAACTGAAAAGACTGAAAAATCCAGAGGCATCTCTTTTATCATTCTAGAAAATTATATTGAATTCTCTTGAGATGAATTCTTCAAACTGAATCTTAATAATTCCTCTTGAGCCACAGAGTTAGTCCCTTTAAATATGTGTTACATTTGACATTTCCTCCTAAATTGATGTATTTCTCCCAACTTTCCTTTGCATGCTCTTCTATTAGATGTTTCTTTTAGTTCATTACATTAAAATTGAGCCATCCAAAACACAGCAAGAATAACTGTAAATTTTCTTTTCCTTTCATAAATAAATTCCCCATTACATATGAACTATTAAACTAGCACTTGAAATTTTCTTAGCAAATGAAATAATTACACTTTCCCCCTCTTAGGTAGTTATTATCTACCAATCCTCAAATACATGAAATTACAGTGTTCTTATATGTAGCTATTATCTGTAGATGAAGATATCATCTTTCTTAAGGACCATATAGTGGACTTTTTAATTTGTTTGTTTTTCCTTTATTAATATATAAAGTAGACTGACCTCTGGAGAACTTAAAGTCCTACTCACAAACAATTGATTATAGAAATTCAGTGAATTGCGTGCTCCAGTTACAAGAAAAGGAAGTAGACATGGGAATTTTAGCAGATATGTAAAATGTCATCAAAACTGAATACTGAATGCTTATTGATGCAAATAAAATGTTAACTGGGTTAATGAACAAGGATTATATATAAACTAGTAAAAACAGAATTAAGGAAAACATGAAAATTTTTAGAGGAAAACTAATCCATGCCAAGATGCTTTTTAGATTACTGAGGAGTTTTCTGAAACACATTGCCGCTTCACTATTTTAATCCTTTGAAGAGACAAGAAAACCCCTCTAACTAGTTCTCTAAAATACAGTTCTTTCCAATTACTATTGACAATTTTATTATTTTGAATAATTCTCTGAGAAAATGTTCTAAATATCCTTATTCATCATTTCTTTGAGATAGTATTCATATTTTAAACATTTTGTACATATAATTAATGGCCCCTCCAAATAAATGAGATTGTGTGTTTTTGTTTATTGTTCTCAGTCTCTTTTGCAATGATTGTGCAAAATTTAAAAAGAAAGTTCTGTAGAAAATAAAATTACAATGTTTAATGAAAAAAATGCTTAATAAAATCTCTAATATTGACATGCAATTTTAAATACATACTTTTGCCCAGAGATCATGAAGCTCAGTTTATCCCTTTACTCTTGAAACAATGGTCAGATCTTATCTCCATTTCTTATTTCTGATGAGGTAAAGAATCTCTAACAGATATCTGAGTAGAGGTATGTGTCAAACTATGTGTGGAAAGTACATTCCAAATGGAAGCAACAGTAACTTGAGGTCTCCAATTGATGTTCGAGGTAGATGGTTGACCTTTCCAAGGAACTGGAAAAATATGTCAGTGGTTAGAATGGAGTGAGTGACTGAGTCAGAAAACATAGAGTTGGCTCAGCTATTAATTTCTGAATCTTGAATAAGATCTTGAATTTTATTTTGAAATGAAAATATTTGTTAGATTTGAGCAAGGAGACACTGTTTCTATGTACAGAGACTGTAGAAAAACTAGAGTGTATCCAAGGAAGGTAGATAAATTGATTTCATCCAGAAGAGGGATGATGTTTATTAGGATGAAAGTGGTTGTGGTAAAGGTAGAATGAGAAATAGTCAGATGCTGGACATGTGTATATACACACACACAAGAAGGGAAGACAATAGAATTTCCTACTCGATTAAACATGGATATGAAGGAAAGAAATATTGGTAAAGAATAATTCCATGGTTTGTGGCCAGAGAACTGTGTGAATTGAATTAAAGGCAACTCAGACTGAGAAATTAAAGACAGGTAGGGTAGGAACAGATATGGAAGGAAAGAAGATGTTTTCATTGGACCCATTAGTTTTATCAGACATTCAAATGGAAATGTTTAGTAGGCAGTTAGGTATATGTATGTGTCTGGAAATTAGAAAATGGTCAAGACTGTAGATAATAAATTTTAGTTAATGTCATGTAAAGGCTATTTGAGTATATATAATGTTAACTAGAAAATATAGACAGAGAAGAGAAGTGGGAAGATTAAGTCCTTATTTTGATGTGGGAAGGTGAAAAATGCACCAGTGGTGCATGAGTCAATCTAACAGAATGCATTTTCTCTGATTGCTTCTATTTCCTCAGTAAATTGAGAAATAAGCAAGCAGCTGAAAGTGTGTATTAGGGAAGGGGACTAAAAGTTTAGCAAAATCTAAAATATATGAATATTGGAGTGGAGAGAAGTATAATGAATGAAAAATTGTGAAGAATTGGCAGTCAGCATTGAGATCTGCCTGAGATTTGTTGAAGGAATTTAAAGAAAGCATGGCAGTGTGTCTTCAACTACTTTTGCATAACCACTTTGTTAAAGATAACTAAAAAGTGGGAAGTTGAATTTGAATCACTGTTTGTGTTTTTTCTAAATGTTTGACAGAAAATTAGGGATAAGATAGGTGCTTCCATATGTAAATGAGTATTCAGAATGATAATGGGGGAAGTAAGAAGATGGGAGACTGGCAGGGGCATAAGTGATAAGTAGAATAGATTTGAAGTCCTGTGGAATTCATGAGGTTCTCTAGTGAGTGATTTGGCAAGTTACCACACAGTATTCTGAATGTCAGAGGCTTGAAGATCAAATTTTGAAGAGCTTACAGATATCAAGATCTTCTACTGTTTGTAGATCAATTAATAGATTGAAAGAGAAGACATTCGGAGGAAAAGATAACTCAGACATGGAAAATAAGAATATGAAATGTAATTGTTCCTCAATGGGAAGAAGATATTTCAAAAACAATGGCAGAATACATGGGTGGGATAGAAATGTGATTCAGGTCCTAAAAATCCTCAATAAAAGCAATGGTAGATGGTTGAAACAATGGGGGATGGCCAGTGGAAGAGTTTGGTATCATGCATATCAAAATGGGAAAACAAAAAGAGAAGAACTCAAATGATACAAATACTGACCTGTCAGTAAGGAATAAGGATGACATTTATTCATTTACAAATTGTCATGTGTAAAATTCAAAGAGAAAAGAAGAAACAATAACAAGAGACCACATATGCTTGTGGAGGGTACAACAACTTTAAAAGACAACCAGATTTTGGGTAGCAAAAAAAAGTGACAAGAATGTAAAATAATGCATTGAGGGTATAAGAAATTTGCTACTGCTGAGTTTTATAGGGATGAGTAAAAAGTTTTATATCAACTTTTTAGGATGGAACATTGAATCAGGTACTGAATGGAAAAAGCTATGTATAGAGATAAATAGAAGACTGAATCCTGAATTTTTTTTTATAGAAACCAAGGTGGTTAGAAGGTACAAGGCATACTGAAGTTCATCCTGATAGTCTCCAGCAAGGATATGTATAATGGGTTGAGGTATTAGGTAGTTTTTCTTGGCATTAATATTGTAGAGTTTAGTAATGAGGTAGGTGAGTTATGAAGAAAGGGGAGGTGTGTTGCTGGGGGCACATTAGCTCTGAGAGTCTATTCTTCAATACTGTATGGTGCTAAATTTGAAGTTGCTTTTCAAAATCAAATAGTTAAAAATAAATTTAAAACAATGTTAAAATAATTAAATTAGTGAGGCAACTAGGAGATGAGGAGAGCTACACATCCAAATTTAATGTAAAATTGGTAAAATTCCTATTGATTTATTAAGTTAGTCTACTAATAGTTCTCCAAAGTAAAGGTCTAGATATTTCTTTATTTTTTCTATGTACATTTTTTCCTCTTTTATCTCCTTTAATCCTCTTAAGCTTCTACTAGGTGCTGGGTCCATTGCAAGAGCAATTAAGGAAATGACATAGAAGAAGTTTTTCAGATTTTTTTAAAAGAAATTATTTCCTTGGTGAAGAGAGAATTCTGTGAACTAGAACCTTCATTCCAGATCTCCTATAATTTATGGCAAATTGAAATGCTGTGTTTCTTATGGAAGAGAGAAGGTGGATCAAATATTAATTTGAGGCAGCAGAGCATAGGTGGTTTCCAAATCGGTTTAAATTAGGTGTTTTGAGACTGTAGAGGTTAAATTGAAGCAAATGAGGAAAAGAAAAGTATTTTGTCCAGTTTTTAAAAATTTTTTATTATTCTAATTTGTTATACATGTTTGCAGAGTACATTTCATTTCATATTACATATAAAGAGCACAATTTTTCATGTTGCTGGTTTTATATAAAGTATTTTTAGAACAATTGTTTCTTCATACATGTATTTAGGGTAATCATGGATAACTCAGTCTGCCATTAATCCCATCCCCGTACCCCCTTTTCTCCCTCCCCCCTCTTTGTTCTATTTAAAGCTCTTTCATTCCTCTCATCCCCTCTCTCTTGCCTTTATAAGTTAGTATCTTCCTATCAAAGAGATCATTCGACCTTTGGTTTTTTGGGATTGGCTAACTTCACTTAGCATTATTTTCTCCAACTTCATCCATTTACCTACAAATTCCATGATTTTATTCTCTTTTAGTGCTGAGTAGTGTTCCATTGTGTATATGTACCAGAGTTTCCCTATCCATTCATCTGCTGATGGGCATCGGGGTTGGTTCCACAATCTAGCTATTGTGAATTGTGCTGCTATAAACATTTATGTGACTGTGTCCCTGTAGTAAGCTGTTTTAAAGTCCTTTGGGAATAGGCCAAGGAGTGGGATAGCTGGGTCAAATGATGGTTCCATTCCAAGTTTTCCTAGGAATCTCCATACTACTTTCCAGATTGGCTTCACCAATTTGCAGTTCCACCAGCAATGTAAGAGTATGCCTTTTACCCCACATCCTCACCAGCATTTATTGTTATTTGTTTTTTAAATAGCTGCCATTCTGACTGGGGTAAGATGAAATCAGAGTTGTTTTGATTTGCATTTCTCTAATCCCTAGAGATGTTGAACATTTTTTCATATATTTGTTGATTGTTTGTATATCATCTTCTGAGAAGTGTCTGTTTAGTTCTTGGCCCATTTATTGATTGGGTTATTTGTACTTTTTGGTGTTAAGGCTTTTAAGGGCTTTATAAATCCTTGAGGTTAGTGTTCTATCTGACGTGCTTGTGGTGAATAGATAGATTATTCCCATTCTGTAGGTCCTCTATTCACCTCACTGATTGTTTCTTTTGCTGAGAAGAATCTTTTTAGTGTGAATCCATCCCATTTATTGATTCTTGTGCTATAGGGGTCTTATTGAGGAAGTTGGAGCCTAAACCAACATGATGGAGATTTGGGTCTACTTTTTCTTCTATTAGGTGCAAGGTCTCTGGTTTAATTCCTAGGTCTTTGATCCATTTTGAGTTAAATTTTGTGCATGGTGAGAGAAAAAGATTTAATTTCATTTTATTACGTGAGGATTTCCAGTTTTCCCAATGCCATTTGTTGAAGAGGCTGTCTTTTCTTCAGTGAACATTTTTGGCACCTTTGTCTAATATAAGATAACTGTAGGTGTGTGGGTTCGTCTCTATGTCTTCTATTCTGTACCATTGGTCAACTGGTCTATTTTGATGCCAATAACATGCTGTTTTTGTTATTATTGCTTTGTAGTACAATTTAAGGTCTGGAATAGTAATGCCACCACTTCATTCTTCTTGCTAAGCATCTCTTTGGCTTTTCTGGGTCTCTTATTTTTCCAGGTGAATTCATGATTGCTTTTTCTATTTCTATGAGGAATGCTATTGGGATTTTGATTGGTATTGCATTGAATCTGTATAGTGCTTTTGGGAGAATGGTCATTAGTGCTTTTGGGAGAATGGTCATTTTGACAATATTAGTTCTACATATCCATGAACAAGGTAGATCTTTCCATCTTCTAAGATCTTCATTAATTTCTTTCTTTAACATGCTGTAGTTTTCATTGTAGAGGTATTTCACTTCTTTTGTTGATTCTCAAGGTTTTTTTTTTTTTTTAGGCTATAGTAAATGGGGTGGATTTCCTCGTTTCTCTTCCTGAGGATTTGTCGCTAATGTACAGAAATGCCTTTGATTTATGGGTATTGATTTTATATCCAGCTACTTTGCTGAATTCACTTATTAGTTCTAAAAGATTTCTGGTAGAATTTTTTGGGTCTTCTATGTATAGAATCATATAGTCTGCAAGTAGTGATAATTTGAGTTCTTCATTCCCTATCTGTATCCCTTTAATTTCTTTCGTCTGTCTAATTGCTCTGGCTAAGGCTTCAAGAACTATGTTAAATAGGAGTGGTGAAAGAGGGCATCCCTGTCTTGTTCAAGTTTTTAGAGGGAATGCTTTCAATTTTTCTCCATTTAGGATGATGTTGGCCTGGGGCTTAGCATAGATGGCCTTTATGATGTTGAAATATGTTCCTGTTATCCCTATTTTTACTAGCATTTTGAACATGAAGGGATGTTGTATTTTGCCAAATGCTTTCTCTGTGTCTATTGAGCTGATCATATGATTTTTATCTTTGAGCCTGTTGATGTGATGAATTACATTTTTTTATTTCCTTATATTGAACCAAACTTGCATCCCTGGAATGAAGCCCACTTGATCCTGATGTACTATCTTTTTGATGTGTTTTTGTATTTGATTTGCTAGAATTTTATTGAGAATTTTTGCATCTATATTCATTATATATATTGGTCTGAAGTTTTATTTCTTTGATTTGTCTCTGTCTGATTTTGGAATCAGGGTGATATTGGCCTCATAGAATGAGTCTGGGAGTGTTCCCTCTTTTTCTATTTCATGAAATAGTTTGAGAAGTATTGGTGTTAGTTCTTTAGAGAACTTGTAGAACCCAGCTGTGTATCCATCCAGTCCTGGGCTTTTCTTGGTTGGTAGATCTTCCAAACAATAGCTAAACAAAGAAACTATAGAACTCAATAATACAATTAATAACGTAGACTTAACTGACATATATAGAATATATCACCCATCAATGAGCCAATACACTTTCTTCTCAGCAGCACATGGATCCTTCTCAAAAATAGACCATATATTATGCCATAAAGCAACTCTAAGCAAATATAAAAAAGTAGGGATACTACCCTGCATTCCATCAGATCATAATGGAATGAAATTAGAAATCAATGATAAAAAAAAGAAAGAAAAGCTACTCTAACACCTGGAGACTAAATAATATGCCATTGAACGATCAATGGGTTTCAGAAGACATCAAGAAGGAGATTAAGAAATTCTTAGAGGTAAATGAGAACAAACATACAACATATCAAAATCTCTGGGATATTCTGAAGGCACTACTCAGAGGAAAGTTCATTGCATGGAACTCATTCCTTCAAAAAAGAAAAAGTCAACAAATAAATGAACTAACATTACATCTCAAAGTCCTAGAAAAAGAAGAACAAATCAACCCCAAAAGAAATAGAAGGCATGAAGTAATTAAAATCAGAGCTGAAATTAATGAAATTGAAACTAAAAAAAAAAAATTGAAAAAATTGACAGAACAAAAAAAGTTGGTTCTTTGAAAAAATAAATAAAATCAATAAACCTTAACTATGCTAACAAAGAAAAGAAGAGAGAAAACACAAATTATGCTGGGTGTGGTGGGGTGGTGCACACCTGTAATCCCAACACTTGGAAGGCTGAGGCAGGAAGATCACAAGTTCAAAGCCATCCTTAGCAATGGCGAGGCACTTAGCAACTCAGTGAGACCCTGTCTCTAATAAAATACAAAAAAAGGGCTGGGGATGTGGCCCAGTGGTCAAATGTCCCTGAGTTCAATCCCCAGTACCAAAAAAAAAAAAAAAAAAAAAAAAAAAAAATGGCCAATATCTACCATGAAAAAGGAAAGATGACGGTATCACGATGGACACTATAGAAATACGGAAGATAATTAGAAATTATTTTGAAAATTTATACTCCAATAAAATACAAATAACAAAGGCATCAACAAATTTCTAGAGACCTATGTAATTCCCAAACTAAATCAAGATGATATACACAATTTAAATAGGTCAATTTTAAGCAAAGAAATAGAGGATGCCATTTTGTCCAGTTTAACTGTAGCCAAACACATTTGTAGATTTTTTTGTAGAATTTTGCCTTTAAGACATAGATTTGCAGAAAATGTAATCTTTGCCTTGATGATTTTGATTTTTCATGGACACTAATAGGCTTAAAAAATAGGCCCTTTCAAACCCATTTCTATAGCTTATCCTGTAATATTATCATAGTTTTAATGAAGACTGAAAAAGAGGAAAAGAAGACTAATCTCATCCCTCCTTCTACATTCAAGACAATGTGGGTTGCTGTACTGTTAGGAACAAAACAAAAAATTAACACTCCTATACATTAATTTTAAAACCTAAAATGCATCAAGAAACATTGTGTCTATCTCTCCTTTTCATTTTGCTGGCAAGGAAATTAAGGTTCAAGAGCTTTAAGTTAATCATCATCATGGCCACAATTTTTCCACACAATTGTATGATGATTATAAAAGCTAACATTTATTGAGAAATGACTAAGTGCCAGTCTTAGGATTCTGTATATTAGTTACTGTTTAGAAGCTCTATGATTATTCCATTATATTACACTAACAACATGTATTCACTTTTGTATGTTTTAATAAAATAGAAATTTATTAAATATCACTAATTCAGAAGCAATTTTAAAAAACAAAAAAAAAATTAAAAAGGTGCAGGTTTGAAATCTGTATTTTAAATGTTATATATAAGAACATTTGATTTTAAAGCTTGATAAAGAATTCTGTAGATTTAGAAAGGTTGACATAAAGGCCATAAAATCTTAAATGTAAGTCATAATTTTGTTGATGATGTTAGGTAGTACCAGGGTATCCTTACTGTTGTATAATTTCTGGAAAATTTTACTTTCTACAATTCCAAATTATTTTTTAGAAGAAATAAAATCTAAACTAAGGTTTTAATATCCAAATTCCTCTTGAAAAATAATTTTACCCCTCAAACACTGAAACCAAGTTAGGTTCCTTAACATATATTTGTTAAATTTATTTAATTTCAGCTATATCTAATTTGCATTTAATATTTTTATTATTCCTAAGTAGTAGCCAAGTAACCAGCCCAAGTCAATGCAAGTGCCCTTTATTATATTACAGTTTACTTTGTAACTTGCTCTTTGGTAAATCATATTTCTCCATAAAATATGAACAGTCAACAATTTTCTCAGCTATCCTCAAGTTATAAGGTTCAATAAACTGAAATAAGGAGACCTGGAAGTCACTGCCTTTAGCAGGATTATAGAATTTTCTCTATATGGAACAATCAAACACTAAGAGTCAAGGTAAAGATATTTAGCAGGACAGAAGAACAAATAAAATGTTTTGAAAACTTCATTTGTATAGCATATACTTTAAAAACTTATAGACATAGAAAATGCCTTTTAATACTGCATAAACAATGACAGGAATTAAAAAATTTAGCATGTAATTTGGAAAATAATTAGGAAATAGAAGAGAACTAAGGTAATTGAATATGCACTTGTGAAGGGAAAATGTTCAGGAAATTTTGCAGAAGGAACTTCTATTGGTGAAAGAGTCTTTATTTTTATCTTATTTTAATTTTTTGTTTTTAGGTAATTTATGGTTTTTATATTGTCTTGCTCCAAATTTGGCATGTTATAATTTTCCCAGAAATGTATATTATAATTTTTCCCCCCCAAATTATTTGACATATGATCTGTGAATATTTTCCTACTTAAAAAATCTCTACTGAATGTCTAGTTGTTTTTTCCCTGGTCTATATACACTTTTAGCTTTTAAGATATTTTTCTTTTGTGTGTTAGAAGTCATCTATTTTTCAAGAATCACATTTTTTGTTAAAATTAATTTACATTTTCTTGCTCTCTTTTTCAGATATTTTTGTGGTCTTTTTGTCATTTCCTTTCATCTTACTTTAGCTATACTATATTACTCAAACTTCTTGTGTTGAATGCTTATCATACTAAAAATTGTTCTGAATAGGTGAAAAATTTATTTATAATTGACACATAGTAATTATACATGAGTATGGGGTACAGTGTTATGTTTCCATAAATGTATACATTATATAATAATCAGATCATGGCATTAGTATATATGTCCTCTCAAACTTTTATTGTTTCATTATTTCTGATAAATATAACTTAAGTTTTAAAGAAGCGACAAGTGTTGCAGAGATTTTTTTTGTAAAGTTTTAATTTCTCTTACATTTAAAGATTTAGTAATTTTTATACCCTTATTTATCAAAAGGGTTCTTCATATTACACTTTTAGTTT
Source organism: Tamias sibiricus (assembly GCA_025594165.1). NCBI lineage: Eukaryota > Metazoa > Chordata > Mammalia > Rodentia > Sciuridae > Tamias > Tamias sibiricus. The sequence continues at coordinate 33,343,573 of CM046663.1, forward strand.
TTATATATTTTTTAAATAATAATTAATTTACTTCTAATTGAATTTGATTCAATGTCAGAGACATAAATATCCATAAAATCATTTGTAGGCTTCTTGAGGCTTCCCTCAGGATCTAACCCCCAGTTTATTTTTTATTTTATTTTTAATGATTTTTTAAATTATAATTTGTTATATATGACAGTAAAATACATTACAATTCATATTACACATATACGGCATAATTTTTCATATCTCTGGTTGTATACAAAGTATATTCACTCCATTCATGTCTTTGTACATATACTTTTGATAATGATGTCCATATCATTCCACCATCATTTCTAACCCCAGCACCCACCCTTCCCCTCCCACCTTTTTGCCTTATCTAGATTTCCTCTATTCCTTCCTTGTTCCCCCTCTGTTGCCGCCTGAAGCAATTGCCACTTGGAGCAAAGAAGCCGCGGGAAGAAGTTCAGAGGCAAACTGGAAAGCAACAGGCTTTTTATTTTGATAATTTCTCTCTCCGGCTCTAACAACGACTCTAACACCCACCACCACCAAAAAACCCACACAACAAAATGGAGCTGAACCAATACGATCTCGGCTTAAGTCTTGCGAGATCCCGGGCCAAGTCCCGTGAGACCACGGAAGGCAGCAATGTCCAAATATCTCTATGGCCCGCAGCCAACTGCAATCTCAGTCATCTCCCCAATCAGGGCTCCTGCATTTTCCCCCCTTTTGTTTTAAAAGAGGGGATGTTCTAGGACGTCTATGTGCAACCAACATTCTTACCCATCATCGGATAATCAAGGCTGTGCCCTTGACTCCTGTCTTAGGTTGATATGTTGGCCACATGAGACTGTCCCGTGTGACTGTGCCTATCTTAGGTTGTCCCCCTCTGGGGGTCTTACCTGTCATTGGCTAACCAGCCATCCAATGGAGCCCTTTAGGATCGACTGTGTATGATGACTAACAGCCGTCCACTTGTGAGGAGATGCTGCGGCTTTAAGGTGACAAGCCTTCTGCTGGCGAGCCAAGTTGCATAGCATATCAAATTTTTAAAACAAATCAGCTGTCCTAAGTTCTATCAAGTAACACACTGAGTTCTCTAGACAAATACCTGCAAGGCATTGTCCCGTAAAGTCCCAAACAATGAAAGATCAAAATGTCCACTTGTTATAACACGTTGATGTAGGAAGCCCCATGCATGCAGAGCAGAGGCCACACTGCTGGTGAGGTTGTTTGATGATTGAGCAGCAGGGATGGTTGCAGCGACCACGATCCCTGCAGCTGTAGCAGCAGCCGTCTTTTTTATGTCTATACAAAGCCACCAGCAAATTTTCAGGGCCCTCTACCTAGAAACTCAAGCACCAATTATTAAAGGAAAGGCAGTGCTATTTCGGCACTGAGTCAAGAGGTGAGTTGTCAAACTAAAAAATAGAATTATTAGATTAGAAAATTAAAGTTGATTTCTGTTCACACACATTGTTGCTTGAGCTCCGACAAACATAAACTGGCAAAATATCATATTTAGAACAAAACAAAGACAGACTGATGGTATTTACTGCATTAAAGATAGATTAAAAAAAAGCTAAAGGCACTTTGGAAAATTAATTTGTTAGCTGGAACCCTCGAGTCTCTGTAAACTTCCATGAGATTATCTGTTGAAATAACTCAAATTAATCAGATATAAAACAAATAAAGTTAATTACAAATAAACATTCTTATGTCAAAACACCAAAATATCAGGTTATACAGCACTAGTCATATTCTTCGCTAAAAAGAAATTCCTGGGACACCTATAAAACAAAATTGAAGGTACCTTCACTTATTAAATTATTTACCTAAATTGAATATTTTTAAACTTAAATGAATTAAAGTTATTTGGATATATATTTTTTTTTTTCATAAATGCTTTGTTATTTGTGACGTCACACTGGACAGACGCACAAACATACAAACATATATTTGTGACGTCGCATTAACATGAAATGTAGACAAATGCACAGACATAAAGACATGTATAAAAAGAAAAAAAAAATACAATTGTGTGCACACTAAAGAGAGATCTCCTCTTCCCAGCCGGGAGGAATGACACTTAAGTTGTGAAATATGTTGAAGGACTCTTTTGAGGGAATCATTCCATACCTTCATCTTGGTCCTCTTGATTTTGTACTTTTTTTATTAATCTTGATTCCTCAACAACTTCATCTTGATCCTTTTGATGTGGTACCTGCTTTAGTAATCTAGATGGTATCCATATTGGAGAGGATTTGTGTTTTGGAAAAACACAAAGAGATCCTCTCCCCCAAATTAATACTGGATCTGGACCCTTCCATGTACCTGAAAGAACATCCTTCCAGTAAACCAAAGGTTTATGTTGGTGTGGGTTCCAATGTCTGTCTCCAGCAGAATAACCATTAAAGTCTAAAGTTAAAAAATTTAAGGTAAACAGGGCAACTGCCAGTCTGTCCCTAGGACTTTTCCAATTTCCTTCTTTTTGTTTTAATAACATGACTTTCAGTGTGCAGTTTGCTCTTTCAGTAATGCCCTGACCCTGAAGATTGTATGGTATGCCTGTTTTATGGGATATATTGAATTTTGCACAAAACTGTTTGAAAGATGAGGACGTATATGCAGGGCCATTATCTGTTTTAAGCATTTTGGGGATGCCCAATGCAGCAAAAGCTTGCAAACAATGAGATGTAACATCTTTAACTTTTTCTGCAGAATGTAAGGAAGCAAAAATCATGCTTGAGCATGTATCTATGGTCACATGAATAAATTGCAATTTTCCAACACTTGGCTCATGAGTAACATCCATCTGCCACAAATGATTGGGCATTAATCCTCTGGGGTTAACATCATAATGAGGATTGGGCAAATGTGTCATACAAGATTTACAATCTTTTACAATTGTTCTGGCTTGCTCCTTTGTGATTTTAAACCTACACTGCAAGGTGGTGCTATTGACGTGAAATTGGGAGTGAAATAAAGTAGCTTGCTGGAGCGCTAAAAGTATAAAGATTGTTTGGGTAAGAGCATCAGCCTTTTGATTACCTTCATGGAGGGGACCAGGCAAGTTGGTATGTGCTCTAATATGCCCTACAAATAGAGGTTCTTTTTTTGCCCACAAAAGTTTTTGTATTTGATAAAACAATTTAAAGTCTGGAGTATGAGGTGCTATTGGACCTGCTAGCTCTAATTTTGGGAAGGCATGTACAATATAGTGGCTATCTGAAAAAATGTTCATGGGCTGCTCTCTAAAATTTTCCAGAGCTCTTACCACAGCTTCCAGTTCCACTAATTGAGCTGATTTGTGTGCAGTTATGTAAGTCATATTTTCTTTTTTAGTGACTACTGTTAGCAGTACCATTTGAGGACCCATCTCTAAATACATTTAATGCCTTAGGAATAGGTTGATTTTTTATTACCTGTGGAAATATAATAGGATGATTAATACAAAAAAGATAATATAGGAGACTTAGGAAGATGATTATCAAAATTTGCAGAAGTAAAGCATTTAGCTATAGCCCAATCATTATCATTGAAGCATAAATATTCAATCTGTGATGATGAATAGGGAGTAATAATAGTAGCAGGGTGAATGCCAAATATTTTAGTAGAAGTCTTAAGTCCTTGAAAAATAAGTTTAGCCACCATGGAGGTATAAGACTCAATTATACTTTTAGGAGAGACGGGCAAATGTATCCATAATAAAGGCCCTTGTTGCCAAAATACTCCTGTGGGTGTATATTGTGAAGAAATAATAATCAATATCAGCGGTTGAGTTAAATCAAATCTATCACAATGAGCTCCTTCGATGGCTTTTTCTACTAACTTTAAAGCTTTCAGGAGTCAATCAGGAGTCAATGTTCGCGGTGAAGATGGATCAGGGTCCCCGCGAATGATGTCAAATAAAGGTTTTAGTTGGCTAGTAGTGAGGTTTAGTGTAGGGCGAAGCTAATTAATTTCTCCCAGTAGTTTTTGGAAATCATTGAGGGTGGTTAAATGTTATTTATTTTTTAAAATTTTGGGGGGTCTAACAAAGGTATCCATGATTTTAAATCCTAAATATAATATGGGTTATCTGGTTTGAACTTTTTCTTCTGCTATATATAATCCATATTATTTTAAAATTTTCTGCCTCATCACTGAATATATTAAATAAGATTTTTTGATTAGGGTGGGCCAGTGAAACATCATCCATGTAATGTAGACACATGAGGTTTGGATATTTATTTTAATGGGTTGGATTGCTTTGTCCACATATATTTGGCATATGGTTGGGCTATTAGTCATTCCCTGCCGTAGCACTTTCCGTTGATATCTTTTATCAGGGCTATTATTATTGATAGAAGGAATTGAAAAAAAACAAACCTGGGGGCATCCAGAGGATGTAGGGGAATGGAAAAGAAACAATCCTTTATATCAAGAGTAATAAGATGGAAATTTTTTGGAATAGCTACAGGATTAGAAAGTCGAGGTTGAGTAGGACCCATGATTTGCATGGTTTTATTAAATGACAATCACCATTTTCCTGATTTTTTCTTGATCACAAATATGGAGGAATTCCAGGGAGAGGTGGAAGGTTCTATATGTCCTGCTGCTAGTTGTTCCTGAACTAGTAGGTGGGCCTCTTGTAATTTCTCTTTAGATAGGGGCCACTGAGGGACCCACACTGGCTTATCAGAAAGCCATGTTATTTTCAAAATTATTTTCTCAGTGGCCCCGAAAAAAATATCTTTTTCCTTTATGATAATGATTACTTTTAGGGTTAAGATTACTCTGTACTTTTTGATAATGATTTCTTTTAGGGTTAAGCTTACCCTGTACTTTTTGATAATGATTTCTTTTAGGGTTAAGCTTACCCTGTACTTTTTGATAATGCTTTCTTTTAGGTTTAAGATTACCCTGTAGATTTTCACATTTAACACCTGCAGGCTTGGTTGCAAGTTGTACTCCCATTTGTTGTAAAATATCTCTTCCCCATAAAGTAACCAGTAGGTTAGGTAAAACATAAGGCTGAAATATTCCTTTATGCCCTTCATCATCCTCCCATTTTAAAATTACCACACTTTACTCTGGGAGGTTATCATATCCCAAGCCTCATAAACTCGTTGAAGCTTTTTGCAGAGGCCAGTGCTTGGGCCATTGCCATAGATTAATGATGGAAGAGTCAGCTCCAGTATCTATCAGTCCTTCCATCTCTATTCCTTGGATTTTTATTTTACACATAGGCCTCTTTGAACAATCCCGAACCCAGCAACCCATAGGTCCCGAGTCAGTGGAAAAAAATCCTCTATTGTTCCTTTTTTGAGGCATACTCATTTTAAATGAATTATGTAAATTGGGAAGGAGAAGCAAATGAGCAATTCTATCTCCTTGATTAACAGAACTTATACTTTAGGGTGAGCTAAGCATTATTTTTATTTCCCCTTTGTAGTCTGAGTTTATTACACCTGGGGTCACTTGCAAACCTAATAAGCTTTTAGGACTTCACCCGAGAATAAGTCCTATAGTCCCTGAGGGAAGAGGTCCCCTGATTCCTGCGGGAATCAGTTGAACGCCCATTTCAGGTGTTAACACTATTTGGGCGGTGGAACAGAGGTTTAATCCTGCATTTCCTCCTTTTCCTCCGGCGAGGGAATGGATGGGTAGTAGGGATTGTGTCGGGGAAGCATCTGAGTGGATGCTTGAGGATACTCCTCCTCCAATGCCTTGTACATTTGTGGGCCCCAGGGCATTGGGCCCCGTGCCCCATTTTTTAAATTCCTGAACAAATGATTTCCATAGATGTCAAATTTTGAATGGCATTTATTGGCCCAATGATTTCCCTTTTTAAACCTGGGGCAGCGGCCTGGGGCACGGTATGAGCTTGGTCTTATTTCTCTTTTGGGATTTTTGCCTAGAATAGCCTGATTGATTATGATAATTTTGCCTGGAATATCCTGATTGATTATAATGTCTAGGTTGAGCCCTTGTGAAATTTTGAGGGGAAGCACCTCTCATTGTGGCTGCAATCACATTTCCTGTGACAAAGGCATCATTTATATCTTTACATAGTTGTATATATATATGGAAAGATCCTTTTTATTTCTCCATGGCCTGATGGCTTCCTGGCAGTATTTATTAGCATTTTTGTATGTTAATTGAACAACTAATGGCATAGCTTAATCAACATCTGCAAACACTCTACCTGCAGTTTTCAAAAGTCAATCAGCAAAGTCAGCATATGGCTCATTAGGTCCTTGAATCACTTTTGACAAGCTACCTTGTAGATCCCCAGGTCCTTGTACAGTTTTCCATGCCTCTAAGGCAGCTGCGTTTATCTGAGCATATACACCTGGGTCATAATTTTTTTGAGTCTGTAAGTCTGTGAATTGCCCTTCTCCTGTGAGCATTTCTATATTATGGTCTCCAAACCCTGCAGATGCATTTCTTTTAGCCGTTTCTATAGAAAGTTCTTGAAATTGTGATTGCCAAACCAAGTATTGCCCCCCACTTAATGCTGCTTTACATAGACTTTTCCAGTCTGAGGGGTTAAGCTACAGGTGTTAAGGGACTCCAGCATACTCAACGTGAAAGGAGCTTGGGGTCCATAAGTCATTACTGCCTCTTTGAGATTTTTTATTGTTTTGAAATCTACTGACTGGTGGACCCTCTGTCCATTTTTCTTTTCAAATACTGGCAGTTCTCAATGTATCTATGAGTTTCCCTCAAGAGCGCATAAGCACTCAGAAAGACTTTTTATTTCTGTTTCTAGGGTATGCAAACGCCTAGTAATACCCTTCATATTTTCTGTAATGGATTCCACCGATGGGGGATTAGAGGACACAAGTGGTTCCTCTAATTGATGGTCCTTTTTCTTGGTCTTTTTTAGTTTCTTTTTCCTCATTTTCTCAGGATCACTTTTACTAGATTCCTCACTACTGCTAATTTCACTGACAGCAATATCCTGAGTCCCAGGTTCCATGAAGAGCAAGTATTCTTCAGCTATCTCCAATAACTCCCGAATAGCTCTAACAGCTTGGATTTTTGTCATTTTGGGGACTCTTCTAATACTCTCTTTACTGGTCTCTTAGTTGACCCAGTGGAAGCTATGCTTTCTTGATCACTTTCACTTTTTTCTAAATCCTCCTCACTGACAACGGAATCAGGTATATCAAGGATTCTTTCCATAACCTCTATCATTTGGGATTTAGTTATATTCGAACCCATCTTTAGAGACCTTTCAGTTCTTACCTGTCTGCTCCGAAGTCCCCGTACAGGCCGCCACCTGTCGCCGCCTGAAGCAATTGCCGCTTGGAGCAATGAAGCCTGGGGAATAAGTTCAGAGGCAAACTGGAAACCAACAGGCTTTTTATTTTGATAACTTCTCTCTCCGGCTCTAACAACGACTCTAACACGCACCACCAAAAAACCCACACAACAAAATGGCGCCGAACCGATCCGATCTCGGCTTAAGTCTCGCGAGATCCCGGGCCAAGTCCTGTGAGATCCCGGGCCAAGTCCCGTGAGACCACGGGCCAAGTCCCATGAGACCATGGAAGGCAGCAATGTCCCAATATTTCTATGGCCCGCAGCCAACCGCAATCTTAGCCATCTCCTCAATCAGTGCTCCTGCACCTCTCCTTACCCTGCTATGAATCAGCTTCCTTATATCAGAGAAGATATTCAGCATTTGTTTTTTTGAGATTGGCCAACTTTACTTATCATTATATTCTCCAACTTCATCCATTTACCTGAGAATGCCATTATTTTATTCTCTTTTATTGTTGAGTAATATTCCATTGTGTATGTATACCACATTTTCTTTATCCATTCATCTACTGAGGGGCATCTATGTTGGTTCTATAATTTAGCTATTGTGAATTGTGCTGCTATAAACATTGATGTGGCTGTGTTCCTATAGTATTCAGTTTTTATGTTCTTTGGATATAGACCAAGGAGCGGGATAGCTCAGTCATGGTGGTTCTATTCCCAGTTTTCCCAGGAATCTCCATACTGCTTTCCACATTGGCTGCACCAATTCGCAGACCCACCAGCAATATATGAGTGTGCCTTTTCCCCTACATCCTCACCAACATTTATTGTTGTTTGTGTTCTTAATAGCTGTCATTCTGTCTGGAGTGAGATGAAATCTTAGAGTAGCTTTGATTTGCATTTCTCTAATTGCTAGAGATGCTGAACATTTTTTCATATATTTGTTGATTGATTGTATGTCATTATTTTAGAAGTTTCTGTTCAGGTCCTTGGCCCATTTATTGATTGGATTATTTGTTATTTTGGTGTTTAGCTTTTTGAATTATTTGTATATTCTACAGATTAGAGCTCTATCTGATGTGTGAGGGGTAAATGTTTTCTTCCATGATGTAGGCTCTCTATTCACCTCACTAATTTTTTATTTTGCTGAAAAGAAACTTTAGTTTGAATCCATCCCATTTATTGATTCTTGATTTTAGTTCTTGTGCTATAGGTGTCTTATTAAGGAAGTTGGGGCCTAATCTGATATGACGGAGATTAGGGCCTGCTTTTTCTTCTATTAGATGGATGGTTTCTGGTTTAATTCCTAGGTCCTTGATCCACTTTGTGTTGAGTTTTGTGCATGGTGAGAGATAGAGGTTTAATTTCATTTTGTTGCATATGGATTTCCAGTTTTCCCAGCACCATTTGTTGACCCAGTTTATTTTTGAAAATGTTCCACTTGTAATTCAAAACTTGTGGTCTTAGCTATTTAATATATTTTATATTTTATTTTGTGTTTCATCAGAGTTACATACTACAGTATGTCTACATCGTGTAACTCAACAGTCTATATTGTTGATTGAATCAACTATTAAACAAAATAATCCAGAAAAATAATTTCACATAAATTTGAATATACTTTTTATAAATGTCCACAGTAAATGTTTTAGAAATGGATACATATTTCTGGAGATACGTACCATAGAAATGTCCAAAATAAGAACATGATTCTTATATACATCAGTTCAGGAGGACTGCCTTCTGTCTTGCTCTCTCTACCTCTATCTCCCTAAAAGTACAATAAAAATAATTATAAAAGCAGGGCACAATCAGGATATGTTCAGAATTTCACGTGTATTATTTACAAAAGAAGTATCAATAATCCAGAGATGTAAACAGGAATTCAAAACTAGTATTCCAAACAGAATCTCAATGTCCATAGTTTTTACTTAATATTTACATAATGTTTTAGAGGATTCATTAGTATTTTAATAACACTTTAATACATATCTGTTTATAAAAGTTGTGGTTGCTCTTGGATATACTTGCTGAAATATCTGTATAACTCACTACTCTAAAATTTTTAGCTAATTTTTCACCATGGAGATTCATTAAATTTTCTACTGAAAAAAAAATGGCATTATTAAAGTGAAAGAACCCTTAAGATATTGTGAGCCTGGAATAATGAGACTAATTGACACCAAAGTCAATATTCATTTTCCCCAAATTTATGATGATCTAGCCTTCTCATTGCAAGATAAAGGATGCCAGGATGCCACATATCATGATCTAGGGAATAGTGTTGTTAACAACATTTTGGATTTTTTTGTATATATATATATATATATATATATATATATATATATATGTATATATATATATATATATATATATATATGTCACATATATGTTTATATGTATTATTTGTTTATAGACCTTTATTTTATTAATTTATTAATATGTGTTGCTGAGAATCAAACCCAGTGCCTCACACATATGAGGCAAGCACTCTACCACTGAGCCACAACCCCAGCCCTAACATTTTGCATATTTTATAGTAATTATTTCTCTTAGAAGTTGTAGAGCTAGTTGTTGTTCACATGTAATTATGTATAGTAACATTTTTAAAACTTGACTGTGACTCATATTCTTTTCATCTTCTTCCCGAAGAAGAAACTGAGGACTAGGAAATCTTTCAAAAATTTCCAGTATCTCAAGACTGGTTAGTGGCAGGGCAATTAAAAATTTTTTTCTATGGCATTCTGGCCAGATTTAAGAGCTTACTTATGAAAATATTCTGCTATACAAGTAACGATTGCCTATGCAAATTTTTAGTATTCTAACAGAGCTCAATTCCTAACTTATTACATACCATACAATAACAATGTGCATTATGCCCAAATTTCAAATATATATGCAGCATCTATATTTGCATATGGAGTCAGAAAAATATATTCTCTTATAATCATGAGATTCCATTTATTCTTACCTTTTGTCATTTTTGGAAAGCGAAATTGAAAAGAAAGAGTGCTTTATCCAGGCTAAGAATAGCTAAAGTTTTTTTTTTTTTTTTTAATATATATATCTGTATATAATGCTAAACCAAATTGTCAGTAGAAAAAATGAATTGTTTCTGCACCAATTCAGACTCTTGAATAATTTTTTTAAAAAAATTTACCATAGTCTAACTGCTTCATTAACTATAGATATTTATTTATGAATATTTATTTATAAGTATTGCTTGTATATTGATATGGCTAAACTATTAGTGAATGCTTCTTTCCCTTTCCATGCAGATTTTGTTGAATATGATGAGATACATATCTTTATCAAATTATCTAAAGGGAAATATAGGAAATGCTAACATTTTAAGGAAATCCCCAATTTAATCATTATGTGCAAGGAAACTTTCCATCACTTTGTTTTTGCTGGGTTCCCTTTTCTCTTGCACATTTTCTTTTTCATTTCAGATAGCCAGAAGTTTCTTAAAATTATCAAGTTGACATGAGTCCTAATTTAATAGTTGTGTGGGTTGAGTTTGTTTTATAGTTACAAGCTCTGAAACTTTGGAAGGAAAGAGGCTGGAAAGAAGATTAAGGATGTGCTGATTGTAGAATCAGAGAAGTGTGAAGGGATGGTGGCTATAAATTATGAGATCTTGAGATTTGAACAAATAGGAAAGGAAAAAGAGTAAGAACAGAAGAACCACTTCATCACTTCTTCCACATCATTGCTATTGCAATGATTACTGTTTTGTTTTGTATTGTATTTTTTTAATGCAGGGAAGTTCCAGGGGATAGTAAATCCCCCTTATAATATCTTCACATTAGTCCCCCATTGTCTGTAGGGAATAATTCAATTTTTCATAACTTTAGTCAGATTTAATGCAAAAAGCATTACAATTTTCCCTGTCTCCTTTCCCATCCCCACTTTTAAAATATTTGCTAATTTTAATATTTTCTTTTGCTGAAATCTGCATGTAAAATGCTGTCTTCAGAGTGCCAGGTGGCCAATCTGAAGCCACACAATCTGCTACTTGAACTTTTGGTCAAATACATCAATGTTCATATATTCTAATTAAGTAAATTATATTATTTCCATGTTATATAGCATTCCTTATGCTCATATTCCTTTTACTGTATTAACTGCCCTACACTATTCTGAACTAAACTGCTTTTTGTGAGGAGAGCATGAAATTTTCTGGAGACTGGTGCAGACAGCTCAACAGAATGCAGACTAAGAAATCCATCAACAAATTTTTAAACCACAGTCAAGTTCTTGTCTTTCAAGCAATATACTACTGCAAAGTAATTAATAGCATTTGCTTCAAGAAACATAAAACATTAACTTTTATTCCTTAATCTAGATTTCTTTACTTGCTTTTTCTTTTACTGAAGTTCTGTTTGGTAACTTCAGCAACATAAATATTACGTATTAAAATCTAATTTGTAATTACAGACATAGTCTTCTAATATCAAGAAAAAAATATGTGCAAATTTTTTGCCTTGAGAACACTTCATGTCAGTTTTATGCATCAATTTAAAAAGATACATATACTAGTTATTGTTTTCTAATAGCTTCATAATTATTTGCTCAGTGTTAAAGCCATTTTTAATGTTTCAGAATTATCTGAAATTTCCAATTTTATTTCATAGGCACCTACAGTCAGTAGATACTCATATAATTGTTTAATTAATTTAATAAAGAAACTGAAATAATCTAGAAATTAAACAAATAATAACAATAAATGAAGCAATCATAATAAATAATAAAACAAGTAGTATCATAGTGCTTACTTTTTAGAAAAATTTTTTTGGTATCAGGAATTGAACCCAGGGGTGCTTAACCATGGAGTGACATTCCCAGCCACTCCCTGCCATCTTTTTTAATTTCTAATTTTGAGACAGGGTTTTGCTAAGTTGGTCAGGGCCTCCCTAAGTTGCTGAGGCTAGCTTTGAACCTGCAATCTTCCTGCCTCAGCCCCCTGAGCTGCTGGCATGACAGACATGCACCACAGCTCCCAGCAGTGCTTATTCTTTGTCAGGGACTCATCTGTGTGTATTATATGTCAGCCAACTTTGTATGCAATTACATGTACCTATCTGTATCTATGTCTATATATCTATATAGATGATTTGGTAAAATTAACTCATCTTCTAAAACCAACAAATAACTCATCAAAACAATGCATTTGGGTTTTAAGGAAGTAATAACACAAAATGTAAAAGCAGGTAAATTCTATAGTTTCTAATTTTGATGAAAATATCTTCATCTATCTGCCAGAAAAGGAGTTTGATTCTCAAAGATAAGTTATTGTTAAATATACAGAAATATTTATGCTCCCATGTGTTTGTTTATTTTCTGTGGTCAATCCATATCCATATTGGACCAAACCCACTTACAATTTCCACAGCCATCCTGTGATCATATGCAGGGCACAGGAGAAAGAACATTGTAAGACGGAGAAGGAGTTTGAATTACACATGGCTTTAACAAGGCTCACACCATTTCAAAATAAGACTTTGTCTTTTTCCGGGAGAAAAGTCTCCTCCCATCTGCTACCACACCACAGCTGAGCAAAGCCTCAGGCAGGTGTGCAGAGTCCTCAGAGGAAACTGAGGCATTCTTGGCTAACATCCCACTGTAAACTAGAGGAGATGATAGTTCTGCCCTTCTTCCCTTCCCCTCACCTCCCAAAACTTTTAAAATAATTATTTCATTTTTTGTTAGCTCAATTACTCCCAGAAAGTCAAGTTCTCCAGATAATCCTGTCATCCAGAGCTCTGTTACTGTGCGGCTTCATATTGTTTTATATGTTCCAGTTTCTTTACTTTCTTTTCCCAGCATTACACTTTAGAGTTAAAAAGTTGGATTTTAAACATAAAATGTTTCTATCTTTGTGTTCTCAAATCCCTTATGATTCTTCTGAATATTTGTTGTGTAAATCTGAGACCACGTAATTTCTAGTAAACATTTCTAGTGGGATATTTCTTTTCCTCATTCAAGTTTTAAACTCCAGGGTTTGCAGGTTAGATATGTATCTTCCTTACTTTCATTGTCCCTTTTACATTATGGATCCTCAATATTTAAAAAAAAAATTCAACTCTTTTGTGCTTCAATCCTGAGATTCATAACCTCTATCACTGAGTTCACTCTTCTCTGATGACATCCCAGTATTTCCTCCTCAGTTTTTGATGAAATTAATAACTGGCCCTTTTCCATGGCTACCATTTTAGAAATAAAGGATATACATACTGCATCTCACACTGTGGCCTCACACTAGTGACTTTACCTACAGAAGCATGTTTAACCCACTTCAACCCCTATTTCACAGTCAGATCCTTCTGTTCATCCTATTATAGGAACATAGACTCCTATCCTTCTACTTTACCTACTAAATTTGTTCACTCCTGCCAATATTCTACCTCATCTAGTTGTTTGTGTGTTTGACCTTCAACACTTACTTACCATTAATAAACGGCCTCTTATCCTGTCTTTCTTCTTCACTCAGGATTGAATTTATGGTTTTCATTAAAATTACTATTTTGGGAATACCCTTGGACTTATTGTGCTATTCTGTTTCAGCTCAACTTTCTACTTGTTAAACATCTATACCAGTGTATCTAAATTTGTTTATAACGTTTTTTACAACTCTGCGTATGATTCTACTTTTATTTGCAGTAGCACAGATCTCAAACACTCTCCGCCAATTCGCTTGTTTAAAACAGACATTCTGTTACATATTTTCTCTATCTTTGAAATGTTTTTCTTATATATATCCCACCAAAACAAAAAGAATGGAAAAGAAGAAAAACTCCCCAAATCAAGAATTTGTTCCAGCCACCCATAAGAAGATACTTTAGTGAAAAACTGAAAATAGTATCAACTGACAAAAAATTTCCTCATTTTCAGAGCATCAACATGCTAAGTGATTAATCATTGCTTTGATTTGTCACTAGCTACTACTGAAGATGAATCTTAGAACAATCAGTGAATTATTTTAGCTTGAAATGATATGTGGAACATTCTCAAACACTGACCTCAGAAAAGTATGTGGAATGTGCTAGGGGCAGCACAAAGATTTGGTCCTAACAGAATAAGCTATATGACTCATAAAAAAATGAGTAGTAGTTTATCAATCAGGCAAAGGAAAAAAGGCATTCTAAGCATAAAATCCAAAGAAAAAAGTGCAGAGAAAAAAGTAGAAATTCACAATTGAGTTATTTCTGCTTTCAATTAAAGTGTGCTATAAATTGCTTACGTATTTAAAATTCACTATTTCACCAATGTAAGTAATCTATTCCAGGAGGTGAGTTGCAACCTCTGGGCAAAACTAGTCCTTCCTTCTCTAGCCCTATCTTCTTGAAAGTGGTAAGCCTGAGTGACCAGTTTAAATACTATCTCATCTTAGATGACAAGAACCTTCTTAGGCCCTCTGTTTTTTTTTTTTTTTTTTTTTTTTTTCCCAGTTAATGGCTTTTTACAATATCCACAGAAAAATGGTTAGAAGGCCATTTTTATTTCACAAGGAGTCTCCTTGGCCATTGTGCAAAAGTTTATACATTTGGTTCTCAAGGGTAGGGAGATGGTTGGTCTCTGACAGGAGAAAAGAAAAAAAAAAAAAAAAAAAAAAAAGAAAAAAAATATATAAAATGGTAGCAAATACTAAAATACTTTCCAATGAAATATTACAGCTAATATTGAATTTGTACATTTACTCTCCAGATACTATGCTAAGGAGTGTGTCAATTATAGCATTTAATTTGTACAACAAAACATTGGGTAGAAATTATTTGTATCCATATATTTTATTGTGGCTGTCCGAAATGAAATGACTGGGCTTAGATTAAGTGTATAACTTAGTTAAGAACAAAGAAAATTTTTTAGCTTAAGCAACTCTGTCTAAAGGCAACACAGCAGGGCAACTACACACCTCCTACCTAGATAAAGAACTGATTAAGAACATTTAAATGAAATTTTTTTCCCATTAAAAAACCTACAATGTCTACTTTACTAAATATTCTACTATATCCATATGCTTTTTAAACAAAATTTATTTGCACATGATTCTAAGGCAATTTTAAATATCTGACACTAATTATTCAATATAAACTAAATTCAAATTGGTATAATTATTTAATATAACTCTGAATAATCATTCAAAAATTAGGTTATTACTGGCTATGTAACCAATCAATGGAAACAGAGGACAGTATAGAATTAGGTTTGGTTGTTTTATGCACATGTGATCACAACTAATCAACAAATTTAATTGAGCTATTATTTAATAATGGCCTGAATATGAAAGGCAAAATACACATCTTTTTTTTTTTGTCTATTTCCTTGTACAACATTCAACTTGTCTTTACTGGGGATTATGGAAATTATGAAGAGTATTATGTTTAAATATTATAATAATTCATGTCTTTTTTATAAAGATAAGATGTGCTTAAACATTTCTCCAGAATTATTGATATATTTGATTCAGAGCACACACAGATACATGTAAGGCAGATACCCAATTATTTCAGTTATCCATTTCCTATAACATATCATCCCCAGTTTTTTTGGGGGGGTGGGAACTAGGGATTGAAATCAGGGGCACTTGACCACTGAGCTACATCCCCAGCCCTATTTTTTGTACTTTTGTTTTGAGGCAGGGTCTCACTGAGTTACTTAGTGCCTTGCCATTGCTGAGGCTGGCTTTGAACTCCTGATCCTCCTGCCTCAGCCGCCTAAGTCCCTGGGATTACAGAGGGGTGCCCATTTTTAAAAAATATATTTTTGTTGTTATGTATTTTTATTTGTTCTTATTAGTTATACATGATAGTAGAATTGTATTTTGACATAATGTACATACATGGAGTGTAACTTCTCAGTCTTCTGGTTGCAAATGATATAGAATTACATTGGTTATGTAATCATATATGCATATAGGATAGTAATGTCTAATTCATTCTACTGTCTTTCCTATTCCTATTTCCCCTCCTTACCCCAAAATTTGTGACTCAAAAAATAATGTTTTTACGATGATTATGATTTGTGGATCAGGGATTCCAGCCTATTTTGATGGACCATTCTTCTTCATCTGTTTCATGTACTTCACTGGGCTAACTTAATGGTATTCACCTGGCAGCTTGGCTGGGTTCAAAGTTCATAAGAGACTCCAGTCACATGTCTGGGACATTGGTGTGGATGACTGGAAGACTGGTCTCCCTGAAGCTGCTCATCCTCTCAGTTTTTTGCTGTATGTCTCCATGCAGTGTCTCTAGCAGCAGAGTCTTACTTCTTAAATAACAGATCAGATAGGAAGAGGAAGTGTTCCAGGAGATAGGAAGTTGAAGATGCCCCTTTCCAGTCCTGGAAACTGTAACAGCATCACCTGGTATAGGTAATGCAGGTTTAGTGACCATTAGATTCAGGGGGAGGTAAAAGATCCACCTCTTTGTATGTTATATAAAAAAATTTAGATTCATGTTTAATCCAGCAAAATAAACAAGAAGCTGAGTAACACATTTGCAGTAAGATGGACTACGTATTCTATGTTTTGATTCAATATATTTCTGTCTTGATTTTAAAAAGGAAACTGAGCATTTGGACACCTATACAATTCTATATAATATTATATATATTTTAAAATTTATGAATATCTTATTATATAGAAGTATGACTTTTTAATTTTTCTTTGTAGATTTGAGTTATTTCATTATTATAATTTAAAAGCATGAATTTCATTTAAGATTATTAATTTTACACATGGTCTCAAAATGTATTCATAAAAACTATCTCATTATTTATTTTTAATGGAATTTTATTCAAACTAATTACTGAATCCACATTTTAATAAATTCAAAACTTTTAAAAATATTGTTATATGAGTCATATAACTTTAACTCAATAAAGATGGTTAGCCTTGCATTATTTTTTAAAACTTTCCCAAGATCTTTAGTGAAGTAATAGCTTCAAAAAAATACAACTGTATCCTTCTTCCTCTAATTTTCTAAAGGAAGGAAATTATTTGGTTATCAACTAAAAGCAATGGCAGCTTCTGTAAATCACTTCAATTTATAGGCATCTTTTGACATTATAAAGCAAAAAATATCTGCTAACAGCAGACCAGAACTACTTTATCCTGAGTGGTAAAATTAACATGTAGACCAATAAATGGAAATTTTAGTTACAATTCATTAATACGTTGTTAAGCATTTTTTTGAAAACTATCCATGTACAAGAGAGACAGCATCAGCTCCTGACAGCTGTCCCCTATATGCTTTCCGTAAACAGAAAATGAAGCAACATCCCACTCATTCTCTCTGGAAAGACAGCTTTCAGAGCTTTATGCAAATAACATGACCCTCTAGCTGTGGCACATTCTTCAAAAAGACACCTACCTTCAAAAGTGACAGCAAGTAATAATGTGACAAACGAGCATGCAGCCTGCACATGTGCCACATATTTCACCTAGAATCCTTGGATGTGATAAAATTAACGTGACCTCTATTGCCAAGGACATTACAATCAATGCAAGAGTGACACAAAGGAGAAGCAGAGGGATTGGGGGCTGTGTCCTTTTTTGTAGGCTCTAGTTAATGCTTTCTAAAAATCAACTTGCCTTTTTATTTTTATTTCATTTGGCCTGAGATACACTCACTGAGATGATTTCTATTGTCTTCCTTACAAGAAAAAGTCAGCATATTTTCTGAGAGTCAAGAAGAAAGAGAGGTCACCATATGATATACTTGAGTAATTAGATTGTAGGTAAGTAATATAAAACTTTAATGAATATTGATATTGGGATTAAAGGTCTTAGCTTATTGTTAGTATAGCCTGGGATATATTTTGCAAACTGAAAAATTAATTTTACAGTAATTTTTTCTCCTTTATTGAGAAGACAATCCATATTCCATATTTTTATTGATGAGAGACTCATGCAAAAAACTATGATATTTCCAACTGACTTTCCAAAATAAATACTATATAAATGTATTCTTTTTAGTGTACCCACACACATGAATGTGAGAAGCATCCCATTAGAGCTTTATTGTATCTAAAATTGTAGCGCTCAAATTAAAGGAAATAAAAACACAACATTCCATCATTTGCCTTGACAGATTTTGGCAAAAATTAAAAAGTCCTAAGCAAAAATAATCTTGATGGCATCAAGCTAAGATTTGTGTCACC
This sequence comes from Tamias sibiricus, assembly GCA_025594165.1. Lineage (NCBI taxonomy): Eukaryota > Metazoa > Chordata > Mammalia > Rodentia > Sciuridae > Tamias > Tamias sibiricus. The sequence goes on from CM046663.1 coordinate 33,361,981, forward strand.
AACTGGTATGGACATCTACATGCAGTTATAGTAGATTTAGGTGTTTGGTTATAATTACTTTGAAGACACTAAACAAAACTGTATCTTTAAGGATTTATATTTAGTGTTCATAATTATTTAAGATGTATTGAAAATAAAGAACTAATAAAAATATGATTATATTTTTAATAGTGGTGCTGGTAAAAAAGTTTGTGTTTACTAGAACATAAAAATACACTCAAAACACAGCCACAAAATTATGTGACCCAAGGTTCAAAAATTTCCCCGTTCGTTTTTGCATTTGTTGAATATATACATATAGTCAATGTTTATATATATGTGCGCATATATATATACAATGTATATATATACACATATATATGGAATATACATATATACATATATGTATATGTTTTTAACAGAAAGAGTCATGGATTTTAAAGTATTAAAATAACAACATCATCCACTCCAAGAAAATAACTTTTCCACTCCAACACTTCAAGAAAATAAAGTTTTAATATTACATCAAAAGTTCAATTAGTCTTTGAAGCTATAAATAAAAAATAAATAAAAAGGAAATGTAAACCTATCCTTTTTGTTACAAAGAAGGTATATCTGTTCATATATTCCTAATTACACATAAAAATGGAATGGACATAGTAATTAATTTGCTCATTTGATAATCCTATCAATGTTTGTAAAATGTGAGATTTTTCAATTATTTGGAAGCACAGATATTTATAGATGCTTCATTATTAAATATGACAGACATGAATCAGATATGTTTGGTTATGATTAGATTTATTTTCATCAAAATTATTCATGCAAAATTATTAAAAACCCACTAGTTTTCTTTATAACTTACATTAAGATAAATAGTTTTTGTTTTCTTCCAATCATGTATCCTGCATCCCAGTGGCAAATGCTTTTGATTGCATTAGCTTTATATTTGGGGATTAAATTTTTGGCCCTAAATAATATTTTAATATTTCTGCTTCTTGCTTTTTCAATTTTAGGCAATTTTCAATTATTTGAAGTTGTAAGAATGATAATATAAGTCTCTTTTTCACATCAATCCTGAAATATGTGCAAAAATCTGTGCCCCATCTTCCCAAGAAATTTGCATTATATTTTGTATAGTAAATATGTGGTTATTATAATGTCTATGAGACACTAGTCATAGCTAATTCACGATGATTTACTACATAATCATTGTTCTGCAACAGATTTCTCATCTTAGTATGTGTTCTAGTGTGCATTTGTAGTCTTTGAGTTAATTTTATTTTTATTTTAATGCTTATTTAGTTTCCTATGTACTCATTTTAAAATCTGTATGTGATAGCTTTGGCAGAGGTAAACCATACATATAAGGAAAATCTGTATCCAGGAAAATCTGTCTGACAAAATGCTACCCTATCCATCATGGAAGTGATTCAATGTAATCATCCTGCCACCAGATGACTGGCTGACTACCCAGAGCAATGATGCCACATTGTGGTCTCAGTGTTGATCTTTGCTACTGCCAGATTAGACAGTAGCCTTGGTAAGTGGAAGTCTATGTAATTGGACTATGCATAAGCTTTAGTTACGCAATCATTACCATCTTACTCAAATCTGTTTGTTCTTTGGGCAAAGACAAAGGAGTTTTAGGAAAGAGGCGCACTAGTAGCCCCAGAATAGATCATTCTTCCCTCATCGTGATATTCCGCACTGCATTACTTTGACGGAGGAACTCACTTTAGAGTCAAGGAAGTACAGCAATGGGCACAGGTTTATGGAATTCATTGTTCTTGTCATGTTCCCCTCTATCTTGAACTAGGTTAACAGTGGAATGGTCTTTTGAAAGTCAGTCGCAGCAATATATTGGTGACAATATCTTCTTGGGTTAAAGCAAGGTTCTCCAGGAGAATGTATATACTCTAAATTAGCATTCAATGTATGTTATTATTTCTGTGAGAACCATTGAGTCCAGAAACTAAAGGGAAGAAATGAAAGTGGCACTACTCATCATTACCCTTTTGACTCAATGGAAAGATTTTTTGCTTCCCATTTATGTGACTCTATGCTTTTTTCCTTATAAAAACTATATTGTTCTGCTTTTTTCTTTACCTTTTGTTAGCTTTGTTTTATTTTTTACATGTTCTTATTAGTTATATACATAATAGTAGAATGTGTTTTGACATACTATACATATATGGAGTATGACTTCTAGTTCTTCTGGTTGTACATAATGTAGAATTACATTGGTTGTGTAATCATACATGCACATAGTAATGTCTGATTAATTCTACTATCTTTCCTATTCCCACTCCCCCTTCTTTCTCTTCATTCACCTTTGTCTAATTGTTCCACCTTTAATGTTTATGTCTAATGGATTTTAAGTACATATGAGTTTACCTATTTAAAAGAAAATAATTTCTAAAGTAGTTTGTTTTTATCATATTTATTTTAATATTAACCTGTACATTGAGAAACAGTTTACATTTTACATATTTTATATCTAACATTTTTCTTTGAACCTTATCAAGAGATTAATATTTTTCATCAAATTTGCCACATTTTTAGCCATTATTTTTTCAAATGTTTTTCTGCCTTCTTATCTCCTCTCTTTTTGGGATTCATATTATGCATCTGTTTTTACAATTAAGAGGTATTTATATGTCTTTGAGGTTCTGTTAATTTTTCATCATTTATTTTCTCCTTCCTCAGAATAAACAACTGACCCATTTTTAATTTCACTAATTCTTTCTTCTGTCAACTCAAATTTGTTGTTGAGCTCTTACATTAAATTTCATACTGCACTTATAATCTTAACTTCCAAAATTTCTGTTTTTGCACTTTTTGATATTCTCCATTCAATGATGTATTGTTATTATACTTTTAATTTAACTATGTGGATATGGTTTCCTTTAATTCCTTAATGTATTTGTAAAAACTATTTTAAAATTTATGTATAGTAAATCTGTCATTTGGGTTCCCTGGGACAATTATATTGATTTGTTTTCTATGTCATAACAATTCTTTAATGCTTCTTTTCAGAATTTGTATTTTTAATAAAATTTGGATATTTTACTTAATATAAAGAATCAACTCTGGATATAAGATGGCTATCTTCTTTAGGATTTGTTGTTATTTTGTTGATGGTGTTGTAGCTGATATTTTATTTTATTTTGTGTGTGTGTGTGTGTGTGTGTGTGTGTGTGTGAATTTCTTGGACCAATTCTTTAAAATTTGCTTCTGTTATAGCTTTTGGTCATTTAAGGTACTGCTTAGTTAGCTAAGTGATCAACTAATGGTGGCCACAGATATCCTTAAATTTCTTAAACCAATATGTCTTCCACCTTTTGCCAAGGGACTTTGTTTTTCACTCTGAGTATAACTTCAACTCTTTGCATTTAACAACTGTGTTTTAGTTGTCCTTTCTTCCTTTTGAAGGGCCTCAAGATTAGCTAGCTATAAGTGATAAATTTGGGCCCTTTCAAGTTTTGCCTGTGCATGTCTATACCCATACATGGAAGTATAGCTTTCTAGAACCCTCAGGAAATTGTCAGAACTTTTCAAATTTGCTATGTGGATATCTCGTTTCCTGGAACTTCCTTTTAAGTTGTTGGCCATCTCTTAATTACACCACAGATATCATAAACAGAATCATTGGCAATGTTAAACAAATGCCACTGATTTTTCAATAAAAAGTTTGGGGACAATATTTCCCCCACAGTTGCTACTAACAACAATGATCTGTGAATAGGTCTTTCACCTGGAGCTGTAAGACTGGCCATTTAGTGACAATATTCTGAAACTGAGAACCCTTATTAATTCCATCACTTGTTTGTCCCTTTTCAAATTGTTTTTAATACCATTAACATCAAGGCTTCTGGTTCATTTTTCAAGGCTTCTGGTTCATAACCACTGTATTTGTAATGTTGGTGGTTTTCAAGGATACTATTAAATATGAAAAGAAAGAGGATTGGGGCTATGAGATAGATTTGTAACATGGCAAACATTGCTGCTTTTCCTTTCATTTGTAGTCTCTTCAAAATTGGCTTTATGAAGGAGGTTTCCTGTTTGATTGCAACTGTAATAAGGGTTTAAGCTGGACTCCATGTTTCTTTCCCTTCTCCACATCTAAACTTGAGGTAAAGACAAAGTTTCTTGGCACCACCCTGAAATGCCTCTCTCTCTTTTTCTCTCTCTCTCTCTCACACACACACATGCACACACATCTATGTCACACACACACACACCTCATACACACACACACACACACACACCACACCTATATTCGTGATAAAAAAAAATCTTCTTGATATTCTTCTGAAATCATGGATGGTAATTGTTTTAGTTTTACTTCACTCAGGAGCTCACCTTTTTGTAGGAAGCTCATTCCAAACGTCATTTGTAGACCAAAAGTATTGAACCTGTCCACTCAGACCATAACATTTAGCATTTAAATATATATATATATATATATATATATATATATATATATTCAATGGGAATACTGCTTCTAAATTTTGGTCATCTTTGCTGTATCTTTCTGTCTTTGAGCTGATATACATACTGGAATTGTTATTGATATCTTTATATGTATCCTGTAATAGAGTGTGCAACACTGGGCTATCTGTATAGCCTTTGTCCTCATGTTTCAGGCTTTGTTTTTAATTCAAAGTTTGATTTTTATTTTCCCATTCTAGTTTACTTCATTATCTGTCCATATTTCTATATATTTAATTAGGCTTACCTGTGGGAACATTTATCTATTAATGACTTGAAGTCTTTTCAATTTTATTTTTTGGCATTCTTTCAGATATACTCTGCAATTCTCTTTTCTTCATATTGGGGTTATATATTATCTCTTTCAATTTCAAGAAACTTCTTGCTTTTCCCTCTTTCTTCATCCTTTCAAATCCTATGCCTTTATGAACTATTTACAAGATGGATACAATGCCTTTATACTTTCCCAAACTATATAAAGTTTCTTGTATCTTATTAAATACAAGAGTTGTTTAATTAGTTTTAATATATATTTTTTATTTTTTTAATTTATATTTTGTTTCCAGTGTGCATCAATTTCTGGTTTATTTCACACAGTGAATATATATATATATGTATATAAATATATATATATATATGTTTATATGTAATATATATATGTGTATATATAAAATATATTCATATACTTTTACATATATATTTTAATATATTTGTTATATATATTTATATTTAATATATAAATATATATTTTGTATTATGTATATTTGTATGTATTATATATATTTATATTATATATATTTTGTTGTTGAATGATCAAATCAGTGCATAATAAAGTTTATGATTCATAAAAATGAATACACTGAGAATATAGAACACAAAACACCTATAGCTTGTTTTCATTATTTATTGGAAAAATTAATTTTTCCCCTTAAGAATTTTTGGTTACAATTTATTTGCCTTTACACAGAACAAATGCAAACATCCAAGACACTCTTCATGAAAACAAACAAAAGTTAAAGTGGTCAAAAGACATTCTGTACATTTTGTACCTAAGAAATTTTGACTTATTTTAAGAAGATTGATGTCATATATACAATGAATGACCAAATGCATTCAAGAAAAAATTTTGATATGATTACTAAATTATTAGGGAAAGAATGATTCAGAGTCAAGAAAAAAAAAATTTTCACATGAGGTATGTAGATTGAAATAACAACTAACTTTCTAATCAACTAAGATCCAGGTAAATCATTTGTGACAAGACTAGACTTGGAGTTATACTCTCTACACATGCAGAAAAAGTATATATCTAATTTTAAAATTTTATTTTTCTATGATTTAAAAATAAAATTTTATACAAAGTTTTTTTTTAAAGAAGATTAAATTTTTCTAAAGTAATTATATGCAACACCATGCCACATGATTGTTACTATTTTGGAGTATATGTATTCTGTTTGCAAAATGTAATATATAGCTATCTATTTTCTAATTAACTTTCAACATTACTAGTATTTTAATTCTTATTTTAAAATATATTATTATTTCTGCAAATTATTTCAATGATTCCACATGATTAAATACATCATTCCAATTTACATATGAACCATACTATATTTTGCTTATTTTTATTATTAGATAATTTGATTATTATAATTGTTTTTAATACCATTAATATCATTTGAGTGTTAATTTATACATATAACTCACATGGTATACAAATGTATACATACATTGTGTGTCCACTTATCTCTACAGAAATTTCAAACTTATTGAAAAATGTAGTATGTATTCTATATCCCATAATGTTGTGCTACATATCTGCATTTATAATGTACTCTTATTAATATATTTATTTTGAAAATAAACTTTCCAGAAATTTAAAACCTTTATTGCAAGTTTCAAAAAGAGCAGTTCTCTTTTTCAATCCTACTATTTTATTCTATAACACATTGTTTTAATTCTAATTTTATCTCATTTTCTTTTCAACTAATTTGTACTTTGATAGGTGATATCAGATGATATTACATTTTACGTTACAACATATTTCAGACATAATGACTTGCCTTTCTATTTTGTATTCATTAAATAATACATACTGATATTTGTACACATGGAATTCAATGTTACAGTTATTATATAATCTTTTACTGTGTTACTTAGAGAAGAAGATAAATCAAGCTAAGTGTACAATCACATGTCTGTAATCCCAGTGGTTCAGGGGGCTGAGGCAGGAAGATTGCAGCTAGCAGCAGCAATTTAGCAAGATGGTAACCAACCTAGTGAGACCCTATCTCGAAATAAAAAAATAAAAAAGGTTGGGGATATGGCTCACAAATTAAGTACCCTTGGGTTTAACCCCTGGCACCAAAGAGAAAACAAAAGAAAGATAGATCATTTGAAGATTAAAATGAAAGTTAAAATATCAAATAAAGTGCTATTTAAAAGTTTCTACTTCAGGGCTGGGGTTGTGGCTCTGCGGCAGAGCGCTCGCCTCCCACGTGCGCGGCGGCCCAGGTTCGATCCTCAGCACCACATAAACATAAATGCATTGCATTGTGTACAACTAAAGTAAATAAATAAAAAAAAAAGTTTTAAAAAAAAGTTTCTACTTCATATAATACCAAGTTAAAAGGAAAATTTGAAGACATATAAACTTTTAATAAAATTGTTCTTATTTATTCCAATTTTTAACCTGTATTAATTTTTATAATTGTTTAATATAGATTCAAAGATACAGATTTAATATAACAAAAATGACATTTCAAGTGATACATTTGAATTATGTAAGATTGAAGAGTTCAATTTATACAAAAATATCAGAGAAGTCTAATTGTTTGTAAGACAAGTAATTTGCATTCAATATGTTATTCCACCAAAGCACACAGAACATATGTAAAAATGTATACTTACAATTTTTCTAGTTACTTTTGAAATAATTGATAGGTATCCCTGGTTTTACACACACACACACACACACACACACACACACGCACGCACACACACACAAACAAAGGGTATATTAAAGTTAACTGAGAAACAAATTATTAAGAACAAAAAGAAAGTAAAGCAAATTATCATTATCAGTTAGGTACAAAATTTCCTAATCCAAAAGTAACCTCTTTGGGGTTTGGGGATATATTTGAGTGGTAAAGCACCTGTCTAGCCTGTGTGAGTCCCTGGATTCCATTCCCAGTACTGCCACAAAAAAAAGAGGTAACCATTTTAATCAGGATTGTATATTTTCTTCAAAATTTCTGGTGATCATCTGTACATTTGTAAATATGTTACTGTATGGGCAAGGAAGAGGATGTGTGGGTGTGTAACTGATAGTTATAAATTCACATTTTGTTTTCTCCTTCCCCTACTTGACTACTATTTTTTAATTGGCTGTGATTTACTGATAGAAAATGTAGGGTTACATTTTATTAAATCATGAGTACTTTAACTTTATATTGGAATAATCTGTCATATCTAACAGTTCTACATAGCTACATTTTAAATATATTTATCAGACAATGCTATGATAACAATTTTAAATAGATATTTTCTACTCTCTGCAAGTTTATATATAAGATAAAATTTTAGGCACAATAAACAAGAATTTATTCAGTAAATGCTGAAAAAATAAAACTGAATTATATTCTCCTAGGATATTTAATATATTTTACTGTCACCAGAAATTTATGATAACAGCTATTTTCATATCATCACCAAAAGGATGTTCTTAAATCCTTAAAATTTTATTCATTGCCAATGAAATGAATTAAAACTCAATTATCATAATTTTAATTTGCATGTTTTAAATTATGAATTTGGGAATGTTTTCAAATGAGTAAGAGAGTGAGTCATTTAATTACATTTCTATCCTAATTTAAAAAACAAAATAATTATGATTATCTAGTTACATAAAATATATACACATTTATTTATATATAGTGGGTAATAGGCATATATTACCCACAATGTAGCAAAATTCATTTTATTAACAATAATTTGAAAATTTTGGAATAAATTTATTGTTTACAAGGATTTTCCCAGTTAATTACAAGAAAAATTATAGACACATAATTGCCAAATTGCTCCTCTTTTTAAGATCTAGTCCTTAATTTTGGGTAACAGGGTCTCAGTATGTTTGTTGGGCTGGCGGTAAGCTCTCATACTCCTGTCTCAACCTCCCAAGTAGCTGGGATTACCACACAAGCTGCCACACCCAGCCAAACCTGTTCCTTGAAACGTATTTTAAATTACTTGAACTTTTATAATAATTTTTACAAAATTTTAATGGTAATGTCTTCTTTGTTTTCTCATAACCTATAAGTAAACAATCTGATGCAATAAATTTCATTTTTAATATTAATGCATAAAATATCTTTTAAATTAATTAAATAATTTAATTGACAAAGATCATATATATTTATGCAATAAATATTAAAAATGGCCAGTATTTTCTTTTCATAATCAAGATTTGACTTATCACAAATTTATATTTTCAAGCAAGTGGATAATACTCTGGGTGAAAAGAATAAAAGTAGAAATAGGTAACTATATATTTCACTTGATCCCAGTCAGAGTCATGTGTTTATATTTTTTAAAAAGAGCATCTCTTACACAAGAAAAGCTTCAGAAGTTGAAATAATTTGTTCAAGACATCCAGAGGACCTATGTGACTGACATTTAATTTTGTTTTATGATAATTCTCTGAATTAACAATTTAATCACTTTTATCACTTATTAGTTGTACTAAATTATTCATACTCCATCTAGTTCCATTTTAATATATATCACATGATTTAGTTTGGGTTTTGAAGTTAAAATAATGTAAGTGACTGTCTTTGGGAAATTTTTATACAGTGCTAATTTGACTATAGGATGATATAACAGAGATAATGCCAAGGGAGCTAAGTTATAGCCAGTGCAAATCACCACCTAGATTTGATCATCTAACATGAAAAATTCAAATGCTCCTTTGATAAGTTTAGTTGCATTTGTATTACGTAGTACTTCACTTAAAGAAAGTTATTCTAACAAGCTACTCAGTTAAAAATAATTTTTGTGACAGTTTAATCCTACTACAATTTGTGACAAAATGAATATAACACATTCACTATAACCCAACTTCTCAGGAATTTTACTAATGGTCCATTTAATGTTCCATTGAGGTGAACATTTGTACTGCAGGGAAGCTGGCAGCCACAATTAACAAAGCAAGCTGTCAAAATTGACAGTAGCTACTTTATTTCAAGAAGTCATTCAAGCAGATTTCTTCTATTTGTAGATTGGACATAAAAATTCCACAAAATTATATAGCAACACAACTAAGGATGAAATTCCCTCTTATAATGTAGATGGTAGAACAAATGTCATTCATTCCTGAAGTTTTAATGATACAATTTAATAGAATGACTTGAAATAGAGGTGTAAAGAGGTGAATATGTAGGGCCATTCTAACTGTCAGCAAGAAAGTAGATACAAACAGCATCTTGTTTTCTGTTTGCCCATTAAATTAACTATTTCTTTCTCAGTCATTTCTTGGTGATGTCATTTGTTTGGCTCTAAAGTTTGTGGAATCATTGAATATTATAGTAATAAGACAAAGAATGAACCATAAAATGATTGCTTCTCCACCACCCTCAGAAGGTACTGATTCAGTGTCATTTTTGTTTTCATAATATAACATTTGCAAGGTTTTTGTCTTCATGGAATCCCATGATGAAACACTTCCATCATCCTCATGATGTTTTGTAAATAAGATCTGATTTAATATTTAAAACTACTTAGAGGGGAGTTTAAAAAGTTTATATAACATCTATATTCTGAAAATAAATAAAAGAGTTTTAGTGTATTTTGTTTTTGTAAAATTTTTCCATAATGTTAGAGATAAGTAGTTTGTGGTATGTGAGTTAGTGTCTATATTCATTTGTTAATACCCATCATGGTACAAGTTTAAATAAGAAAATCACAATAGCTTCCCCAAGATTTTTGACCACAAATTTATTCAAGTTGTGAAATCCAATATTTAAATGACACTTGACTTCAAAGTTTGAAGAAATAAAACATAAATTTGCATCTCAATTTGTAATTTTTCTTCAGAAACATGTGATTGCAGGAGCCCTGTTTGGGGAGATGGCTAAGATTGCGGTTGACTACGGGCCATGGAGATGTTTGGGCATTGCCGCCTTCCATAGTCTCACAAGACTTGGCCGGGGATCTCGAGAGACTTGGGCCGAGATTGCTGATCGGGTCGGCGCCAATTGGTGTGTGGGTTTTTTGGTGGTGTGTGGTGTGTGTTAAAAGTCGTTGTTAGAGCCAGAGGGAGAAGTTATCAGAATAAAAAGCCTGTTTGTTTCCAGTTCTCCTCTGAACTTCTTCCCGTGGCTTCGTTGCTCCAAGCGGCCATCGCTTCAGGTGGCAACAGGTGGCGGCCCATACAGGGACTTCGGAGCTGACAGGTAAGAACTGAAAGGTCTTTAAAGATGGGTTCGAATATAATTGAATCCCAAGTGATAGAGGCTATGGAAAGACTCTAATGGTTATTCTGCTGGAGACAGACAGACATTGGAACCCACACCAACAACATAAACCTTTGGTTTACTGGAAGGATGTTCTTTCAGGAACATGGAAGGGTCCAGATCCAGTATTAATTTGGGGGAGAGGATCTGTTTGTGTTTTTCCAAAACATGAATCCTCTCCAATATGGATACCATCTAGATTAATAAAACAGGTACCACATCAAAAGGATCAAGATGAAGTTGTTGAAGAATCAAGATTAATAAAAAAAGTACAAAATCAAGAGGACCAAGATGAAGATATGGAAGGATTCCCTCAAAAAAGTCCTTCAAAATATTTCACAACTTAAGTGTCATTTCTCCCGGCCGGGACGAGGAGATCTCTCTTTATTGTGCACACAATTGTATTTTTTTTTCTTTTTATACATGTCTTTATGTCTGTACATTTGTCTACATTTCATGTTAATGTGACGTCACAAATATATGTTTGTATGTTTGTGCATCTGTCCAGTGTGACGTCACAAATAACAAAGCACTTATGAAAAAAAAAATATATATATGGATCCAAATAACTTTAATTCATTTTAGGTTAAGAGTATTCAATTTAGGTAAATAATTTTATAAATAAAGGTACTTTCAATTTTGATTTATAGATGTCCCTGGGACTTCTCTTTAGCAAACAATATGACTAGTGCTATATAACCTGATATTTTGGTGTTTTGACATAAGATTGTTTATTTGTTATTAACTTCATTTGTTTAATAGCTGATTAATTTCAATTATCTCAACTGGTAAAAGATTGCTGTGTATACAGAGACTCGAGGGTTCTAGCTAACAAATTATTTCTCCAAAGTGCCTTTAGCTTTTCTTTAATCTATCTTTAATACAGTAAATACTCTCAGTCTTTCTTTGTTTTGTTCTGAATATGATATTTTGCCAACTTATGTTTGTGGAAGCTCAACCAGCAATGTGTGTGAACAAAAATCAGCTTTAATTTTCTAATCTAATTATTCTATTTTTTAGTTTGACAACTCGCCTCTTGACTCAGTGCTGCAATAGCACTGCCTTTCCTTTATTAATTGATGCTTGAGTTTCTAGGTAGCGTGCCCTGAAGATTTGCTGGTGGCATTGTCTAGACATAAAAAAGACGGCTGCTGCTACAGCTTCAACCATTCCTGCTACTCAAGCATCAAACAACCTCACCAGCAGTGTGGCCTCTGCTCTGCATGCATGGGGCTTCATAGATCAACGTGTTATAACAAGTGGACATTTTGATCTTTCATTGTTTGAAACTTTACAGAACAATGCTTTGCGGGTATTTGTCTAGAGAATTCAGTGTGTTACTTGATGGAACTTAGGGCAGCTGATTTGTTTAAACAATTTGATATGCTATGCAATTTGGCTCGTCACCAAAAGGCTTGTTACCTTAAAGCTGCAGCATCTTCTCACAATTGGACGGCTATTAGTCATCATACACAGTCGATCCTAAAGGGCTCCATTGGATAGCTGGTTAGCCAATGACGGGTAAGATCCCCAGAGGGGGACAACCTAAGACAGGCACAGTTGCACGGGACAGTCTCATGTGGCCGACATATCAACCTAAGATAGGAGTCAAGGGCACAGCCTTGATTATCCGATGATGGGTAAGAATGTTGGTTGCACATTGACGTCCTAGAGCATCCCTCTTTTAAAACAAAAGGGGGAAAATGCAGGAGCCCTGTTTGGGGAGATGGCTAAGATTGCGGTTGACTACGGGCCATGGAGAAGTTTGGGCATTGCCGCCTTCCGTAGTCTCACGAGACATGGCCCGGGATCTCGAGAGACTTGGGCCGAGATTGCTGATCGGGTCGGCGCCAATTGGTGTGTGGGTTTTTTGGTGGTGTGTGGTGAGTGTTAAAGTCGTTGTTAGAGCCAGAGAGAGAAGTTATCAGAATAAAAAGGCTGTTTGTTTCCAGTTCGCCTCTGAACTTCTTCCCGCAGCTTCGTTGCTCCAAGTGGCCATCGCTTCAGGCGGCAACACGTGATCTCTTAAGAAACAATGGAAGTTATCAAATGCAACATCAATTTCTATTGACATGATTGTGGTTATTTTTGATATATTAAATTCTCATATTAACTATTTAAAAGAGAAAAAATCTTCTCTCCCCATAAACATCTTATCTGTCAATATATATATATAAATATCTTCATAGTAACACAGCACATCTCACCTATTAGTGTGACTAACATAATAACAAAAGAATGATGGCACTAAATATATGCAAGGATGTAGAGCAATTGAAGGGGTTAAAATTAATGGTAAAAATGTAGATTGCTACAACAATTTGGGAACTTTGTAGTTTTCACATAACAGCCCTATGTCCCACCAGTCCCACGCTATATTATACAAAAGAATAAAAACATCCATAAATGGTTATATAACATTATTCTCAACTTCTTTATTAATATTTTCTAAAATATAGAAACAACCTAGTTGTATATCAAATGCCTATATGCAGTACAACATATTCTTACAATCACAAACCACTCAGACATAAAAAGAAATAAAAGCATGATAATACACATAACAACATGAGTAAATCTGGGAAATGGAAAGCTGAGTGATGCACACATACACACATTTCCTTCTAAGAGGTAGAAGTTGATTGAAGGGGCATTAAATAACTTTCAGATATTAGAATTACTATATACGTCTTGATGAAAGTTTGAGCTAAACTTTTTATTTATATGCATCTTTATACATTGAGGGGAATGTTTTGATGTAATTTTTCAATGAAAGCTAAGAAGGATTGGTGGATAAATATAGGGATAGGTGGAATGTGTGGGGTGGAGTAATCACAGTAAAATTCTACATGTAGAATCTATATGATGGATTTATGTAAAATTGTTTCAACTATTTTATGGTTGAAATTTTAAATAACAGAATGTTGTTAAAATGAGAAGAAAATGTGAGTTATTTGTAATACTCAAGTGTCATTGTTGTCTTTATTTTAAATTTATGATCTGAAAGTATCACTATAAAATAATGAAACAGATGAGGGAAGGGGAAACCCTCCAAAGTAGTTATATGTTGTAGCACATTAATACTGTGATACTTTTTTTTATTTTTTTAATGTTTTGTTTCTATTTATCACATATTTTTATAATTTTTATTTCTCTTACATTTTTAAACATTCCCTTGTATTTTCTAGCTATCATAAAGTATTGCTTATTATGGTTTTCATCTTCTGAAATGAACATTTTTGTTATATCTTTAATTTCCTATGCATTCTGATTTTTTGTACATTTGCCACTTTTATAATTTCTAATGTCTTTCTTTTAGCTAATTTTGATATATTAAGGTATTGTTTGTTTTTGTTAATGAACATGTTTTCTGACAGTTACATTGTCTGAAATACTATCATTCATATTTTTATTTTATCTCATGAATTCGTGTTAGATTCTATAATGATCCTTTTCTATCACTTATTTGTGAAATTGTATTTTCTGAGTGGGTTGGAGGAAGAATAGCTTTTAATACTTTCTATAGAATTTTGGCTTCAGAATTTTTCTTTGGCTTTTTTTAGAGGATCAAGATTTATGACCATTTTGTTTTTGAGAACTCTTAGTTCTCTTCCCATTCCCATACTCACCCACAGAATGACTTTTTAAATTGTTTAAATTAAAATCATTTTAATTAGCCGGGCGCGGTGGCACACGCCTGTAATCCCAGCACTTTGGGAGGCTGAGGCAGGAGGATCGCGAGTTCAAAGCCAGCCTCAGCAATGGCGAGGCACTTAGCAACTCAGTGAGACCCTGTCTCTAAATAAAATACAAAAAAGGGCTGGGGATGTGACCCAGTGGTTGAGTGCCCCTGAGTTCAATACCCAGTAACCACACAAAAAAAAAATCATTTTAATTGATACATAAAAACAAAAACTACATATTTATAGGGTACCATATGGTGTTTCAATACATGTATCTCTATTCTGTACCCTTTCTTTGTATATTTGTGTTTGAAACTGGGTCCTATTTCCTATATGATTCCTCAATGCAATAAGAAATGTGTTCTGGAAATGAGCTGCTTTGATTCATTTTGAGAGTTCATAGGACCTAGACCTTTAAAACCAATTCATTTCTCACCATGGACCCTTGCACCACTTGTACATGGTGTGTGGGCAACTCTTCATCTTCTTTTCACACTCCTCACAAATTTAATGTCATGGACTTTCTGTTTCTTTCCCGTTGAATGATTGTATTTGAATATCCATAACTCTCCAAGCTGGCCAGTGGCACACGCCTGTAATCCCAGCAGTTTGGGAGGCTGAGGCAAGAGGTTCGCAAGTTCAAAGCCAGCCTCAGCAAAAGTGAGGCACTGATCAACTCTGCGAGACCCTGCTCTAAATAAAATACAAAATAGGGCTGGGGATGTAGCTTAGTGGCTGAGTGAATTTAATCTCCGGTACCTATCACTCCCATCAAAAAAAAAAAAAACAAAAAAAAAAAAAAAAAAAAAAAACAAAAAAAAAAAAACCAAAGAAAAGAAATAGCTTTGCAAGTAATTTCACTGTAGATATTGTCCATAAATTTCTGATTTGTTGTTTAAGATGCTCTTTTTTACTGGAAGGTTAAGGATTTATCTATGTCTTTATATTTCCCCTCCTCCTCTTCCTCCTCCTTCTTCTTTTTTTCATTTTAGGGATAGAAACCTCATGAATTCTGTCATTGAGCTACATCCCAATCTCCCACCACTATCTTTCTAACATTATGCCACACTTAAAAACAAAAATATTAATTTTGTCTCATTTTCTAAAAACCAGTTTTTGAATAAATGTATACTCATGTTTTGTATTTCATATTATAATAATATAATTCATGTTTTTGTATTTAAATTTTTAATTTATCTTTCAGAGGATTTATTCTTTTCTGCAGCATATTTCTTTACATTTACATAAATGAACAGTGAAATAATAAAATGCATGCTGTAGTTGCAGTCTATACACATATTATATAAAAGATATAATTTTTCAGAATGTTTATTTCTAATTTTTATGAATTTTATTCTTCATTTTCTTCCTCTTTTTGTTCCTAGTGCTGGTGATTAAACCTAAGACTTAGTGCACGTGACGCAAGCACTCCATTAGGGAGCCACATCCCTAGCCCAAACACATTTCAGCCCCAAACACATTTAATATGGTATTAGCCACCTATATTAGTCAATGAGGGAAAACAAAAATTTTCCAAGCTTCCATTTTTACTTTTTATTTTATAAATGATTCATAAGTCAGTAGTGACCTATGAATTACAAATTCAACTTAACTTTGACCAAAGTAAGTTACCATTCAGTTTTAATGGACAAGATGTTTATTTCTTTGTGTAACAAATCTTTGCTGAGAAGTTACTGTCGTGGTTTGGCTATGAGGTGTCCTCCCAAAAAACTCATATGTTAACATAGGAATATTCTAATTTGAAATGGTTAGATTATGAGAGTTGTAGCTTGATCAAATTTTGAATCCATTAGATGTTCTGGGTACTTACTGTAGGCAAGTAAGTTGTGGCTGGGGGAAGGATAATACTGGGAGCATGCCTTTGGAGATTACATATTTATTGCATATTTTGTCCCTGGTGCCTAATTTTTCCTCTCTGCTTCCTCTTGTCTGTCATGGCAGCTTTCTCTGCTTTGCCTTTCCACCATAATGTTTAGCATCCTCTCAGGCACAGAGCATTGCAGTCTGTTGACCATGGACTGAGACTTCTGAAACCATGATTCCCAAACAAACTTTTTCTCCTCAAAGTTGTCCTTGACAGGTATTTAGGTCACAGAGACATAAAGATTACTGATGGAGGATCCTGGGAAGATGGCCGACAGGAGGGAGGTGCTCTCTGGACATAGTTACTAAAAGATGCTTAGTGGGAAGTTTGAGAGCGTTACTAGCAATTCTCTTGCAACTGAAAGGGAGCTGAGACATTTGTGCACCTCTGGACGGTGAAATACAAAGATCTCCAGACCAGGACGGGCAGGGGCAGAGTTGGAGCGGTCCACAGTTCAAAGCAGCGCTGTTGGCGCTGCAGGCGCAGCTGCCGGATAACATTGTGGTAAGGGGACGATCCACACAGCGGCTTTGAAACCGATCAGAGCGAGGAATGATAGAAAGGAGCCTAGAAGCACGAGCGGTGTCCATGTAGAGCTCTTTCACACAACTTGCTAAGCCGATCCTGCATGCTCTGGAGCAACACAAAGGTCTGTGGAACTGCTGTTGAGCTGGAGGAGAGCACCGCCATCTTTGAGAAAACAGTGGCCCACCTGGACAAAGGAAGAAGGCAGAAAGGAAGAACAGCTGCAGACATCCAGAGAGCCGCCAATGCTCTGAGAACAGCACACACCTGGGTGAGTCTCGGGCAACCAGCAGGGGAGGGTGTGTCTGAGGCCGGCACAGTGGCCCCAAGAAGCTACAACTGTGGGTGGGCGTGGGGAAAGGGTGCCTTCTGGAAGATCTCTTTCCCGGTGCCATTCATCTGCTGACACACAATCCCCCTGAGACACTCTTCCGCTGTGCCATTCTGCCACTGGCCAAAGGTGCAGCCTTGACCCTACTAACAGGATTGCTGACTGTCTAGACGTGATCCAATACAATTGTCTTAAACTGGAAAGGAAAAAAAAAAAAGGGCTTCCCAGGGTCCGTTTTGTTTGAGACTTGTTCCTGGGTTCGACTTATTTTTTGTTAGTTTGTTTTGTTGGTTTTTTGGTTTTTTTATTTTTAATTTTTTTTTGGGGGGGTTTTGTTTTGTATTGCTTTTTTTTTTTTTTTTTTTTTGCATTGATTGTCAGTGTCTTTGTTTGTTTGCTTCTGCTCCTCTTTTCTTGCTTTCTTTTCTTCCTTCTCACTTTTGCATATTTTCTTCTTCCTTCGTCTTTCCTATTTACACCCTGCCAGTGCATACTCAACAGAGGCAAAAACAAGTTATACGCAGAATTTGGGGTTTCTAGAACGGGCGCAATCGAACTATATAGCAAAGCGGTGTTGTATATAGTTTACTCTCTATTTTGTTGACTGTCTCTCTCCTCTCTCTTACACCAATTCCTACTCTTTTGTCTTTTTTTTTTTTTTTTTTTTTTTTTTTTTTTTTGCTTTTCTGTCTTACTTTATTTCTTCTCTCAACAGCTGCATAAGTTAGGTTTATATATAAATTGGTCTTTCCCACCTAATTCTTCACTCCATTCTCTTTCCTCTCTCATCTACTGATACTAAACCACTTCCACTAAACCACTTCCATAGAACTCTCTTTTCATACTTTCTAAGAAAGAACAATTCAAGACACTCACTTCCTTCTTCCTAAACATATCACCTCTGTGTCCAATATTTGAAGCTATAAAACCCCATCAGAAGCGTACAGAGTAAATTGGAAACAATATCTGGGTTAACTAAATCTGTACATTGTGACCAAACTTGGATTTTCTGAATAGAAAGTGTTATATTTTAAAGTGTAAATGAATAATAAGGGGATCTGATAGAATTGTACTACAGGAGCAACATAAGGCTTTAAGGTAAAATCGAAATAGTCAAGGTCCCACAGTGCATGAAGAAAAGACACAGAAGCAACATGAAAAATAAGGGAAGAAAGTGACACAAACAAATCAATATACCTCATCAGTAGATTCCATGGCAAGCACAGCTGGTGAAATGCCAGAGATGGAATTTAGAAATTACATATTCCAAATGTTTTTGGAACTTAAGAATGAATTCTAGAATGAGATGAGGGAGCAAATACAGGTGGCAAAAGATCATTTTGACAAAGAACTCCAAAAACAAATACAGAAAGTAAAAGATTACTTCAATAGGTAAATAGAGGCTCTAAAGAGAAACCAAACAGAAATTCCAGAAATGAAAGAAGCAATAAACCAAAATAAAAGTTCAATGAAGAATCACCAACAGAGTAGACCACTTAGAAGAAAGAACCTCAGACAATGAAGACAAAATATATATCCTAGAGAAAAATTTAGACTACACAGCAAAACTCATAGGTTATCAAGAACATAACATCCAAGAATTATGGGACAACATAAAAAGACCAAACTTAACAGTGATTGGTGTAGAGGAAGGGGCAGAGTTTCAAGCCAAAGGAATGAGTAATTTAATTAATGAAATAATTACAGAAAAATTTTGAAACTTGAGGAATGAATGGGAAAACCAAGTTCAAGAGGCTTATGGAACACCAAACAAACAAAATCACAACAGAACCACACCAAGGCACATTATAATGAAAATGCCTAATATACTGAGTAAGGAAAGAATACTAAAAGCCACACGATAAAGGAAGCAGATTACATATAGGGGGAAACCAATCAGATTATGTTCAGATTTTTCAACCCAGACCTTAAAAGCAAGAAGATCCTGGAATAGCATATTTCTAGCACTGAAGAAAAGGGATGTCAACCAAGAATCTTATATCCATCAAAATTGACCTTTAGATTCAAAGATGAAATAGAAAACTTCCACGACAAGCAAAAGTTAAAATATTTCACAACTTGAAAGCCAGCACTTCTGAACATCCTGGGCAACATTTTTCATGAAGAAGAAGAGAAAGATAACAAAGAAAATCAACAAAGGGAGATATTAAACTAAGGGAAATACCAACCAGAAGAGAAACCAAATCAAGCTAAAGACCATAATACAAATAAAAATGGATGGGAATAAAAATCACATCTCAATAGTAACCTTGAATGTTAATGGCCTAAACTCACCAATCAAAAGACACAGATTATCAGAAAGGATTAAAAGAAACGACCCAACAATTTGCTGTCTCAAAGAAACACACCTCATAGAAAAAGACATCAACAGACTGAAAGTGAAAGGCTGGGAAAAGTCTTATCACTCACATGGCCTGCGGAAGCAAGCAGGGGTTTCCATTCTCATATCAAATAAGGTAGCCTTCAAACCAAAACTAATCAAGAGGGACAAAGATGGATATTTCTTACTACTTAAGGGAACCATTCATCAACAGGATATAACAATCATAAATCTATATGCCCCAAATAATGGAGCACCTACTTTTCTCAAACAAACTCTTCTCAAGTTCAAGAGTAAAATAGACCACAACACAGTTATTCTAGGGGACTTCAACACACCTCTCTCACCAATGGATAGATCATCCAAACAAAAGCTAAACAAAGAAACTTTAAGCCTCCTTAAAACAATTAATAATTTAGACCTAACGGACACATACAGAATATTTTATCCCTCAGTAAACGAATACACTTTTTTCTCAGCAGCACATGGCTCCTTCTCCAAAATAGACCATATATTATGTCATAAGGAAACTCTCAGCAAATATAAAAAAATAGAGATACTACCCTGCATTATCTCAGACCATAAAGGGATGAAATTGGAAATCAACGACAAAACAACGAATAAGAAAAACTACTCCAACAACTGGAAGCTAAACAACATGCTACTGAATGAACAAGGGGTTGAAGAAGATATCAAAGAGGAGATTAAAAAATTTCTAGAGATACATGAGAACACAGATACATCATATAGAAATCTCTGGGACACTATGAAGGCAGTAGTAAGAGGAAAATTCATTGCACTGAGTTCATTCCTTAAAAGCAAAAACAACAACAACAACAACAAATAAATGACTTAACATCACACCTCAAAGCACTAGAAAAAGAGGAACAGACCAACACCAAGAGCAGTAGAAAACAGGAAATAATTAAAAACAGAGCAGAAATTAATGAAGAGACTAAGGAAACCATTCAAAGAATTGACAAATTTAAAAGTTGGTTCTTTGAATAAATAAACAAAATTGACAGACCCTTAGCGATGCTAAGAAAAAGAAGAAGAGAAAAAACTCAAGTTACTAACATTCGTGATGAAAAGGGAATATCATTACAAACACCTCAGATATACAGAAGATAATTAGAAATTACTTTGAAAACTTGTATTCTAATAAAATAGAAAATATTGAATACATTGACAGATTTCTAGAGTCGTATGATTTGCCTAAACTGCAACTGCAGGCTATACACAACTTAAACAGATCCATTACAAGCGAAGAAATAGAAGACCTCATCAAAAATCTACCAACAAGGAAGAGTCCAGGACCTGATGGGTTTACAGCCAAGTTCTATAAGACTTTCAAAGAAGAACTAATACCAACGTTCTTCAAACTATTTCAAGAAATAGAAAAAGAGGGAGCTCTTCCAGACTCTTTCTATGAGGCCAATATTACATTAATCCCAAAGCCAGGCAAAGACACATCCAAAAAAGAAAACTTCAGGCCCATATCTTTAATGAACATAGATGCAAAGATCCTCAAAAAAATCCTGGCAAATCGGATACAAAAACATATCATAAAGATAGTGCACCATGATCAAGTGGGGTTTATTCCAGGGATGCAAGACTGGTTCAACATTCGGAAATCAATAAACATAATACATCACCTCAGTAGACTTAAAGATAAAAATCATATGATCATCTCAATAGACGCAGAAAAAGCATTTGACAAAATACAACACCCCTTTATGTTCAAAACACTGGAAAAACTAGCAATATCAGGAACATATCTCAACATTATAAAAGCTATTTATGCAAGGCCCAGAGCTAACATTATCTTAAATGGAGAAAATTTGAAAGCATTCCCTCTAAAAACTGGAACAAGACAGGGATGACCCCTTTCACCACTGATATTTAACATAGTACTGGAAACCCTGGCCAGAGCAATTAGACAGACGAAAGAAATTAAAGGGATCCAGATAGGAAAAGAAGAGCTCATTTTAGCACTATTTGCTGATGACATGATAATATACCTAGAAGACCCAAAAAACTCTACCAGAAAACTTTTACAACTAGTAAATGAATTTGGCAAAGTTGCAGGATACAAAATCAATACATATAAGTCAAAGGCATTTTTGTACATCAGCGACAAAGCCTCTGAAAGGGAAATGATGAAAACTACCCCATTTAAAATAGCATCAAAAAAAAAAAATAAAATACCTGGGAATCAACTTATCAAAAGAGGTGAAAGGCCTCTATAACGAAAATTATAGAACACTAAAGAAAGAAATCATAGGAGAACTCAGAAGATGGAAAGACCTACCTTGCTCTTGGATAGGTAGAATTAATATTGTCAAAATGTCCATACTACCAAAAGCATTATACAGATTTAATGCATTTCCAATCAAAATCCCAATGTCATTCTTCAAAGAAATAGAAAAAGCAGTCATGAAATTCATCTGGAAAATAAGAGACCCAGAATAGCCAAAGCGATCCTAAGCAAGAAAAGTGAAGTAGGTAGCATCACCATACCAGACTTTAAATTATACTATAGAGCAACAGTAACAAAAACAGCTTGGTATTGGCACCAAAACAGACTGATGGACCAATGGTACAGAATTGAGGACACAGAGACTAATACATATAATTTCAGCTATCTTATATTAGACAAAGGTGCCAAAAATATACAGTGGATAAAGGATAGCCTCTTCAACAAATGGTGCTGGGAAAACTGGAAATCCATATGCAACAAATTGAAATTAAATCCTTATCTCTCACCATGCACAAAACTCAATTCAAAGTGGATCAAGGACCTAGGAAATAGACCAGAGACAATACGCCTAATAGAAGAAAAAGTAAGCTCCAATTTCCAACATGTCGGATTAGGCCCCAAGTTCCTTAATAAGAATCCTGTAGCGCAAGAATTACTACCAAGAATTAATGAATGGGATAGATTTAAACTAAAAAGCTTCTTCTCAGCAAAAGAAACAATCAGTGAGGTGAATAGAGAGCCAACTAATTGGGAACAAATATGTTATACATGCGCATCAGATAGAGCACTAATTTCTAGAATATATAAAGAACTCAAAAAACTTAACACCCAAAAAACAAATAACCCAATCAATAAATGGGCTAAAGAATTGAGAAGACACCTCTCAGAAGAAGATACACCATTAATCAACAAATACATGAAAAAATGCTCAACATCACTGGCAATTAGACAAATGCAAATCAAAACTACTCTAAGATTTCATTTCACTCCAGTCAGAATGGCAGCTATCAAGAACACAAACAACAATAAATGTTGGAGAGGATGTGGGGAAAAAGGCACACTCATACATTGTTGGTGGGACTGCAAAATGGTGCAACTGTTATGGAAAGCACTATGGAGATTTCTTGGAAAGCTGGGAATGGAACCACCCTATGACCCAGCCATCCCACTCCTGGGTCTATTCCCAAAGGACTTAAAAACAGCATATTACAGTGACACAGCTATCTCAATGTTTGTAGCTGCACAATTCACAATAGGTAGGTTGTGGAACCAACCTAGATGTCCCTCTGTAAATGAGTGGATTAAGAAAATGTGGTCTATACGCACAATGGTATTTTACTCAGCAATAAAAGAAAATAAAATAATGTCATTCACAGGTAAATGGATGAAGTTGGAAGACATAATGCTAAGTGAAGTTAGTCAGTCTCAAAAATCCAAGTACCAAATGTTTTCTCTGATATAAGGAGGCTAGTTCACAGTATTGTCAGATGGGGGTACATAGGAGGATTAGAGGAACACTAGAATGGTCAAAGGGAAGGGAGGGGAAGGGAGGGAGCAAGGAGGGAGGGACGGGGAGAAAAGGAAAAAAAAAAGGCGGTTGAATGAGACAGATATCATTTTCCTAAATGCATGATTGAAGACCTGAATTGTACGAATACACTTTGTATACAAACAGTTGTATGTAAAAAGATGCTATATACAGGCACTATGAATTGTAATTATTATAAATTAAAAAAATAAGATTACTGATACACCTTTCTTTTTTTCTAAATCATGTATGTGTCTTTGTGTTTAATTTTTATTTTGTTTCTTCTTTTGTGTGTATGTGCTGTCCATAAAGTATGTTCCTTAGTGTAAAGAATATGTGATACTTCTGAAAAATTCATAAGAACTTAACAACTTACTATATTATATCACTGTAGTCATTAAATATTTTATTGAAAATGGATATGTCAATGTTCAATGTTCATATGTGAAGGAGCCTATAATCAAGGAGATAGCTAAAGATTGCGGTTAGCTGAGAGCCATAAAAGATGTTCTAGTTTCCACCTGATAGTAATACATTATCCAAAGAATCTTTGTATGCCCGTGAACACTGCGTGACGCACCTGTAAGCTCGAGCTGTAAGCACGTGTCCTTGTTAAAGCTATATGTATATAACTGGGTGAGTTTAGTTAGTGTGTGTGGGAAGAAGAAGAAGGTGGTGGTTGGAGTTAGAGCGTTTGGAGTGATTGCTGGAGCCGGAGAGAGAAGAAGAATAAAAGACCTTTTTTCATTTTCATCCTGCCTCCAAATTTTCCTGCGGCGTTCGTTGCTCCAAGCGGTTTCCGCTTCAGGCAGCAACACATATGTATATACATAGTAAATGTTTTTAAAAATATGTTTCTTTTAGTTGTTGATGGAACTTTATTTTTATTTATTTGTATGTGGTGCTGAGAATCAAATCCAGTGCCTCACACATGCCAGGCAAGTGCTCTGCCACTGAGCTACAACCCTAGCCCCTATATAGTGAACTTTTTACCACAGTCAAGTTAATTAAAATATCTGTCATTTTGCCTAGTTATCGCATGTGTGTGTGTATGTGTGTATGTATGTATGTGTGTGTATGTGTGGTGTGAACATTTAAGATCTACTCTCTTAGTAAACTTCAAGTACGATGGAGAATTATTAACTGTGGCCTTCATGCTATATATTAGAGATCTGGCATTTATTCATTCTACCTTGGTACCCTTTGATGAACATCTGCCATTCCTTTCACCCTGCAGTTCCTGGCAACCCCTGTTGTACTCTCTACTTCCATGTGTTTCACTTTTTCAAATTCTAGAAGTAAGTAATATCATAGAGTAATATAGTAATTTTATTTCTATGTCTGGCTTATTCATTTAGCATAATCCCCTCTAGTTTCATCCATGTTGTTGCAAGTAGTATATAAAGATAAATATTTATATACACACATATATTTAGATCTCAATATTTATGTACATTTATTGATAGCTAGGTTGCTATATTAATATTTCTCACATTTTCCTTATCCATTCATCTGTCAATGAATACTAAGATAATCTCCAAGTCATGGTCATTGTGAATAATGCTTCTGTGAACATGGAAAAGCAGCCATATTTCCAAAACAGTGTATTTATTCATCAGAAAATTTATATACATTTAATGTTCATTAATTTTAGGATTAATTGAAAAAAAGTAAAATAAAGGATATCCTGTTTAGTTTATGATACATTGTGTCTATCAGAGTGATACCTTCTTTTATTTGGTTGTCAGTTTCAAGTCACAGAATTACCAAAGTATGTTTATGTGTGTGTGTATTTATTTATGTTTACATCATGTATGTAGTGATATACATTTTAAATATCTTTAGATGACATCATAATTATCAATACAACAAATTCTAGCAATTCAGGAAACTTGGTTATTATATATATATTTTTTTAAATTTCAGAGACCAGCTGTGATAAGTAAAAAATGAATTAAAATAGTTAGAAATCAGGAATGAGATAATACTTTTGATGACTAAATACATTTAAAGTAGTCATATAAACTTTTTCACATACAAAGAAACATTTTCCTCTAATGGACAAATGATACATTAATGAAATAAAATTTTTAAGAAAATCTATAAATCAGGGAAATGTTAATACCCTTGTTTTGATTGTTTATCATGCAGAATGTTTTTAAATAAAATGCTACTTTAAATGAGATATCCTGAGATTCTGCAAACACACTGGCATTTTAACATTACATAGTGTAGAACAGAATTCATATTACAATGAAAATTGTATTTACTGCAGTTCAGTTCTGAGAAATATAGTAATTAGGAATAAATCACTTCAAATTATGCATCATCTTACACTTTTGTGCTTGATTACTTTTTAATATGTGATAGCATTCTTTAGCAGCTCTTGCTTTCTCATTAGTATATTCAGATTTAACGTTTCCTTTATAGAGCATATGTGCAATTTATTTAATACTAGGTTATAAATTTTAGAAAATTAGGTTCTTATGTTCATTAAGTTTGAACATAATGATAAATGAAAGTATGAGTTTTGAGTTGTTAATGATATATGAACTGAACAAAAAAGAGCTCATTTTCAAGTTTTCTCTTTGTAAACTATATTAAAATAGAAATTATTGTCAATGTCTTCATGATTTTCTTCCTCTAACACCCAGTCTACCTTTGCAAAGAAGACTACCTATGTATATATGTGTTATTATGATATAGTAATATATATATTATGTAGCATATCATGGTATCACAATTATTAATATGTTTCATGAATTCTTTAAAAATAAGCATGATTTTATGAGACTATATAATAACAAAAAAAAATCTTATTTAAACCATGTAGTTAGAGAATGGTTTTGAGAAATTTAACTGAAATGGGATTGAAGAATGGGCAATCATGCATTTGATTTTCTTGTTAACTATGAGGTATTTTCATGTAGGTATAAAAATTTGAATATGTTCTTTTGAATCTCTTAAATAAATCTCATTTGTGATATAAATTTGAAATATTGGAATTTACATGAAATTTAAAGATTTGAATAGTCTATGGTCACTGGATTCCAATGATTTTGGGTCTATAGTGAGGCAGTTCACCATGGCAGAGAATGGATAGTGGAGGAAATTTCTCACCTTATGGCAACCAGGAAGCAAAATGAAGGGTAGGAATATGGCACCTGATACCAGGAAGCAAAGCGGTCCGAGTTAGGATAACGGAGAATGAAGGGTAGGAATAGGCTGGGGTCTAAAGAAGTACTACCAGAGTACAAGGGTATGTCCTTTCTAATTTCTTTTTACTCCTAAGGAAGAAAAGCTTGTACCTCAGATTCCTAATAGTGCCACAGACTGATGACTGAAAAGCCTTCAACCTTGTGGCCCGTTTGGAAGACAGATAATGTCTAAACTACAAGTAGGAAGTAAGAGAAAAACTACAATGAAACTAACTAAAGAAATAATTTTTAAGACAGAAAAAATAATACTTTGAGGGAGGAGTGCATTTCTACAAACAAGAGGTTATTAAGATAATAGTTAAGGAAACTAGAGGTAGAATAATTAAGGATAAATGTAATTAAGGTAGTGGGTACAAAGTTATATAATTTCTTTAAGGCCATGTTAAAGAGTATATATTTGATTCTGAGTGACCTAAAATTCAAGGAAAAATTTGGGCAAAAGAGACCAAATAAGACAACTTATTTTTTTAAAAAAAAATATATTTCTGCTGAATTGACAACAAACTATAGTAAGCCATGCAAGTCAACAAATACACCATTTAAACAGATCTTTCTTTCACCTAATGTGGCCTACATTAGTAACTAAGGAAATAGTAAAGGATGCTTGGACTTCACATATATTTTAAAGTGGCTCCAAAGGATATCCTGAAAAATTCTATTTCCTTAAGATAATGATTGAAATTTTTAAAAAATGTTCTCACCTTCAAAGCATTTATTTAAAGATATATTTTATTATATTTTGATTTTTAAATTCTGTTCTTATAGATAAAATATATAACATTTCTTATTTATCAAAATCCATATGAGGAGCTGGGGTTGTGGCTCAGTGGTAGAGCGCTCGCCTCACACGTGCATAGCCCGGGTTCCATCCTCAGCACCATGTAAAAATAAAGGCATTGTGTACAACTAAAAGCAAATAAATAAATATTTTTTTAAAAAATCCACATGAATTAACATGTTCTTAATGACATTATTTATATATTAATATAATAGTCAATGAGAGATTTCTTTACATTAAAATTATGTGAGCTTACTAAACTGAGAAAATTTCAAACTAAAGCAAATTTCTACAAGTTGTTATGTATCCTGTTTAGTATTCTCATACTGAAGTTAATCATGCTACCTATTAGACATTTAGGTATAACGTATTATTCTATATAATTCTTAAGATTTCTGGAACTTCAGGTTGAGGACACTATGAAATCTGAAGGACAAACTACTAAATATTTAATTAAAAATTAAAAACAAAACTAAAACATTTTAAAAGAACTTCTTTGTTTATTAAGAAGTAAATGTCTTCATTCTAACCACACATTGAAAAAAATTATTTAAAACTAAAATCAGAATATGCTATTCAACCACAGTTTCAGTTTAACCTAATGGTTCACCTCTAAATAAACTATCACTCTTATCCTACATTAATAGGGAATCTCATTTCTAAACTATCAGGACTATTCCTTTGTGCTTTGAACATTATGTGGTTAGCATAAGATTTATTTATTCATGTATTTATCCAATCTTATACATAGCTAGTGTCATCTACTACCTTCTCTTCTGAGAATATGGAATTTAAGTACACACACAGATGTGAATATGTGCATTTAAAGTGTGTGCATTTATATGTATATCCATATGTATACATACATATATAGTTGTGTGTATACATTGTATGTTTATATGTATGGAATCATGTCCATACACAGATGCATCTACACACCCTAATGTAATTTGTGATCAGGCTGAGGGCTATATCAGCAAGTATATAATAGTGCAAACAGATGAAAAAAACTGGTTGGTGAGAATTTGGATTTAATGACTTTTGAAGAATAATTGATTCAATTCAGGAAGAAAAGAGGTATAAATAAATATATAGCTATTAAATATTAGTATGTTCAATAAAATACTTTTGCTTTATATAGATGAACAGTAGCATTATTTAACTAAGAACTTATGTTCAAGACCATTCTTTATACATTCTTGAGACCAAGTACTCCACTTACAACTCCCTTTACTTAATACACTTACTCATTACATTGACTACACTAATTCTCCCACAGGATAGAAGTTGGGGACAAACTGACCCCACCACTTCAATCTTATACATGCAAGTGCTAGAACAATGCTACAGAGTGGTTGCCTTATCTTGCTTGACAATGCTATCTAGACATAATTTTACACCCACACCTATCAAGCAAGCATATGTTATATTTTAAAATGATTTTGGAAACATGCATGGCAATAATGTACAGTGATAACAAAATCATAAGGTAAATACTTGACAGAGTAAAGTGTTTGGGATAACTGAAAATATGAAATTAGATATAAAGGAAAGAAAACGTCTTTTAGAACACAATATGAAAACACTGAAATGTGAACAACCATATTTCAATTAATTGAAAATCTATAATATATATGGATAAGCAATATGACATTTTGTACCATATTATTTGCTCATTACAATATATTTCTGATCAAAAATACATACATTAGATAATCTACTTAAAATGTGATAAAGTGCAACTTCAAAAAAAGTAAAAAAAAAAATAATTATTTTTATTCCTGAGAAACAAAAGAGAATATAATCAAGAATCATGAAAACCTATGATTGAAAAATCCCTTTTTAAGTTAGTGTATTAAAGAGTGACAGTAACAAATGAAAATCAATATCTCAATAATGTAGTAAAATAAACATTTATTTTTTTTCCTCACATAAAATACATTTGGTGACATGGAGGGAGTGGTTGATTCAAGCTCACAGAGACTCTATCATCTTTAAGACAGAGTCTCACTAAATACCTGACAAGTGGAAGAAAGAGGTTTTTATTCATTATTCTGGAATAAGTGGGTAAATTTCATCAGCAGTCATTAGCTCTGGCTCTGTTACATCACCACCATTAACTACAAGGGAGACTGAGAAAAGGAGCCCAGCTCTGAACTTACGAAGAAAATAATGTGAGTATGATCAACAGTTAATTGGCCTCTGCCTTATGGCTTTAATGTATCTTGGTTTTAAGATGGATTTGTATTTAAATGTATAATAAAATAAAAACTAACTTAGTTTCTGAATCACATACAAGTAGAAAAGTTATTATAGCCGGGCGTGGTGGCGCACGCCTGTAATCCCAGCAGTTTGGGAGGCTGAGGCAGGAGGATCGCGAGTTCAAAGCCAGCCTCAGCAATGGTGAGGCACTTAGTAACTCAGTGAGACCCTGCTTCTAATAAAATACAAAAAAAGGTCTGGGGATGTGGCCCAGTGGTCAAGTGCCCCTGAGTTCAATCCCCGGTACCAAAAAAAAAAAAAAGAAAAGTTATTATATTGCTTTTAAGAATGAACTAGCAATGAAATCACATAAAATTTGTTTTAAAAAGATGAAAAGATTGTAATCTATTCATTTTGAATAACTAAATTCTTTCATGTTGAATTTTCTTAAATTTATGATATGCCTTTATCATGAAAAAAATGGTTGTATAGTAATAAACCCAGAAATTTATTTCTTTTTTATAATGTGTAGGTTCAAAATTCTAATCTTAGAAATTGTGTAACTCAATTTACTCATGTTATAGATCAGAAGGCTAAAGTTTTACTGATGGAACAACTACAAATTGGCAAAGAGAAAAACACAGTGTTGATAATTCTTCAATCTTGGTCTTTGCACTGCTTCCCATTATCTCACAACATGACTGTTATCTTGTGGTGAACTGTAATTAATGCCAAAAAGACACATCATGTTGTGCATTTCACTGTAGCAGATAAAATGTAAAAGTTCATTCATAGTTAAATTCAAGTTATTTTCTAACATAAATATGTTTTTATCAGTTATTTTTAATCACTCATTTAAAAGTATTCCTGCCAGGAGCTGAATATAACCAGTATGATCTATTACACACAGCATAATTGCGTATTCTCACATGCTGGATTCCCACATTCAACATTTCATAATCACTCATGCTCATTGTTTGTTTGAAAGAAATGTCAGCACATTAAGTGAACTTGCTGTATTACAATTGCATGTTATATTTAGTTTGTACCAGCATTTATTGAACTTGAATGGTATTTGATGTGTCATTATTTTTTTCCTTAACCTTAACTTAAAAATGTAATTGTCTTCTCAGCATTCTATTTAATGAAGCACAATAAATTATAGTCATTTAAAGGATTAAAGTTCTGCAAATTATTCTGAAGAATAACAAATGAACATTTTTAGCACAGAGGAGAGAAGAATCATTTCCAGTTTATAACAGTTTTTGAAAGATTAGAAGATAGTATCAAATTGCTAACTATTAATACAGACATTTAATAATTCAACATATTGTTGTTAAATGTTTTATGCCTACATGATAGTTCTAGGGGACAAAAGGGTTAATAAAAATACTACTCAGCCTACTAATAGGTCATAGTCCAGCACACAAACATAACTATTTTCAAGTAAACAGCATAGTATTGGAGTTATGTGTATATGGTATATAGCCATAGAAAGATAGACTCTTTGATGAACAGAGGAAAGTTTTACATACAGCAGAATATTTTTAAAAAGCCTTGAAGTATGACTAGAAGTTCATTATAAGAAAATAAAGTAATTCACAGAAAAGTAATCATATGAAGAAGATAATGCAAGGACAGAGAAGAGAATGATATTCAAAAACAGACAAAGTATCTGACTATAATGTCAGATCATAGGAAAACAGAAGAAAAGTACACAGGCTTTAAATTCTAGAACCAAACAATGCCCACATCATTTTGGCTTACATTTACTTTCAATGATTTACTCCCAGATGGCCAAAATTGGCAAAGGTTGATTTTCAAGGTCATTTGACCTATGCCTAGAAGGGTCCCATATGTTTTTCAATTCTTTGTTCTTGCCATCTTAATTTTTTAATTACTATTTTTGAACAAGAGGCCCCAATGCTTTCATTTATAATTGGATCTTGCAAATCATGTATCTGGTTCTGCACCTAAAAGCAAAGGATGCTAAAGTGGGATACATGTTGTACCCCATGCTATTAAGAAGAATACACTTGCTTTTGATGACTAGCTATAGAACTGGCCAATAGAGCAGTTCAATAGTCCCATTTAATCAATGACAGGTTAAGTAACATACTTAAGAAAAGTGATTTTATTTTCTTTTAAAACTAAATTTGTATGACTTATTCCATAAACATAAACGTGGAACATAAAACAATTGTCATGGAAGAGCAATAAATTTTTGATTAGCCTTTGCTTTGTTTTTATTTTTGTATTTCTCTTAAGAAAACTATAAAAGAGATACTCTACACAAATTTTAAAGGAACTTACTAGTGCAGAAGCAGTTGTTGAATGAGTCACCTTGTTAGACCTTCCAAAATTGAAATAAGTCAGTATTTCCTTGTTTGAAGAGTCAACTAATTCAATTCCATAACAAAGAGGAAAATGGAGCTTACCTTAAGAAATAAGACTTCAGTAAATAAGAAACAAATTGAATAAGGGAACTGTTACTATGTGTTTACATGAAAGTGTATTGAAAAGAGATTATCCCTAATCAGCTTGATGAGCTAATCAGAAGGTTTAATTGAAAGCCAAAGCCTTAAGTAAACATTTCAACAACAACCCAACAAAACAGTAAAGGATTCAAATGTGATTAAAAAGTCCAAACAAATAAACAAACATAAGGTTTTACACACAGAGTAACTTTTGTTGTTAATGGAAGTGAAAGTGGTTGTGTTTTGAAAGAACCAATATAGGGCAGTAAACATGAGATTCAATTCCAGAATAGTATTAGGTAGAGAGCTCACCTAGCAAGGTCAAGGCCTGGGGTCAATCCTCAACACTTCAAAACAAAACAAAACAATATAACTTGGAGTTTAAGTCAATATCAGAAAGGGAAAATCAGAAAAAGATAAGAGAAAGAGATAAAAAGTGAATACCTCCAGTCATACTCAACTTTGCAAAAACTTTTATAGATATTACTAATTACATTGCCAATATCACTTCTTATGGAATCATTTAGTGCACATCATTTTATACTAACTTATGTCTTTGTGAACCCAGGAAAAATATATTATACGTATAATACAAGGGAATATGTGTATTATATGTATAATACAAGGGAATATATGAGATATATCACACAGATAAAACTCTCTGCCTAATTAAAAATTATTCACTCTGTTGTTGATTTTTGTGGTGCTAGGAATTGAACTCAGGGCCTTGTGCATGGGAGGCATGCACTCTACTAACTGAGCTATATCCCTAGCCCAAAAATTATTCACTCTGATCCTTTTTGGATTAATAAAAGGAAGCAAGGGCTACAAAATAGAAACGTACACAATTTATGTCCTTTATTCAAGTATTAAAGCCTTTCTTCATAGCACCTACATTACAGATTAGAAACAAATATTTAAAAAAAAAGAAAGAAGAAAGAAAAGGAAAGAATTAAAAAGAAGAGAAAATTGCCCAACTTTTATAGGCCTTAAAAATATCCAGTAAGTATGACATTGTGGATTCAAAACCAGAAACATTAAAAATGATTGGTTTGAGGTAGTTATATTTTTCTTTCAACTTTTCTGAATGTTTGAAGGTATGTTTTATGCATTTAAATAAAACGAATAAAAAGGAAAATATGAGGAAATATTCTGTTTTGAAAAATATGGTAGAACATTGCTATAATATTACACACACACACACACACACATACACACACACAATGAAGTATTTCTTCAAATACATCAATAAAGATGATTCAATTACATTCCTGAGTACTAATTTCTCCAAATAGTCTTGAGATACAGTTGGTATTTAAGACAACCTCTCATAATTCACTTACTCTAAGCCAACACTGCTAGCTGCTAGGTATTCTATCACCTGCTATAGCTCAAATCTTTATCCCTGAGGGAGAGGAAACCTATGGTCAATCTAATCGTTTATCATTATTGCCATAGTTAATCACATTATGTTTACTCACTGAAAAGTTCTAGTTCAACTTATTTCTGTGTTCAGAAATTATTTTGAATGTAGGCTTTT
The DNA here is from genome assembly GCA_025594165.1 of Tamias sibiricus. Classification (NCBI taxonomy): domain Eukaryota; kingdom Metazoa; phylum Chordata; class Mammalia; order Rodentia; family Sciuridae; genus Tamias; species Tamias sibiricus. The sequence goes on from CM046663.1 coordinate 33,395,731, forward strand.
ATTGAATACAGGCCTTTTTGTTTTATAATAGTTTGGAACAATGTGTGGAAAAATGGATCACTTAACTATGAGCATCTTGGGATACATTTTTATTTGATGTTTTTGGGTAGGCATCTCTATCTGGACCCATCATTTATCCACATGCTGAAAGATATTTGTCAAAAGTGAATTATTTTCTGTAGAGACTTTACTATCAAATCTAATAACCTCCCTTTTTATTCTCCTTGCTATACTTGCTATAGATTATTTGAAGCATCCTAATCTGCACAAACACTTTCACCACCATGAGTTCCATTGCTTTTGAAGATTAACTAGTAGAGCTGCCTGTTTGCTCATTTGGGATCATATAACAAGCCCTTTATATTCTGAGACAAAAAATGGAAGAATTTTAGCATCTCAACAAATCATTATTACAATACATCCCAATGGGATTTATTCTTTTTTAAAAAGAATTAGGTAGCACTTGTGTAGAGATGTTATCAGAGATAGAAATTACAGCATAGCAGCAGTAATGTTTGAAAGCTACAGATCTTTTTCTTGGGATAAAGCACTTTGTGTTAACAGCAAAATACATATCAAATCATACTAATCCTCGTACAATGCTAGTTTCATGTTGTTCAAAATATATGTACTCTCCATCAAGGGGAAAATATGGATTTGTTTGCATTGTCTAATTTACCCCTGGATTTTAAGATGTTATGGATTTAATGACATATTTACTTTTTAAGGAATATTTCAATATATACAAATCACTGGACCTTGAACAACATAAAAAATAGGTCTAATAACCCAAGGCCTGATTTGGCTTATCAAGATAATATGTCAGGGGATTTTATTAAATTCTGAGACATGACATAGTTGATAATCTGAAAGTTCCATGGCTAAGTGTATCTGGTATATTTCATGGAAGACTCTAGAATTTATGATGTGCACAGAACTGCAAGAAAGCTTGCCATGCAAACCAGTTTTTTGACCTGAATTGTTTAGCACATATTAACATTTTAATTTGTCAAAGCAAAGTACATGGATGAACTCAGAGACAAAATATAAGAAGTATATCCCTCCCATGGAATTAAAGTAGGGAGAGTAAATATTTTAAAATTATATTTCAACTATCCAACATGTATGCTTGTTAATGTCTCCCTGGCATGCAAAATGCACAAATCTTAAGAGGTTTTATTCAAATCATAATCTGAGTTTTAAAGTCCAAATTCTTGAAATTCCCAAGAGATCTTGATATAGAGTATTCATCTAGAGTCATCTTCATCTAGAGTCCTCTGAACCAAAAATCTAAGTTATTTATTACCGTCCGTTACTTCCAACAGTCAAGTATGGAATAGAAGTAATTAGATTCCCAATGCATATAGAAGTTACATCTAAAACAACTTTGGACAAAAGTTACTAGGTATTCCTACTATGGAAGAAGGAATATTTTTTAACTAAGCCAAGATGCTACTATCAGAGATCTTAGCCTTGCTTTCAAGAAGCTCCTTGATTTTGCATTATGTTTCTCATCTGATTATGAAAACTTAGGAATTTAAATGATAAAACAATTTACAAACATACTATTTTGGGGAGTCTGAGAAACTTTCTCAGCTTGACTTCTGCTTTTTTTTTTTTTTTTTTTTTTTTTTATTTGGGGCCAAAAGTTTTAGCCTTTTTATTTGTTTGTTTGTATGGCTGGTAGTACTTCTGACAATAGAGGTTCCATGATTGATTTGCATTTATACGTCTTAAATTACAATCACCACCATAGCAAAAGGCATATCCTCAATTATTCTCAGAACCCTTCTCTCCCTAGACATAATTACAGTTTCTTTGAACCAATCAGGCTGCTGTGGGATCACATTTTATTTCAGACCGTTTTAGCTAAATTAAGGCATGTATTTAACACTAATTTCTTGTAGAAATGGTAACTAAAGGTATTCAAGCAACACACCTAATAGGGACTTTTTCCTTATTAAAAAAAAATACATATATATATATATATATATACACACATATATATGACCTTGTAGAAATGGTAACATTTTAATTTGTCAAAGCAATGTACATGGATGAGCTCAGAGACAAAATATAAGAAGTATATCCCTCCCATGGAATTAAAGTAGGGAGAGTAAATATTTTAATATTATATTTCAACTATCCAACATGTATGCTTGTTAGTGTCTCCCTGACATGCAAAATGCACAAATCTCAAGATGTTTTATTCAAATCATAACCTGAGGTTTGAAGTCCAACTTGAAGTCCTTGTAGAAATGGTAATATAAATGGTATATATCTATATAACCAGATACACTTAGCCATGGAAATTGTGAGAAAGCCAATACAGGAGTTCAGAAAAATAGCAGTTTACTTTCTTCAATACCAGTTTTTTTTTTTTTTTTTTTTTTTTTTTTGTGGAACTTCAATTGTGATATTCTGAAAGTAAGAATATATTCATAATATATAATGAATAATTATATATTACAATATATAATTATATATTTATAATGTATATTTATATTATAAATATATTCATAATATAATAAATTAATATATTTCATGGCTAAGTGTATCTGGTATATATATATTATGTATATATATATACATATATGTATATATATATATATATATATATATATACACATATATACTTAAATAAGGAAAAAGTCCCAATTAGGTGTGTTGCTTGAATACCTTTAATATATATATTAAATGAAAAGCCTCTTTCTAAACCTACAATTTCTAGGTTTTCAATATTAGTTCAAAATTCTCCTTGCAAACTTAAAATACTTAAAAAAAATTATCTGTCTCCTCTACAAGATGCAGATATGAAAAGTGCCTAATAACATCCAGCTCAAAATTTCAGTGTTTTGCTTTAGTATGTCTTGATTCATAATATATTATGAATATATTCTCACTTTCAGAATATTACAAACGAAGTTTCACAAAAAAAAAAAAAAAAAAAGAAGAAGAAGAAAGAAAGAAAAAGAAAGAAACTGGTACTGAAGAAAGTAGAAAGTAAATTGCTTTTTTTCTGAACTTCTGTATTGGCTTTCTCACTATAATCTCTTGGTCCAACATCCACTGCCATTTGTACTAGTGGGCTGTGTTTTTGTTGTTTTAATTTTTCAAATTGTTATCCTCCCTGTTTTGACATCAATTTTTACCTCTCCTCTTGTTACTTAAGAGATACAGACATTTAAAGTGGTGGCTTCTAATAAGGGATATTCATTTTTCTCATGATTCTGTAGTTTAGCTTGAGTGTCTGCCCCATAGATGTTCTTCCTTGGTATCAGGATAATATCTACTGAATCACAGTTCTCCTTGTGGAAATGGCAGGTGTGCAGATGACATACTTGAGCAAATAAACACATTAAAATCCATGTTAATGTTACTTCTACTAACATCCCAGTTTCCAAAAAAGTCATTTCACTCATGTACTATTCAAACTTAACTAGTTGAAAATGTATTTCACCCATGGAGTTTAGGGACAGGGGCTTGCTGTTTTACAATGTTAATATAATCTAATATAGTCCCTTTAAAAAGAAGTTGACTAAATAAAGAATGTCTTAAATAACAAATTTTCAAGAAATAAAAACTAAAATTTTTTAAAAAACATGTTGATAGAAAAATATAATACATATGCTAATAAAACTAATCCATTTGTGATGCAGCTGCAAGTGATTCTACTTAGCTGGAATTATAAGAAATTTAAGATGGAGTGAGAATAGAATAGAAGGGAAGTTATCCATTTCTACTATCATGATATTCTCATAACAGATGCTATTTGTAGGTAAGTCATCAAGGAGGTAATGGTTGATTTATTTTAAATATTTTCTTGTTAGTCATATTTGTAGCAACATAAAAGTTTTTCATAGTATTCGATAACATAATTAAGCTTTTTAAAAAAGTATGCATTCTTCTTATCAGGAAAGTACTGGAACATGTTTCAACAAAAAGAACAGAATAAAATAATAAAGAAACCTAGAGTCCTGGTGCTGTAAAACAGGAATAAGGCAAAATGTATGCTTAGAATCATTAGCATGATTTTGAAGGAAAGCTCCAAATTACACATGTGCAAAAGACTCAAAAGTCAAAGAAGTTCTGACAGGAGAAAGTAGAATATTTTCATGGCACATGTATAAAAAAAAATCTAATAGAATATTACATGTGTTAATTTAGAGAGGAGTTATTGGTTCAGTCAGATATTTGGAGTCAACAAAGGATGCATTCTCTATATCTATTATTTTAAGTTATTTTCAATTTATTTTTAGTAACAGAAATTTTAAAGAAATATACGAAAATGATCATTTTATAATAACCTTGGTGCGATGTATTCTTCTAGTTTGAAAACTTAACTTTGTCTATGAATTGGATAATCTTTTAATAGGCATTATTCTGTTTCACTATCATTCTGTTCAGCTTTTTTCCATATAGAATCTCTATTATCTTCATTTTAAGATTTCTAGATCTCTCCATCATATACCTGATTTTCTCTCAATAATTTTATTTTAAAAGGATGTTGGATGAAAAAGGAAAGAATGGAATGAACAGTAAAGAATGTCTTCAATTGAAATTCTTTCAAGAAAAAATAAATTAAAAAAACAAAACACACATATTTTGATAAATTGTCATCAATTTTTAATTCAGCTGTCAGTAATTCTACTTAGATTGTACTAGACACCAAGATAAAATAAACAGAGTTTGAAAATGATTTGTGGAATAACCATACTTTGATTTTTCAAATAAAACTGACTATAATCTATTTCTTTGATATAGAACACTTACATATACATTGACAACACATGGATTTTGGCAGAATAAGTAAGGACATTTTTTGAGTAAGGTTATCTTAGAAGAACTTTGTGATGTTATCCCATCCATATTTCTAACATAGAGAACCTAGTACTGCACATATCAACTCAAACATTGTGAAGATCAGGTTTTTTTTTTTTTTAAATAGGAAATTTTCTTTTTCTTTTTGTAATCCAAATTATTATATATGACACTAGAATGCATTACAATTTGTAATACACATATAGAGCACATTTTTACATATCTCTGGTTGTATACAAAGTATATTCACACTATTCATGTCTTCATACATGCACTTAGGGTTATGATATCCATCTCATTCTACCATCTTTATTTTCTTTTATACCCCCTTGCCCCATCTCTTTCCCTCCCTCCCCACTTAAGTGAAGTTAGCCGATCTCAAAAATCCAAATGCCAAATGTTTTCTCCAATATAAGGAGGCTGACTCACAGTGGAATTGGGATGGGGAGCATAGGAAGATTAGAGGAACACTAGAAAAATCAGGGTTTTAATAGTGACCTGAAAATCTTTAGCAAGTGACAAACACTGGTGGGATTCAGGGTATTGTAGAATTAGCTTGAGAAGCACTGAAGACATGACTTTCTCTGGATATTTGGTGCCAGAGTTTGGAATCATCACTAATACAAGATTTGCTTACCTTCTCCAGGTGTATTGAGTGTAGACCCATATGTTTTTCCAGAAGTGAAGATATGGCCCACATGAGAACAAGAGGCAACTGGGCCTACAGGCCACACAGATGCGAATAAACAGATTAAGAGCAAGAAAAGGAAAGTGAATGAATGGTGACTCAGCATGGAGTATGAAAGATTCTGAAAGGGTGAAGGGAAATTCCTTTCAACCAAATATTAAATAGCCTCAAAAGTGTGTTCTAGGAGAAAAAGAGTCGTCTTTAAACTGCAATGTGGTAGAGAGCTTATGAGAGTACAAAGGAAAGAATAAGCTACCATACCCTTGTGCCTCTCCTTCCATAGGAATTGAAGGAACAGAAGGCAAGGAAGAAGAGAAAGTAGGAAAACAGTAAGAAATTAAGGGAGTCAGTGAGGCTCTTTCCCACTGCAGCTTCCCAGCCTGAAGCAGCTTGAGCTATAGGAGGGATGTGAACTTATCAGTGGATCGATTCATAATTTTATTAATATCTTGCTCTTGGGTTCTAAGGATCAAATTGAATCTGTGCTTAAAACCGTTATAAATGAACTATCTGCCACATAAGATTAAGCAGATAACTTATAGAAACTGCCAGAATTCTAATCTAGATAAGAACAGACATACTTTTTTTTTTTTTTTTTAAATCTGAGGTCAAGGGAAAATTCTTTTACTCAACAAATAAAAGGGATGATGACAAGTCAATTTAATGTGGTTTACATGCATTGTGAGTCCATCTTCTTTAGTATTTTTTTTTTTATAATTTATCTTAGTCTGAAGTGATAAATTAGTTTTTGTATATATGTGTGTATGTATGTATGTATCTACTATTTATCTAAAATTACCATGGTTATTATTGCAGCATGAAAAATTAGCATCTGAAGAGACCTGAGAGTATAATCAACCATTCATCTTCACTTTTTATATGCTATGCCTTCTCTACCGGACTGATAACTTCCCTGGCTTTGAACACTTATAATGAATGATAACAGAATACTCTTTGACATATGTCATAAAAAAGTGTTAAGATTCTTTCCTATATTCAAATGATTGATAACCTTTCATATTCTACATTTTACTTCTTCTACCAAATAATATAGATGTGCTATGGCTTGGTTATGAGGTATATCCCCAAAAATGTTCTGTTAATATGGTAATATTTAGAGGTAACATGATTAGATTATGAGAGTGTAACTTCACTAGTCCATCCTTGAATTCACCACATAAATTACATGTATTTGTTGTATAATGCAATCAGTTATACATTTGCTATAATGCTTTATAATAATTTTTGAAGGACAAATAGTATATATTATGGATTAATTTTATATTAGTCATGAACACAAATCACTTCCCAATTCTGGAAATTTTTCACATGTGTTAGTTTCACTGAGACACACTCTAAAGACTTCATATTTGTAGTACTTTACAACGTTGCTAAGATTCCTTGAATATATCTTTCTACCTTAACCTTGTGCTTTTAAAAACTTTGTCATACAGCTGGGCGTGGTGGCGCACGCCTGTAATCCCAGCACTTTGGGAGGCTGAGGCAGGAGGATTGCGAGTTCAAAGCCAGCCTCAGCAATGGCGAGGTACTTAGCAACTCAGTGAGACCCTGTCTCTAAATAAAATACAAAAAAGGGCTAGGGATGTGACCCAGTGGTCGAGTGCCCCTGAGTTCAATCCCCGGTACCACACACACACACACACACACACACACAAAAAAAAAAAAAAAAAAAAAAAAAAAAAAAAAAACTTTGTCATACATATGTGCAAGGGTTTCATTAAATGAGTTACTTAAATATAATTTTCTTTTTGAAAAACTTTTCTAAAGAATACACTCAGGCTGGGCGATGGAGCACGCTTATAAACCCAGTGGCTTGGGAGGTGGAGGCAGGAAGATCTCAAATTCAAAGCCAGCCTCAGAAATTTAGGGAGGCACTTAGCAACTCAGTGAGACTCTGTCTTTAATAAAATACAAAAGGGCTAGGTTGTTGTTCAGTGGTCAAGTGCCCCTGAGTTCAATCCAAGGTACCCCCCCTCCAAAAAAAAAAAAAAAGAGAGAACACCCAGTTTTTTAAAGAAAATTGTTATGCTATTTTTATTATGAGAATTTTCTTCTAACTCCTTAAATTTCACACTTATCTACACTTGTCCTTTTAATAAATCACTGCATGGGAAAACTTGTGAATATATTTTGCTATTATCAGTGTGTCTGATTATTGTGGTTATCCCTTAATCTTATTGATCTTAGTCTTGACTCATACATTCTGGGTAAAAATCAATATTAATTGATTAAAACTGTCACCAAATGAAAGTAGTAGACTGGTTTTTCTGCTCAGAGTTAATTTTCTGAATGGATCTATATTTCTAGTGGATCTGTTCTTTTCATTATTTTACCAATGATTGCAAAAACAATTACATAACATAGAATGTCATATATGCCATATATCAATAAAGAAGTTTGTATTTAGCAAAGGTAAATTAATTTTTAAATAGTAACTTTTACCCATAGAAAGGTAAATAACACTTTATTAATGAAATGATTGTCTGAAAAAAGAGTTTTTTTCTTAGAGTCCTACAAATTTTATCATTCTGTATTTGCAATCAAATAGCAGAAGATTGCCAAATATATACAAATGTATATAAGTTGAACAGATTTACTATCTAGAAATAAAGCCAAATGTACTTGGGAACATAATATGTGACAATGTTAGATTTGCAAGTCTCTTTGGGTAAGAAGAGCTTTATTTGATCAATGAAATTGGCATGAGTAGCTTTCTATTGGAAGAAAATCAAACAAAAATTATATTTCACATTATCTGCCAAATTGATTTAATGGATTCCATTGGTGGGGGAGACATTTCTAAAACCTTTTCCTATGCTTCACATTTATTCCCTCTTCCTTAAAAAGAGAAATCCAAAATAAACTAAACTGGGATCCCAGAAACTCTTAAATGATTTATGCCTAGGAACTCAATTTAAGTGAGCCTATCATTTATTAGGGAAGTTTATAACTATAAATTATTGATATGTTTTACTTATTTCAGAAAATAATAATTAACAAGTTATCAGGAGACATGCAAACACCAGAAAGTTATTAAGGGAGATAAGATTATTTACTCAAGTTTTAAAGGGAGTTTAAATAGTTGACTTTGAAGCATTCAAGGAAAGTAGCATATATATCACAGTTGTAATTGATATTTTTTCTCTATGAATAGTCAATATTATGTTAATATCTCTTATTGGTATTTCTACAAAATAGGGAACTATACCTTTAGTTAATTGATTATGTACCCCAAATCTACTAAAATCTATAAAGAAAAAAATGAAAATTTCTAATTCTGTGAAGTTTTAAAATTGGCATATCAAAATATACAACTATAAGATAATCTGAGGGATGGGTGGGTATAGCCCAAAGGTGGGTACAGTGCTTGCCCCATATACACAATTCTATAGGTTGCATCCCAAGCATGACAAGAAAAATAAAAATATAAACTTAAAGTTCCAAATTGAAGAAGAAAATATACAAGTTATATAAAATGACTGTTATCATGAATAATCTTTATGATTTTTAAAGACATAGAAAAGTTTATTACCTGATAACTTTTTTTAGAAAATACAATGAAAACAGGCAATTTTAAAAGAGATAGTGTTTTACTGGACAAATATAAAAATCTGGGACAGAAATATAAACATTAAAGTAACAATAAGATAATACATTTTAATTCAAACTGCAAAGTTGGTTGCTCCTGGTAGTATAGGATCAGTTTTGACCCAAAGAAGAAAAAACAAATTGTATACACTAATCTGATATACTTTGTTATGGATTATTTTCTAAAGAAGTACAGTGAGGGTGAACAATGAATAGAATGTGTAATGTATGGGAAGATGAACAGTGAATAATAAATTTTTAACTTAAACAAGAAACTCTTTCTCTTGAGGCTCAATAGTTTGATCAACAAGCTAAGCTGTGTTTTAAAATGCAGCTTATATCCTACAAGACTGAAATAGGTAGAAGAATGTGTTTCAGATAAGATGTGAATTAAGAAATCTCATCCTTTGGTTACATGTCGCGGGGAGTTGGATTTTTCCCTTTAATAAATATTTCAATCTAAAGAGAGACGCCTCAGTAAAATGAAAACAAATGACAGTGCTGTCTCCAAAGAGACAGTGTATTACTTTAAAATGGATGAAATGGCCCATGCTCTGCCCTATGACTGTTAAGTGCTCAAAATGAGACAGACCAAAATAAAGTTAACTCATTCCCATTGACATGAAATTGAGTCTCCTTTTTTGTTCTAATTTGAGATGAAGAAAAAGTGTACCAAACCTAAATCACATTCTTACAAAGATCACATTGCATGGTAATCAGGAAGATAGCACAATCTTAAATAATATTATTGAAACTTGGAGCTAATCTTGTTGATTAATGCCCTAATACTCTTCATTAAAAGTATTCAAAAATTATGGGAAAAACAATTATTAAGCAGTTATTAATTAAGCAGTTATTAATATATAATTAGGAAATTTAGTTTTGAATTTAAAAATTTTGTTAGTCAATTAATTGGGACTTGAATTTGAAACAGACATAATCACTTGGTTTCATTCTTAATATCATCCAGCTTCATTGTTGTAACATAAGCTCAGGAAGTCAAAGTTCTGAATGTCACATTTATTTTGTCCTAAAGAATGCTAAGGATTATGTCATGTTGATTTGCATGTTATCCATAAGATAATAAAACAAATTTTGTGGGGGAATATATCAATATGTGCTGATGTTCATTTGATGAATTTCCCCCCCTTTTCGTTTTTCATTTCATCTTTTTGGGAGAGTATTTTTAAGCATTAAAAAGTAGTATGATAGACTATCAAACTGTTTTCTTTGGACAAGCACAAAAAGTTTTGAAGATACTTAGTATAAAAAATCAACCCAGACTCTGGAATTGCTGGAATCTTTCTAAATTCACATAACAAGAAGTGGAGTACTAAACTTTTTCCAAGCAAAAAGTATAACTCTGGAAAGGCTATAACAGAAAAGGAGCATTGTACTTTCAGGGCAACCACGAAAGAAGTGAGTGTACTGCCATCAGCCTGGGAAAGGCAATGGGGTGAAAGACATATAATCCAGAAAATGGGATATGTGTGCCCTGTGAGAGGATTCAATTTATCCTGAGAGCAATAGAGTCATTGAAAATTTCTAAGAGGGATAAGAGATTTAATGCTTTAGGTTAAGTGGGGGGATGGGAGGAGCTAAAATCAGAAACAGGAAGACACATTAGAAGACAAGGCTATAATTTAATTTCCTTTAAAAAAAAAAAATAAGACACTTTCTGTTTTTATAACAGTGGTCCTCAGAGGATAACCCTTATATCCTTGAGAATTCCTGAGATATGTTTAGGGATTCATAAAATGAAAACTATATGAGGAAATTATGTTTCTTCTTCATTGTGTTTTTACTTGCACAATGAACTCTCACGGGAGAAAAAATAAGTCCTGTTTCACTTATGGATCTTCATGATAGAGTAATAAAATTTTAAAAATGTATTAAATCTCTACTCTTGAGTTCATATCTTTTTTGTATTCTGTTTCACAAATGAGAAGTGGACATAAAACACCTCAGCTGAAATCCTAAGCACCAGGTTACCTTGAATGGGATCACTTGTACATTTGCATGAGATGTGAGCTGAACTAACAGCTTTTATTTTATTTTTTGTGGAACATGATATTTACTTGAAAGAATGACTGAAGATTATGAATAGTTTTATAGGCATATGTATTTCTAGAATTTTCTCAATATAGACAAAGTAAGCCTGTCGTTTCACTGAAAACAATTAATAGTACTTGTTAATCAAGATCACAAAGTGTTCTAAAGAGAATACTTCCTGATTCCCAGGTCTGCTCAACACCAGAGAATTCAACAGACAATTACCCAGCTAGAACACATTTGTTATGTTGCTATTCTCCATTGTATTTTATTAAAATTTCCAATGTCAGAAAAGAAATTGACAAACTACAGTTTTTATAATTTCTAGAATTTTGCAAGTGTCAGCATTTAGGTAACAGACAAGCTTGAGGAATAAATTAGACAGCACCTCTTCCCTCTAGGAAATACAGATATTTGACCCCATTCTTAGAAATTCTGACTTAGCTAGTATGAGTTGACTTTTTAATACACTATGTGATTGTGATGTTTAGTTAAAATGAAAACCACTGACCTAGAATGTTGTTTTACTGCTTATTAATTATGCTATGTAAGGTAACAATAATAAAACTTCCTCAAATTTGAATGCCTTTAATGAGAACATCAGAGCCTTTATATTACATGCTTTTTTTTTTTACTTTGTCATTGAAAGAACATAATGGCCTCGAAAACTTATCTTTCATACAGCAAAGACTTAATTGTAATAGTCAGGGTCCAAATTCTTTTGAAGATGCTTCATTTCTCATTTGACCAGGAAGAAATATTGATGTCAGGCTCCTTGTCTGGTAGAGGAAGACTGTGGTTTATGAAGAATGTACATTCCAAGCCGCTAGTCCCAATTATATAAGTTATCAATTTTTGGATCTTAACAGCAAACTGTAAATTGCAGCCAAACACTCCACTTAGATTGACTAGAATACCTTAGAGTTATAATCGCCTTAGCAAAAACAAATTTGTGGCTTAGCACAGAATCTTCACTGTTTTAGGCAAAGATGCTAACCAAATAATCTCCCTGCTGACAAAAGGAAATGATGTGAAAAATTCCAATTTTTGATTAGGTATTCAACTTTTTGAAATGTGTGCGATAATATTTATATTCTGTACAAATTTAACACAAATGCTTATAATTCTAATGACACAGAATATGCATAATCTATATTTATGAATGTTTTACAATATTTAAAAAATTAATAAGTACCAGTCTTGCATTTTACAAACTACAAACATTCATTTCTTGACAGTTTGTTGATCCGTTTGTAATGCTACCACTATTATTTAAAACTGATTTCCATATTTGTCCTGATATGTAAACATGCTACCCTATTAATTTAACTTCAAGATTCCAGCTCACTAGACGGCTTAATGCTCTTGTTAACAATTGTTCTTGTTCTGCGTATTAAAACTGCAATTTTATGAAATCGTGTAGTAAGTATGAATATAGATTTGCTAATGAAGTAAAGCTATTAATATATGAATGTGTTCAACTCCTCAGAGTGCATTCTTAATGAAACATAGAGTTAACTAATATACTAGAAAAACTTTGAGAATTAGATTAACTTATCTGAGTGTAATTTGAGCCTTTACTTTGAGAGATAATATGATTCTAACAAATTAGCAGTGTCTATTCTTTTAAAATGGTGCAAGTTTAATTTTCAAAACACCAATTTTAAAAGGAGAAACATATAAACCATACTACATTAAAGGAAAGTGAGGAACTTCTGACATCATGATTTATCTTAGTTTGCAAAAAGCAAAAATTTAAGGCAGTTGTTTATTGAAAACAGAATATATGTGACAGAATTCATGGGTGTGTATCATTCTAGTGTTGAATGGCAGACATGAAAAATGACTACCCATATTTATGACTGCATCAATTTAACATAAGAAAATTCATTGAGTGTCTCTCAAAAGAAAAAAAGCTAACATAAGAGTCACAGATGCTTGTTAAGGAAGTTCATAGTCCTTCTTCAGGAATTATTTTAAATAAATTTTAGTCATATATCAATTTACCTTTTGGGGCAAAAGAAATACTTAGATTTTATGAATGTTTTTGTAAATTCACAAAAACATTATGTCCTTTTATCTTGTGTACACATTTGTAAACTAAGATGCTTTTTGTTTTCTGTAGTAGTAGTAAAAACATAAAACTAAATAATGTTTAAAACATGTGGTCAAGTGTGGGTGATATTACTTGCATTTCAAAGATGAAAATAGTAAATTCCTCAGAAGAAACTACTTTCCCAGTGTTACCTGAATAAAGGGTGCATCTAATTCTAAAGTCCTTAACTGTTACAGGGCACATTATAGCAAATCAACTAAAGGAAATTTTGGAGTAATGATTACATTTCATTAACTTCATAATATACATTGACCCTGCCATAGATTGCAGGGATGGGTTATATTTTTGTTTTTGTTTTTTCCATATTTAGTACCAAGCAATTAAACAGAGTTATAAAAATCTTTGTATAGAATAACCTATTACAGATCCAGAAAATACATGCTCAACATTTTTTTTCCTTGTAGTCATATTCAGGGTTTGTTACTTTATGTTTATTTTTAAGTGGTTTGTATTCAAAATTCTTTAAAAAATGCAGCCACACATATGTGCATATGAAGATAAAGCTACAGGTGTTAGTGAAAAAAAATGTTATTATTTCCAGTCCTTAACTTCACAAATTGTTAATAAAATTCTATTATACACATTCTGTTTCAATCACTCCTATCCCCAGCTATTAATAATATTGATGGATCATTTGAGATTGGTCTCTAACAAAATATTCTCATATAACATTTTATTAACCATTTTCTCTCTCTTTGTAGCCAAAATATGGGGTGAATAATTAAACCAAAATAATAGGTTGGGATTTTTTTGGGGTATGACAATTATATTTCACAGATTTAGATGATTTGGGGAGGTTATTTTCTATATAGTTTGGGAAATGTTTTGAAAAAACATCTTGAAAACAAAAATATTACATAAAAATATAGAAGAGTAGTTAAAGGATACAATAATATATTACTGAGTTTGACAACTAATATTCAGGATAATCTCTCATCGTCTTTTACTTTTTTTAAGGGAAAAGATGTTATTCAAGCTTCTTCTAATTTTTAACAGCTCCCATCCTTTTCCTTTGTGTTTTTTATTATTGTTGTGGTTTCTCATCTTTTTACAATCTTCTACCAGGAAGAATATTCATGGTTGAGATGCTGCATTGTATGCTTTTATCTGGGAAAGTACAGAAACTCATATAAGGGTCAAGGCCCAAGGGAAAACTGGGGAAGGCAAGACATCCAAGAGCCTATGTGTTCCTTCGAATGGCACATTTCCCTTTCATCTGGTGTTGCTTGGTATCTCCAAGAAAACTGGGTAAGAGCAAACATGAAATCATTTCTTGGTGATTTTATTTGCTTGACAAAACAAATTTATATAATTAAAAAACAAATAGTAATAGAAGACTGTATTCTTTAGTTGTAACTCAACTCATTTTTCATCAGGGCTTGCTACAGTCTTGCCACCCACTTTTGGAAAAGGACCAGGATACTGCTTCTTTCTTCATCATTTGTAGGTACCACCCCCATTTTATAGTGTAGAAGAGTAGTAAGATTGATAGCAATTTTTACTTTGCCTGCACTATTATAAGATGCTATGCATTCTCTAGGTATGGCAGATGATTTATGAAAGATTTCTGCATGTTGTGCTTTTTTTTTTTTTTTTTTTTGTCTGTTCTTCAGGGACAGACCACATTCCTCTTTCCAATTTTGTGGACAGTGCCTCTACTTCTACTGCAGGTTATTCCTCAGGAAACCTCTTATTACTGGGCTTATTATATCAGGCATCCCACTTGGGCAGACTTCAAAAATGAGCCCAGCTGGATCCTACTACAGAATCTACATCTGGACGTGGAGTCATACATTGATTTACTACTCTCAGAAAAAAGAACAATTATTTTGCAAGTGCAGTCTTCTACACTACTACCCCTAGGTCATTTTATTTTCTCTAATCACAGGTCAGAAAAGTCCCTCATATCCTCCAATTACCAAAACACATAACATATGCTCTGAATTGTTCTGTTGGAGTGCTTCTCACTGTAGATGGAGTGACTACTAGCATACTTCATCACTATCTCATGTTTTTGTTTTGAGGAAAGCCACACAGGCTTATCTCCAAATGAAATATTCTTTTGGGAATTCCACTCTCCTTTTTTTTTTTTTTTTAATTTTCCACTGTCTCAATTGTTCTTGGTTTTTATCATGTTCAGATGAAACTGAGGCAGAAAGAGTTGCTGTATCAATGTCATGTTATACTTATCTGCTTCTACAGCTGCACTGTTGATTGACATCCTAATCTCCTTTTACCTAAATCCTGCAATCTCAGAAATAAAAACACAAATAAAATTATTCATTGTCATGTGATTATTTAGCTATTTTAACCATTTCAAGTATTATAGATAAGTCTCATTTTTAATGTTAGTTGTTATAAGTTATTAAATTCCATTTATAATTAATGTGCAAAAACATGAAAGGCTATTAAACATGTAATCATTCTTGCTGGGCTTGGTGGAGCAAGCATGCCTGTAGTACTTGGAAGGTTGAGGCAGGAAGATTACAAATTTGAGGCCAGACTACAAACTTAATGAAAACTTGCCTCAAAATAAAAAAATAAAAAGCACTGGGGATGTAGCTCAATAGTAAAGCACCCCTAAGGTCAAATCCCAGTACCATTAAACAAAACAAAGGGAAGGAAGAAAGAAAGAAAGAAGCATTCTTTATCAAACGCCTACATGTGCAATATGATATATGAGGGAGAGATAATGTAACTATGAAATGAATGAAAGACAGAATCTTATAAAATTTCTTCAAGGTAATGCATTGATTTGAATGGTGGTTCCCAACAGATATATCTGAAGGGCAAAAATCACACCGGAGACAACTGTGCAGCCAAGAGATTTATTCACCAGCCTTTATGGCTGGTCAGAGGTAGAAGAGGTACAGGGAGAGAGAAGTCAGGGAGAGAGAAGTGTGTGAGCTCTGGATGGGAGGTGGGTGCCTGGAAGTGCAGGCTGTGGTCTCTGGAGCTGTTGGCTGGGGTGGCTGCCATTGGGCTGGAGGCAGTGGGTTGTCCAAGGTTGGTGCAGTGGGTAAGAGTTGTTGTGTTCTGAGCTCTGGATGGGTGGGAGCTTAAGTAGGGATTTCTGGTGGGGGTGGTGTACCAGAGTGACCTTTAAGCCTATTGGCTCCTGCTGGGGGAACAGAGTGACCTTTAAAACCATTGGCTTCTGACCTGGGGAAAATGAAACATCTTGCCCTGAGAAAAATGAAACAAGGTTGCTTTGCTCAGGACAGGGAAACTTCCAGGGGGTTGGGGGCAGCCCATCTATCAATATCCACATTCTAAGTCCTGGAACTCTTAAATGTGGCCCTATTTGAAAAACGGGTCTTTGCAGATGTCACTATATTAGTGAATTTGAGATGAGATTATCCTGGATAATCTGAGTAACCCCTAAATTCAGTGATAAGAATCCCTTATAAGAGAAACACAGAGGTAAGACATGAATCCAACAGGAAAACGTCATGTGAAACACAGAGCAGAAGGGGTGTGAGGCAGCCACCAGAAACTGCAAGAGGTAAAGCAGGACCTTCTCTAGAGCCTCCCCAGAGGTGGTAGCCCTGCCAATGCCTGTGTCTTAGTCTTTGCTGCTTATAGTAAAATACTAGAGCAGCGTGTAATTTATAAATAATAGAAACATTTCTCACAGTTCTGGATGCTGGAAATTCAAGATAAATGTACCAGTAGATTCAGGGTCTGTGAGCTTTGCTCTGTGGAGTAGCTGGTGCCTTGTTGGTACTCCTGACTGAGGCCAAAAAGGTGGGAAGCGCTCCCACACCTCTTATAAAAGCACTAATCCAAGCTCTTGGAGCCTCTGCCCTCCTGATTTAACCCCTTTCTGAAACACCAGCTTTTAATGCCATCACATTGGCAACTAAGTTTCAGATGCCTTTTGGGAGGGACACATTCAGACCATAGAAACCTGATATTTCAATTCTTGTTTCCAAAACTATAAGAGAACAAAATTCTGTCATTTTAAGCCACACACAGATTGGGGTAATTTAGGAAACTAAGTTTAGGAAACTACTATAGCTACTTTCTTTAGGAAGTTGATTGTGCTAGATTAAATTTCTCTAAATATATCATATTTATGGCTCAGACACAGTTTTTATTTATTATTAATTAAACTGTTCAAGGAAATTGATCCAAGTAGTAAGTAGCTCTTTTCAACAGATTTAAGTTCCTTCCATATTTTATCTCCTTTTTTCTTGGGCCTTGATATTGTATGATTTTATCCTGAAGAAGAGAAAAGGAGAGGGTAGCAGAGTCAAATATATTTTCTGAAAAGTTTCATGTTTCACTTTTGCTCACATTTTATAGGAGTTTGAAACCTTGGTACCCAGTCCCTACCTAATTACTAGATAGGCTGGGAAATATGTCAGCTATAATTCTATAATTACAGATGGAATAGAGGAATGTTTTGGGGGAATACTAGCAGAATATTTCCGACATAGTGTTTTAAAATTAAAGTCAACAGTGTCTAGACACTAAATAACATCTATAAAATTTTAAATACAGATACGATACATATATGCAGTCTTATATTTTCATATACAGTTCTATAGTTTTAAGAATATAAACAAAATGCAGTATTTCCATCATTTTTTCAAAGAATAAATATTATTATAAAGAAAATATTAGAAATTATTCATACATGCTACATGGAGAGAGAAAAATAAAAGTCTAATTAGCAACTTTTTAAATTTAAATGTACCAGAAATGTTTAATAGTTGGTAATTTAGTGAACCAAATTAGCTTCTTAGACCTAAACAGAGTGTATATGAATGTATTAAACAACCAAAATATGCCACCATGTATTATTAAAGCATTTAATAAGACAAAAGGTATAGATTCATCCTAAAGAAATTTTAAAATATATCAGGTATATTTTTAAATTTCATATTTCAGGGAAATATGAAATATTGAAAAATATTTTGAAACATCATCTACTTCCCTTGAACCCAGTGACCTCTGTCAGAAAAATGATTCTTTTCATCCAAGTAATTATAATTAAATATATTGATATATGCATTTTGAAGTTTATTTTCTTTTTTTCTACAAATTTAATACATATTAGGTTTTAATGCTTTATTTAAATAATGTTACTAAATGCCTCATTTAAATAGTTCAATTACATGTTTCATTATGATCACACATTGTTTCTTTTGCAAATTTCTAATTTTAAATTAGCCAATGAATGTTAAGAGTGGATGATGAGGCAAAGAAGCCCATTTTTAAAAAATGACATAATGGCCAAATTAATGTATCCACATGGCTAGTTTCTGGTGCCTAATTATTCCATTAATTACTACTCTAGTTATCTGGGGCTGTGACTCAATGGTAGGGTGCTTGACTAGCATGTACAAAGCTCTGAAGGACATCTCCAGCATTTAACACCCCCACTCTCCATCACATACACACAACACTACCTTAGGTGTTGCTATGAAGATACTTTGTAGATATGGTTTACATACTCATTAAGTATAGGAGAGTACCCTCAATAAATTGGTTGGTCCTCATCTGATCCCTTAAAGACCATAAGAGCAAAAACGGGTTTCTAGAAGAAGAAATTTTGACTCAAGATGATAACATCACCTCTTACCTGAGTTTCTTGTCAGCTAGTCTGCACCCAAAATTCAGCCCCCACAATCACATAAACTAATTGCATATAATACATCTATAAATTGTATTTTAGTATTCAGAGGCTATGGTAGGTGTTCCAGTCACAAGTGGAAGATGGCAGCTGGATTGATAGCCAGCACTCTGCAGCATTCTCCTGTAGTCACCATGAGTTTACCCCTCATTCCCAAGCCTTCCCTGGGTGTATTAATTGGGAAATCACTGATGATGAAGCTTAAGTTGGGAAAGGAAAACAAAAACAAAGGTGACCTTGATCCACACACTTAGTATCTGAGGATGGCTATATAAGCATGGAACTTGCAAATGCAGAATACATAAATGAGGCATTGGCATTGTCCAGACATATGAGCACCATTTTAATAAGATGAAATAATGTCCTTTTATATATACATACATATCCTTTAGATTCCATGTCACTAAAGGATCCTGAATGTTGTGGATTTTATGAAAAAGGAAAATTATTGCTTTCAATTGCTTTTATTTTACTGAATAAATATGAAGGATATGTGGATCATAATCATGGTTCCTTCAACTATGCTTACTTGTTAACTTTTATAGAAGCTATCCTAATATGTCAAGCATCCGGAATTCAGACAGATTTTTACCTATAATATTTAGACAAGGTATCAATGCCCAAATTAATAATAAATACATTATTACATTATTAGAGGAAAAATGCGGTCACATTGAAACATGGGGAATCTAGAATAGCAGTCCAGAAAGAGAACAGTACACTTTTTTTTTTTTTTTGAAAGATATTTATTTATTTGATTGTACACAATGCACCAAGAGAAACCCGGGCCGCGCACGTGCTAGCAACTCTATTAGCAAATTCTAATTAAGGAATATTCTCAAATTATGGGGTGGAAATAAACACAATATATGCTCAGAGTGATTTAAAGATTGATAGACTCCTGTAACCAATGTGTATCTCCTTTTTTTTTTTTTTTTTTTTCTCCAGAAAGGAGCCATTATAGTAGCTCTGCAGACTATGCTCAACTTCTGCATGTTGTGCTTTGAGGGAGTAGATGACTAAATTAGTTTGTGAGTCTTGGAATCTACCCTGTTGTGGAGGGTACCATGTATTACCTTCTGATGAAGACTACTTTATATAACCCAGGTATGTTGGATTTGGAGTCGAGCTCCCTTGTGATATGATAGGGATTTAAAAGGTCCTGTTTGGAAATAGACAGGTATATTTTGTGAATGGAAAGAAAAGATAACTGAATTTGTGGAGTGTAGTAGAGTTTTCTTAATGCTCATCCATATCTGGTTCAAATTCTCTTTTTGGGTATATGAGACAACTAAAATTGCTGCACAAATGGCAAAACCATGTGATTACATCTTATTAAGAGATATTTGTAGAAGTAGCATGAATCATATAGCATTTAATTCCTGAACAAGACCCTCAGGCATTCTTTTCCTCTGTATTAGCACACCATGATGTATTACAAACAAAAATTGACTTTAATTGTTTTAGGATCACACTGGGATATTCTGTTATCTCAGATTAATGTAAGCTATCTTAGCTGATATAATTCCTTGGTGCAAGAAACATAGAACTTTAAAATAATATAACAAACATTTAAATATATTTAGTTCATGTGAAAGTAGAGAAACAAATTAAGTATTAAAAATAATGAAGTGATGCTGAAAAGAGACTGGAAAGTGAACAGATGAACTGATGGCAGGAATGCAGTGCTGAGGAAGAAAAACCTCATATAATAGAAGATGATCTTAACACTTATATATTCTGATATTAGTGAAAGTGAGCCTGAGATCTCTGCATTATATAAATAGGGAATCCAAAAACCATTCCTCCTATAAGTGAAAAAATAAGGACATAAATTTACCTGTCCTCACATTAAGTGGAAAATATTAATAACAATAGTTGTTAGGAGATATTATTAATATAGATTTAGTCATGTGAGTTCTATATTTGAAATATAAACCCTACATGATATGGAAAATCCCAAGCATAATACTTCAGTCTAACTCAATTTTGTTAAATAGCAATTCCAAATAAAATTCATTAAAATAAATAAATAAATATAAACCTCTTGATAGCCACCCCCCCAACAAAAAAGAAAGTGTCTGTCCCCAGGATTATGACAGACAAAATTATTAGGGATTATGATCACTGAGATTGCTAGATATAGAAAATAAAAGGAAATAGCATGACCAAAATTATACACTCAAATGAATGGATTGATCAAATAATAGATTAAACTCATGTAATGGAGAACTTAGCAGTTGAAAAATATAAGTTAAGAAAGAAAATACAGTAGTAAAACATGAGAATGTGCAATATGGTGATGGGCAAAAAATGTAGTTAATACTATTAAGGAGTTCTGCGTAAGTTTAGTTCATATTATGTGTAGAGAATAAATTGTGAACATATCATATTAAACATATAATAAATAATCATTTTTAAGAAGTTAGTAAAATGAATTCTTACACGTAGAATTCCAGTCCATACCAAGCAAAAAAGATATAAAAAAACATCAGCAGCTTTATAACTGTCTTGATTTAAGGATTTAAACATGATAGAAGAATAAATCAGTGAAGAACAAAATAGGGTTTAGAAACAGGTTAACACTTAAATGAATATTTACTCTATAAATAAGGTTTCATACAGGAAAGGAAGGAAAGAATGAATTACTCACAATATGATATGGACACAAAGTGTCAATCATTTGTAAAGAAACAAAAGAGATGACCTAACTTTCAATGCACAAAAATAAATTTCAGGCAGATTAAAAATGACGTGTAAAAAGAAAATACTGAAATGGCAATATAAATAAATTTCTTTCCCAAGTTTGATTAGGGAAGTTTCTTCAACAGTATTGGAAAAAAATGTGACAAACCTGATGACTTTGAAATGGGAAAATTCTGTACACAATACAACACGTGTGCGTGTGCACACACACACACAATCACACAATTTTAAAACTCTGGCAATAAACTGATATATGTGAACACAAAAGTGTATTTAAAACATATGTATGAATACTTTAATACCACTGAACTGTTGATTGAAAAAATGGTTAAGATGGTACATTTTATGCTAGGTGTATTTTACCAAAATAGAATAGGAGGAAATTGTATATTCTCTATACAAAAATCACATTGGAATTATGGAAAATCTCACTAACCTATTAGAGAAATTAAGTCAATTTTGCACATCATTTTGGTATAACAGATTAACAAAACTTTAATACTTACTGTATTAATCAGGGTTCTCCAGAGAAACAGAATGTGTGCAAATGAGGGCGGGGCAATGGGGGTGGGGAGAAAGAAAGGGAGACAGAGATTTATTATGAGAATTAGTTTACAAAATTATAGAGATTGAGAACTCCCAGGATCTACCATCCACAAACATTACAACCAGGAAAGCTGGTGATATAGTCAGTCCATGTCTAAAGGCTGGAGAAGCAGAAGGTCCAGTAACACTTCCCAGGGCAGGAGAAGGTGGATACCCCAGTTTAGAAAGACAGCACATTCTCCCTTCCTCCACCTTTTTGATCTACCTATGCTTTCAAAGGACTGGATGATGCCCACCCATGTAGAAGCCAATCTTCTTTACAGTCCTCCAATTTAAATGTTAATCTGTTCAGGAAAAATTATTTCAGACTCATTCAGAAAAATGTTTTACCAGGCATTCAGGTATTTTACTTTGCCTAGTCTAGGTAGCTAATATAATCACCCATTTTATTCACAATATTACACAATGTAAACATTGCCAAAATAAATTCTTATAATTCTTTCCTGAGAATATAAATTGACAAATCTTTCTGGAAAACATTTCAATTGAGATTTAATAAATAGAAGCATATGTTAATGATTCAATGTTTCCATGCCAAAATATATGCCTTTTAGAAATTCTTCTATATGTAAAATGAAAATGATTATAAAATAGTTCATGGAAGTATTATTTTTAATACTATAAAGTAGAAATAATCCAAGTGTCAACAGGATATGGACATGTGGATCATAGTAAATCATAAAGGGAATATTATCCAGTAAAAAAAAGAGATATGTGCATCTAAATTCTCCATATAATAAGTTATGCTTATACAGACTATAAAATTTGCATATTCATATTACTAACAATTGAAATTAAAATTCTCTTATTTGGAATCCATACTAATTGAAGAAAACTAGTGAAAAACAAATAAAAGTATTATGCAAGCCAACTCCCACATCAGGGAAAGTATATGGAAAAAACAAATATATGTATAACTTAGTTTGTAAATACTAACCAACAATGATGCAAGACAAAAAATGTATTTTATGTGTAATAAATATGTATTTAATGTGTAGTAGAAGGTAGACTTTGTCAGCACATTCCCAAGAGCAGATTTGGACTTATAGAAAGAAGATTTTAAAATTTTTCTTTATGAAAAGGCTACAAGGAGAAGATGAAAGGTGTTCAGATCTCTATAGATTTGTGGAATTAGAAATAATCACAAAATTAATTATGAAAACTTAAGTAAATACTTTTTTCTTTTGCCTGGGTTTTATTTTTCAGATTTATAAAGTGAGTACATTGTACCAAATAATCTTTATGTTCTATCCAGTTATGACATTATAGAACTCGCTGATTTTTGAAGGTGTATTGAATGTCTGGGTAAGGGAAGAGTGGAAAAGTATAGTACTGCAGGGGTATTAGATAGTTGGCAAGATTTTGCAATGTTCTGTGCAAAGGAAACATTCACTCCAATTACAAAATTGAGAGAAGATTTTAAGGAATCTTTTAGTCACTCTTAACTACTCTGCTTTATTCACATACGTTTATTTCCAAGAAAGTACAGTAATTTCTATTATTATTACCTGTAGAAATAAGAAAAAGACTTTGTTCATTAATGTAAATAATTATCTAAATGCCTAAACCTGCCAAACTCAACTTCACCCCACTTCGTAACGTCTAATCTTAGAAGTTATTTCCATTAATTTTATAGTCCTCCCACTACCCCACCCCATGTGTGTGTGTGTGTGTGTGTGTGTAATACATTTGTATATATATATACAAATATTTGTATATATATATACAAATGTATATATATTTATTTGTATAGTTTTACATGTTTTTATATATAGTTTTGTTTTATTAAACTTCATCAGTTATAATCTAGGCCCAACATCTATTACCAAATCATTTTTCTTGACAAAAAGTTACACTTTTAACAATCTTTCGTAGATGGATAGAGAGATAGACAGATGCATTTTTACTTACACTATTCATTTTCAGCATAATATTATCTATTTCCAAATAATGATTAATGGACACTTTATAATTACAGAAAATTCTGAGTCATGATGGTTTTAAAAGTAAATGTATTTGACCTACATATTCTAAATCTTTGAAGATGATTAATATCTTCTTCACATATTTTAATTATGGGCCCTCAAATTTAAAAGCTGTAGTATTTTTGTAATCCCGTTCTATGTCTGAAAAACCTCACTGTCACTTATGTTTATTTTTGTGATTTGTTTCTCATTGTTACAGTTTGTTAAAAAATTCAACTGGTTTTTCCCATATTGAATCTCACTGTCTACTTCTAATGACCTACAACATTGTTTATAACCAGAGCATTTTTAATTCTATTTTTAATATAGTTTGTACACAGATTCATAACATAGTGTGTAAAAGGTTTATTTAAAAAAAATTTCAAGATTTTAAAATTATGTGACACATAAGATTTATCTTAAGGTAAAAAATTAGATCTTTGTGGTATTTTCTCTAAGGAAAATCATTCTTTTAATTACCTGACAGCAAATATTAAATTAATCCTCTCTCCCTTCCAAAGTAACACCTTTAATCATCAGGTAAGCTTCAGGAGTTAAAGCTGCAGCAGTCTTTCTCATTTCCTTTGTCTCCTTGATGTGGCTTTTTAGCTAGAATCTTCCTTATCTTGCCTCCCCTAAGGCAATGTTATAACAGATTCTGGCAGAAATTCCGTAATTGCTATGAGGTGCTTGATTCCCTCCTGCTGATTGCCACTGAAAACAATTGAACATCATTTCCTTGAATATGTTAGTGTTACAAACTAGCTCTTTACTTTTGACAACACTCAGTTCCAAATCAGTGACTTTTTCAATTATTCTTATTCCTTCAATTTTTAATTCTTTTCTGCTTGAGAGAATTGCTGTTGGTGTCTCAATTGGCACTTGGAATGTCTATAATGCAGGTAAGCTTATTTTGAAGAGTATTTTAGACAAATCTTTCTCTGTGACTATGTTGTGACTTTATTGCAATGCTAACTATGGATACTTGATGAAAATTTTAAGAAAGCTTGTGTATTCTCTTTATAAAATGATGAATGACAAATACATGCTGTAGTCTCTTAAAAATATGTAATGTAGAGCATCATATTCAAATATCTAGGTCTTTCCATGTAGAAATCTGCTCACATTTACTTAATGAAGCATTTCACAAATATATCTATTTATTTATACAGTACTGGCTACTAATATTCAACAGAATTGATAGACTGCTCAAAAAGTTGGAAAATAATGATTTAGTAACTGTGTTAAGTATCTCACTTAAGTTGAAAGGGTACTCATAATAATCTAACTACTAAGAACATTGATTCATCTGTTGTTAAGACAGACTATTGTTGATATAAAATAATGTCTTTGCTTTAAAAGAAATAAGAAAATAATTTATTCTGAGCCAAATATGAGTGACCATGGCCCAGGAGCACAGGTTCAGATTATCCTGAATTTCATGTTTCAGCACTGAAAATGTTCCATGCGCCATTATGGCTAAGAACAAAGAAGGTCATAAATCAGCACATTTAACAAATATAAAGACATAGGTGGTGGGTAGGGAGGATACACAAAAGCGAGGAAATCTTTCCTATAGGTTTGATATGTAATCTTATACCACTTTTACCTTTAGGTTGGTGGAGGCCAGAGTTATCCTAAGCTTAGCAATACATTCTAGGTTTTTACCTAATAATCCCCAGAATGTTAGGTCAGATATAGAGATTGAAAGTAAATGACTAAGAGAGCCCAAAATAATTTTGGCTTTTGACTTGCAACACTCCATCTCTGCACATTCATAATATTTTATTCAGTCAAGGTCAGAATCTGTAGGATCATTAATATAGATGTGACTTCTTCAGAGAACTTTAGCTTCACACTATAGCATCACATGAGTCATGGTTATGAAATACTAATAGCAGAAAACTAAGGAGACTGTGAAGAAGTGGCATAAAAGCTAAAGATATCTTTTCAAGAAAGAAGGCCTTTCAAAAAACACAATTAAGTGCTTATGGTCTAGACAGGAAAAGCATTGCAACTGAGCATAATATGCACTTTATACAGAAGTTTCTGAGTCAAGCAACCTATACATACAGGTGAAAATCCATATCTTCTTTCTACGAAAGAAGATAAATACAGTATGAAATGCAGGAAAAAGTTATCACTATGTATAAGCTATGTGATTTGATTAATTCTAAATGGGCAAGAAATAGCTCATATTGAGGGAAGGAGAAACATGAATCCAATAGTATCAAGTTAATTATTAGGTGCAGTGGTACATTGCAGCGAACTTACGGTAATGGGCCGAGGTCTCTAGCCTCCCACCCCCTGTGGGCCCAAAATGAATCTTTCTTTGTCCAGCAAAGAATGAACAGTGGGGAGAGCTTACCTCAGAGGAGGTAAGGCTGAGAGGATAGGAGTCGCTAACGCCCCCTCCCCCGCCTTCAGGACTCAGAGCCGGGTTAGGGAGTTAGGTCAGAAGTGGTGCCAAAAACTTGTTTATTGAAATGGTAGACAGCGCTTTATAATGGACAGTAGCCAATCAGTGAATAGCAGGGCCGTTCTGGTTCTCACACTATGTCACAGCCACGCCCCCTGCTTAGCCTTGGTCGGTAACAGGGTGTGGTAAGCAGCCAGAGCCAGAGGTTTCCATTCCCTTGGCTGACAATGTTAAAGCCCGACAGTACATGCCTATAATCCCAGAAATGCAGGTGTCTGAAGCAGGAGGATAACAAGTTCCAGGTTAGCTTCAGCAACTTAGTGAGACCCACCCTGTATCAAAATAAGAAACAAAAAGGTTTGCAGATGTGACTCAGTGGTGGAGTGCCCCTGGGTTCAATCCCAAGAAGGAAGACAGCAAAGAAGGAAGGGAGGGAGGGAGGGAAGAAGAAAGAAAAGAAATAAGGAAGGAAAGAGAATATCTGATTTAATTCAGGCTAAGTACCACCAACGTTTAAAGAGTTAAATATCTGTAAGTCCTTTTGAGGTATTTTAATGAGGAATGCAAATATAGGTTACTATTTATTAAATATTTTGAAATCTGAGCCTATTATGAGATGATGAGACCAACATACAATAAATTGTTCATTATTTTATATTTTCTAAGAGTTAAAAAATAGCATTTGAATGACCTTGTATAATTATCCTATGAAATTTATAAAGTTAATCAGTGAAGGTTTTTTTTTTTTTTTTTTTTTTTTTTTTTTTGTAATTCAGTTTACTGCATTTAAAGAAGGGGAATATGTGATTTTTTTTCTTTTTTTGTGTACTACTAACAAATCAGCTAAAACATTAAAGTATTCTCATCTTAATTTAGGTAAGTTTTGTATTCTACTACATATATAGATTGGTATTAAAAGTAGATATCACTGTCTTATAAGTGAATCTCAGTATCATTTTCTCATTCTCTTGAATGAGTATATTGTGTAATGAAGCATAGAAACACAGATTTGAAAAGTGATACTGAATAATCAAAATTAGAAAGTGAAAAGTTAGGTTTTGCATATTATTTTTTATGTATGTATCAAAGAACCCCTGGGGCAAACATAAATGGTCAAGACTTTTTGTCTTAAATCTTCTTTGATAAGTTTAAATGAATGTCTTAATTAAGCAAAATATAAATATTCTCCAAATTAAGAATCATTTTGCTGTAGTTTAACTACTTTTTATTTATTACTGAAATACAAAATACCATTACATTTAAAATTTGGTAATGTCTTAGATACAATGCAATACAGTGAATATTTAATAGCTATCAACTGAGTTGAATGGATACCCATTAAGTAGTTATACTTAATCAGACACATCTTTTATTTTTTTCCAATCAGCTGCATATCAGCTTCTTTGGATTATGCATATTGAAGAACTCTTTTTTGAATAAAATAAATTTGTATAATAAAATATTTTATTTCACTTCATTTAAAATTAATATGATCCTAAGATGAGATTTTAAAGTTTTGATCCAATTAAATTTAAGATGGGTTAAGCTGTTGCTTTTTATAGGAAGATATCATGAATTTCATAAATACCATGAAGTATAAGACATAGGAATTAACAAAATCAACTTCAAGTTTAATATTAATTGAAATGTTAGAGTATTCTTTATCAAAACAAATTTATAAATGTTTTACATCTCAAAATATATACTTGTCTATATTGAAAGCTCATTAATTAAAAGATAAAAATTTTGGTTATGAAAAGCATTCTTCTTCTTCTTTCAAAGAAATTTCAGGTCTCAATAACCCCAAAGTATGTTTATTAGGGATACTGTGACAACAAGAAAAAAATTTAACATCCAACATTTAATGAACTTTAGAATTACTGTTAAGGACAGTGAATTGTTAGTTTTAAATGATTAGAAATACAACTTCTGTCTTATCTATACCTATTCTGTTGTATCAGTTCCTTGGATTTTGAATCAACATCCATATTTATATTTCCTAGCTAACAAAAATAATCCAGGTACATTTTTGGAATGATATTTAAGATGAAGAATAAATAGTGAAAGAAAATGATCAACAAGCTCCACTATCAATTATATCAGTAAACATCATTGGCAATAAGGGACACAGCTAACCTTCTGGGGATGATTTTAGGGGCAAAACAATATACTTAATGGCTTTCCGGCCCAGTACTAATGAGGTTGTTTAAGACTTTCTTAATTTTTAATGGGATTTTAATTTTTAAAGGAACTATGCCAAGGTTTAATTATACTTCTTTGCCCTTATGGGCAGTTTTCATCCACGGATATAGCCATATCTACAACAAGTGTTGTTGATCCTTTTTTTATACACAGAAAGGAAATTAAGCCCAGAGAAGTGCTAAGTGACTAGCTAGAGGTCATAGAACTCATCAGTGGAATGGCTGCACAAGTAACAGAGCCACAGATGTCTTTTCTAAGCCTGTCTACCAATTCAAGAAAATTTCCATTCTGAAACTGTTTAGTTCCCTATGCCAGTGTGATCAAATATTCAGGACATCACTGGGTTGAATAGAAAATTTAGGAACTCAGTGATAATTTTTCTTAATGATTTATTTTTTTATCAAACTATTTTTTTATGAAGAATATTATCTAAACTTAAATTTGTCTATATTTAGAAATCTAACAATTTAGAGTAGTACGATACCTGGACACTCAGTATTGATTCTCTTTAGACTGAATTGTACAGACATTGCCCTATCATATGTCCTTGAATCAGTATTGCAGAAATCCAATTGCCCTACCCTTAACCTCTTTCACAAAGGCTGATTTTAGTTATTGTGTGTACGAGGCCTGTAAAATAGCTATGTCCTCTTGGGAATCATGATAATGGAAATTAAACAAACTCAGGTACTGAAGCAAGTTTAACAATTCAATGTCACAAGCAGGAATATATATGCAGCTCTAAATTTTATCACAATTAACTCCTCCCATTAGTTTGTCTTACACTTCAGTTTTCATTGTGAAAATTGCAATTATCTGTTTGCCTTCAAAAATTGTTAGTGATGTATTATCTGCTCGCCATGAAAACTATAGGATATTGATTTGAATCTCTTGACAGAAAAAGAATGTAAGCTAATATGTCAGCAAAGCATCCCAAAAGCAATGGATGCTTTTTCTATTGATTTCACAACCTTGGAAAAAGACGATGAGTTTTCAACTTGCTCTAAGAAATATTCCTTAGAGAGAAGACTATATCTATGTGCATATTATTTTAAAAAATAACATTACAATGATTTTGCACTCTATATTAATATTAAATTGTTTTAGACCTTTGCTATAAGAAGATAGTAGCCTTTGTCAGCAACGAACGTACATAGACTTGTGTGTATGTTTTGTGTATTTGAATATGATTAAAGTCCTATGCAAAACAGGGAAACTCTTGTTACTTTTTCTTACACATTATGTGATCCATGTGTTATTTTTTTTTTCAAGATTTAAAATTTTTCTTAATTTACTTGTGCTATCTTTGACTTTTGCTACATCTATGATGCAGTTGCTTCTAAGAGTTTAAGTCTAGAACAAATGGGGAGGGTGTCTGTATGACATTGCAACAACATAAGTAGCAAGGTCTCAGAGAAAGGAGGGTCTTACCAATGTAAATCAAATTTCTCCTTTGCAATCACCTGTTCTGCTGTTCCTTTTAAAGCATGTACTGAGAAAGTGAGCAGAATAATGCCACTAAGAGTAAAAAACAAAAAACAAAAAACTGAAAGAGCATTAGGCAATATCAACGGCTGAAGAGAGAAAAAAAAAAAAAAAAAAAAAGAAAATGTGAATTTTGGAGAGAGACAGACAGACAGAGGGTTCAAGGTCCCTAACAAAAGAAAAGAACAGGGGAGTGTAACTGAAACTCAGCATCCATTTTCCCCTGGAGGCATTTGCACATTATTCTGCACAAAGCTAGAAGGTAAATTACCAAGTTGAAAGTAGCTGAAAAGGAGAGTAGTTTTCAAGAGTCTGTCAGAACCAAGGAACATCAGGTTGAATCTAGGAAGAAACAATGATGGGCCTAGGAAATAGTGACCCCCAGACTCACCTGGGATCACTGCAGCTTTAGGTTATATTGGGTGACTTTCCAACAGACATTGAGGCTTGTAAGGATTAAAACCTGTCTCAATCCCAGGTTGGATTGTGGTAATTTTCTTCACCCCTAAATTTAACAAACGCTAATCTGGACTCTTGCAGGAGAGAGATAATATCACAGCAGTAGATGCTGTCAGTTCCCACCAATCCCTGTACACCTTAGTGAGTTTCCTTCCTGCACAGCCCATTTCCAAAGGCAAAAACCTGTCTATCAGAGCCCACTGGTCCATCACTGCAGTGGCAGCCACAGGATGATGGTGGGGAATTAACCTAAGTAGTCCACTTAACCTAAGTAGACCTCACCTATTGACAATACTTTCAGCTTCTGGATCCTCATGTCAGATGACTCTGAGGTGTATGCTATGAGCCACTTACAAGATTTCCCTGGTGGGATTAAACTGTATTTCACATATGGGTGATAAAGTTGGTAATACATTTTCTATTGGCTTCTTTATCTTCTCCAGCTTCCTCACTGGTGGTAGTGGTGTTTTCTGGTCCCCTCAAATAAGCCATGGTCAAATATTTGCTCCAGATTTTGCTTGTGGAAGAACCAAAATTAACACAACAATTCAGTGTTTCTGTACTTCCTATAACATCTAATTTTCTATAAAAAAATTAAAGAAAAAAATGAAGGAAAATAAATCATTAAAACAGACTAACATGTTGTAATAAAACTAGATTTTAAAGTACAATATTAAATAACTGTGATCATTAATCTTCTTTAGAACTTCCAAAACACAGATATTCATAAATGAGGGATTTAATATTACTCAAACTATTACACATCCTACATAGCAAGGTTTGCAAGGACAAACCTAGCTTCAATAGCAAGGTTTATAATTATAGAGATTTCTAGTGTCCTCTTTAAAACTGGTGAGTTTCTAAATATAAAGCTATCAACACTTTTTAGCTTTGATTTTGACTATTGCTTAGTTTTTATTACCATTATATCTATACTTATATTTTATTAAATTCATGTTAAATGAGAATGAACAGGGAATGCATAGACCATGCAGTTCTTTCTGTGATGAAAATTTGCCTTGGGCTTTTATCTTCCTAGTCCCCTTCTTGTTACAGGATCTCCTCCCCCTTATTTTCTGTGTTGAAGAGCAATCATGCCTGTAACCAAATCCTGTCCAATTTATAATATGTAATGGATAAAGTTTTAATTTGTAAATTTTATATTTTAAGAATTTTCAAATTCCCTACTCTCATCTTACTGTGCTGAGTGCTTTGTAAGCATTGGGTAAATATTTTATTGCATCAATTCACACTTTTATTTGACAGGATGTTATTCCTTCTATATTGGTTTTTACTACATTTTCTCTCAT
Source organism: Tamias sibiricus (assembly GCA_025594165.1). Lineage (NCBI taxonomy): Eukaryota > Metazoa > Chordata > Mammalia > Rodentia > Sciuridae > Tamias > Tamias sibiricus. The sequence goes on from CM046663.1 coordinate 33,427,809, forward strand.
AAATAGGCTTTGATCAAATTCAAAGCTTCCAAAGGATTATTTATGGAAGAATGAGAGGAGGACTTTCTCATTCATAATATAACTTACTCAGTTTCAATGTTGAGGAATATCACAATTTACATTTGTTCATTTCCTTAATTCTTTCAGTACATATAGGGTTATTTTTCCTCCCATAATAAAATACAAAGATAGCTATTTAAAAAATATATATTATTTAAAAATTTAGCACCCACGATAAAGTTGGTTTTGAGCACGGGAAATTTGGAATGCATGCCTCAAACAATTTTGAACACGTAAATTTGTCAGACTGTTCTTACCAAATACTGAAGAGTTAAAAAAATAAATTTATTAAACAATAATTGGAGTAGAAGACAACATGTCATATTCAAGCTAACTTGATATGTGAATAATGATTTGTCTTGCTAAACAGGCTATGTATATGATATCATAACCCATTCCTCTTCCACTACATTTGGTGCTTCATCCTATTTCATTTAGAATATACTGAAGTGATTAAGTGCATATGAGCTTTTATAAATTTGTTTCCAAAGAATAAGAAAGAGAAGCACATTAAATGATCATTATTTATTCACTATCATGACACTTTGATTTCTTTAGAAACAATACTGGAAAAAGTCACTTGGACTGAGAATAAATAGAATTGGGAAAGAATGTAATCATTCCAATTTTGAGCTTATTGCAAATCCTAAGAATCAATGATATAAAAGGAAAATATTATTATATTAAGGCGTTAGGGGGAGGAAAAATAGTAGATGCTAAAACTTGCTTTGAAGTTGTCTGAAATTCCCAGTTGTATATGTAAGACGTTGTTTCCTTTTTACCCTTTGCCATATGCCCCATGATTATTTCAAACTGCTAACCTGATGGGATATGGAGACACATCTCTGACTGACTCCTTAACTTCTTCTTCGCTTCATAGTGCATTGCCCTGTGCACAGTGCGAACTCTAATAAATATTTGATGGAGAAAGATCTAGGAGCAAGAAAAGCAGCCTGCAAGAAGTACAGAGTCAAATCTATGGAATAGTAATTAGGGAGAGACTCCTGTCAAATGTACACCCAGGAAAAACTCTAAGGAAAAAGCTTCAAAGATATGTGAAGTGAACTTTTGCAGACAATCAAGAGTGACCTAGTTAGATTGTAAACAATGATACAAAATTTACCCAGTATAATGTGTCACTTCATCAACCAAAAATGTCATGTTTGACCAATAAAAGCATATAAAAAATCTGAAATAAAAAACTTTGTTTGATGCAACATTTCTCCTTCTATGTATTTTTATTTTCCTCTTCTTAATTGAATTTTCCTTTTCTCCTTACTAACATGAATATCAACTCACACTCTATAATCCTCACCCATGTTCTGAACACATGCTTTGCCCTAGATTTATCCATCTACCTCAATTGCAACATAATTTACCTAACACGTTTCATTCTATCTAGGTACAGTCCAATTTTTAAAATCTCTGATAAAGTAATTTGTCCCATAGTTCATAGATGAGGGATGTTTCATCTCCAGCTTTCATAGTTTCATATTTCATTCTATATGGAGTGAGCTCAAACAGTTTTATAGCCACCATATATTTTTGTATAGAGACTTAATCTTTTCCCTCTCTCTCATCTTTACCCTCAAAACATAGAATGAATAAACTGAAAGGCTGAGTTTTGAGAGGATCTGAATGTATGTACTGATTCTTTGCCTTCTGTTTCTCTTGGGAACAATGCTGCTTCCAAGAGTACGTATGTGTTTTCTACCTGTGTTCAAGTCTGTTGAATTCCGTGTTTCAGGACTTGGGGAATGCTTGCTGTCATGTATGAACTATCTTCCAACTAAGCCCTTATCAGAAAGAAAATGGTTATTTGGCATTCATATGTTACATTTTTGTTTCTCATTAGATTCATAATGTATGTTGCATATAAGGGTGCTGATTATTTGGTGACCTTAAAAACAAATCTAGTTAATAATACTTCCTAGTAGACAACAACCTTGCATAACACCAATATTGGGTTTTTAGTCGAATGAAAAAAGCCTGAGGATAAAAAAAAGTTTTCCATACTTAAATGAGCCTATTGCTCTTCTCAAATTTTTCTGTTTTATTAAAAGGCATGCATTGATCATTTCTGAATTTCATTTTTAATGTACCATCTGGAATGATTTAAACTCTCTTTTACTAAGCATAGACAAATAAAAAATATGAATATAGTATTAAGGCAAAAAACTTTACAACTTTATTAGAGGTGGCACTTTTTTTCAGCATGATTTTGAGTAAAAACTCAAGGGTGAATTATAAATACAATGAGAAAAACATTCCAACATTGGTTCTATACCAACAAATCTATGACAGCAAAAGGGAAGTATTCATCTGTTATGCTTAGTCACACAGGCACTCAGAAACTGCTTCAGCCATGATTCTATGGGGCCCAGATGTTGTGCAAGCTGGCAGACATTACCATAATCCATGTAATGTTGGTTCTGTAGAAATGCAGGATACTGGAGTTAAGGGGTTATGGAATCTTCTACAGAGATTTGAAAGGAAGGTTTTGGAGGCCAGGCAAAGTATAGAAGAATCAAATTCCCTGAGGGCTGCTTGTGAGAAGGTGATGTGTGAATTTGTAAAGGTGAAGCTGAACCTGAAATGGAAACTGTAGGAATTAAGAGATATCAGTAACATTACTGTCTACAGAGAAAAGCTGCTGGCTGTGCAGAGAAAGCCAGACTAAAAGAAAATTCGTTTGCACTGCAGCTGGCAAGGCCACATGGGGAGAGACTGCCCAGGCCCTTTGGAGAGCACATCTTGCCACCATGTGTCCAGATTCGGTATGTGAATTACTGGACCTGTTTGCCCAGCTGGGTTTCTGTCTTGCTTTGGACCCAAACCTTTTATTTATGCCCACAGTTCTCCCTTTTTAGAGTGGGAATGTGTACTCCATGCCACTATATATTGGATATATGCAATTTGCTTTTGATTTATACAGGGTCTCACAGACAGTGAGACAGTCTTTGATTCTCAGAGGAGACTTTGGACTTGAGCTTTTGGATATTGCCAGAACTGTTAAGACTATTGAACTTTTGGAGATGGACTAAAAGAATTTTGCATTGTGAGATGAAGATGAGCTATTGTGGGTAAGCAATGGAAGATTATGTTTTTGACATAAGTTGTCCCCCCCCCCCAAAGCTCCTATGCTAATGCAGAAATTTTTAGGGGTAAAATGATAAAATTGTGAGATCTGTAACCTAATCAGTCCATCTTAGATTGAATGGATTGACTGGGTGGTAACTATAGTCAGGTAGGGTGGTAACTATAGTAACTATAGTCAGGTAGGGCATGGCAGGAGACGATGGGCCACTGAGCATGTGCCCTTGAAGTATTAATATTCCCTTTGGCCCCTTCCCCTCTTACTCTGTGCTTCTTGACTGCCAGGAATGGAGCGGCTTCCCTCACCATGTCTCATATCATGTTCTGCCTCACTTTGTACAAAGAGCAATGAACTTGGCAGAATATGGGCTGAACCTCTGAAACCATAAGCCAAAAATTACATTTCCTTCTCTGTGTTGTTCTTGTCAGGTTTTTGATCACAGTGCCACAAAGCTAAACATCATCTTTACCACAAATAATTGTGGCCCCACTATGGCCTTATGCTTTCCTAGGCCTGTTGTGACAATCTTCCTGCTACTATATGCCCCCAGAGTCCAGGGTCTCTAATTGTCAGTGGAATGTGTTTTAAGGCTTGCTTTGGGAATATACAATCTTATAACTCCTTGAATTTATTATAACCTTGCTTTAAATCCTGGGAGAGTAAAAAAATGCAGGTCTTTAAATGTGTTTCAGAAAAATAAAGCATAGGAAGAATTAGAAAAGATCATCTGAGAAATTTCCTTTTTAAAGAAAGGGGACACTTTATAGGATGATTGGTTGTTATACTTGGGCCAAGAGAAAATTTATTTTGTGAATTAAGTTGTTTCAGGGACATATTGGTAAAAATTTCAAGAAAATTCTCTTAGTCCATTTGAGCTGTTATAAAAAAGTTATCTCCTTAGACTGAATAATTTATGGACAACAAAATTTATTACTCACAGGCCTAGAGTAAAGATCATGCATATTAAGTATCTAGCCAGTATCATTCTAAATGGAGACTTCAGTGTTTGCCATCAGATGGAGGAAGGGGCAAGGGAGCCCCCTCAAGCTTCTTTTGTAAGTTCATGAGAGTGGGGCCCTCATGACTTAAGCACTTTTGACAGGTCCCACCTCTTAATATTGTCATATTGATTATTAGATTTCAATATATGAATTTTGAGGGAGACAAATATTCAGATATAGCACTATATACGTGTATAATATAGGTAATAAAGAAAAAAATTGAAATGCTTTGGCTTAAATGTTTTTAAATTTAATTAAGAGTTTTAATAGATTTTACTCTTTTTCCTGAATATAGTGGATAGATTATATTCCAAATGACAACTTATATATGAAATTTCCCTTGACTGCACCAATATTTTATTCATTTATTCACATATTTTATTTTACATAATTAGAGCAATATATTTTTAGAAAATAACTCAAAAATTATAAAAGTAAATTGTGTTTTAACACCTCAGAAAAAATTTCAAGTATACCACATAGTCAATAAAAGACTTTGCTTTTGTTCTGACCTTTTCATCAACCAGGATATAGTATTTGCTCTACATGGTGTTTCTTATTTATTGACAATAACATAATGCAATTTAATGTAGTAGATCAGAACACAATTATCAATCAACTTGTTCTACCTGATATTTTACAAATATTTTCACCAATAACAGCAGAATGTATATTATTCTTCTGCTTCACATGGAATATTCACCACATTACAACATATTCTTAGCCACCAAAAGCACTGTAACAAACTAAATAAAAATTATACAGAACATATTTTCAGACCACAATATAATTGACTGGAAATCTATAACAGAAAGGATGTTGAGAAATGCCAAATACTAGGAGAATTAAAAATACACTTTGTTCCCCAATTTAAACTAGGTGATGAAAGTGAAAATTCATCAAAATTGGGGAATGTATTACATTACAATTCATAGTACACATATAGAGCATCTTTTTACATAACACTGTATACAAAGTATATTTGCACTATTCAAGTCTTCAATCATGCATTTAGGATAATGATACTGTTATAAATACAGCAACATTGAAAAAAATAAATAAATACAAAAAAAAAAAGAACCCTTGGGTTAAATACTCACTACCAAAAATAAATAAATAAATAAAGCAGCTATTTAAAAGTAAAAAAAAAAAAAAAAAAAAATGGGGAGTGTAGGAAAAACAGTGCTTATGGGGAAATTTATAAGAACAAATGCATATGTTAGTAAGAAAGAATAATCTAAAATCAATATTCTTGGTTTCAAATTTGGAAAACTAGAGACAAAAATGCCAATTTAAACCTACAACAATCACAAGGAAAAAAAATTTAAACAGAGCAGAAATCAATTGAATTGAAAACACAAAAACATTGAGAAAATCAATGAAGCCAAAAGCTCTTAATTTGGAAAGAAATAATATTGACAATGTCTAGTCATACAGACTAATGAAAAGGAGAATACACATATTAGCAGTATCAGAAAGGAAAGTGATCATTGCCACTGTTCTATAGCCATTAAAAGTGTAATTAGGAGTTGTTTTAGATTACTCTCTGTGCCCACAAATTTGATAATTGATATGACATGGACAAATATCTGAGAAATGTATGCTATATATATATTTTTTCATGAAAACAATAAACATGAATATACCCATATCTACAATTAAACTGAATCAATAATTGACTCTGGGATCTTTCTCTGGAAAATTCTAATATTTAAGCAAGAGAACTCTTCATAACCTATTCCAGAAAATAGGGTAGGGAGATACTTCTTAAACTCATTCTATGACATTTGTGTTACTTAAATACCAAAACCAGATAAAATTATCATAAGAAAATTACAGATTAATGGTCTTCATAAGTGTAAGTGCAAATGTCTTTACCAAGTGGCATTCAGATCAATACAACAATGTCTAAACTTTCTCAGGTGATAAGATCCTCATACTATTCAATGTCACATGAATACTTCTAAAGAGGTATCTACTGGTTATAGAAAGGAGAGAGAGAGAAAGAGAGAGAGAGAAAGAGAGGGAGGGAGGGAGGGAAGAAAAGAGAAGTAAATAGACATACAACTTACTTTTACATCAACATAACAACAAAGATGATGACAGGCTCTAGGAAGAAAGAATTGAGGTAGCACAGAAACCTTAGAATTGTTATTATATATATTTTGAAAAAAATATATATTTTAAGGTCCAATAGAAAGTGACTGCAATTATTTTGGTGATGTAAATCAATATATATATGTAATGATTTCATTGTTGAGTTTTCAAAAATGTGAAATCCTTTCTATAGAGGGATTTTTTTCATATTAGAAAGCGTATTTACTATGTTGGGAATCCAGAAAAAAATTCTCTGGGTGATCCTCCAAAGCAGTTGTAAGACATGCTCTTTTGAGATCATTACATTAAAGGTTCATAACAGGACTAGGTCTTCTCATTTAACTTAAAATTGGACCCCTTAAAAACAGGTTTTGGCTTATGAGTTGAATAACTTTTATGGTGTTTTAACTCCGACTTTACAACATGTCAACTCACTGACTGCCCAGTAATGGTATGTTAATTGAATTTAAGAAATATGCAATTATGTCCCAAAGGGAGTAGAACACAGACTGTAATGCAGCCCAATTAGAGGTCTTTCTAATGTTTTTCAATGTCCCCATTGTTAGACTAAATGTTTCTGAACTGTCCACTATAAAAGCTATTATTTTCAAAGCTTTTTTCTTGAAGAACTTGCCCTGCTGTATGTTTTTCATACAACAGTTACTTTTACTAAATTATCGTTTTCTACCCTGTGATGTACTAACTTTATAAACCAAATCCTTGCTTAGACTATCTTGAATCGGGTAAATAAGCCTTGTATCTAGTAGCCCTGAGTCAGGAATAAAATATTCTTATAATTCTTCATGATTAGGACCAATACCTTGTCATACTATTAAAATCAGGTAGTAAAGGCAAAGATACCTGCAAAAGGCTTTAATGCATATGATACAATTAGTAAGCTAAAGAAAAATGAACATCTACTGATTTTGACAAACAATGCAAAAGCAATTGATGATTTTTAAATGATTCTTAAAACTTTATTCTAATTTATTATATATGATAGTAGAATGCATTACAATTTATATTACACATACAGAGCACAATTTTTCATGTCTCTGCTTGTACACAAAGTAGAGTCACACCATTCCTGTCTTCATACATGTACTTAGGGTAATGATGTCCATCTCATTCCACCTTCTTTTCTACCCTCATGCCCCCTTCCTTCCCCTACCTCTGTTTTGCTCTATCTAGTGTTCATCTAATTCTCCCATGCTCCCCCACAAACCCATTATGAATCAGCCTCCTTATATCGGAGAAAAACATTTGGCATTTGGTTTTTTGAGATTGGCTAACTTCACTTACCATTATATTCTCCAACTTCATCCATTTACCTGCAAATGCCATGATTCTATTCTCTTTTAAAACTGAATAATATTCCATTGTGTGTACATATGACATTTTCTTTATCCATTCAGCTACTGAAGAACATCTAGGTTGCTTCCATAGTTCAGCTATTGTGAATTGTGCTGCTATAAACATTGATGTGGCCTGTCCTTATAGTATGCTGTTTTTAAGTCCTTTGGGTATAGCTGGGTCAAATGGTGGTTCTATTTCCAGTTTTCCAGGGAATCTCCATACTGCTTTCCATATTGGCTGCACCTATTTTGTAGTCCCACCAGCAATGTATGTGTGTACCTTTTGTTGGGGATGTTAACAACACGCCAGTAGATAGAAACTCTCTGGCTGTCTCCCACTTCCTGATACGGGAACTTGGCCTAACCAAGGGGTGTTCCCCTGACGTATGTCGAGAGGTCAGACTGCCACTAGGATAGGCTAATGGCTCCGCCAATGTGATTTGCTCATGTTCCCTATGTGCCCCTATGATCTTTCTGCTGATTGGCCCATGTCTTCTGTAAAGGCCGTCCAACTTCCTCAATAAATCGAGCTCGTGCCTTGACCGGACTCCCTGGTGTATGCCTGATTGTCTTCCATTGTGAGGGCTGAGTGTGGCCACCAGTCAACTTCTGCCTCTTCCCGATTCAGCCTCACTGCTGGGGCATGTTCCCCCAGGCTTCTCTGCCGGCCAGAGAAGGTCAAACCCGGGTTTGGGGGAGCTAGAAACCCCAGCACCTTTTTCCCCATATGCTTGCCAACACTTATTGTTGTTTGTATTCTTAGTAGCTGCTATTCTGAGATGAAATTTAGAGTACTTTTGATTTGCATTTCTCTAATTGCTAGAGATGTTGAACATTTTTTCGATATATTTGTAGATTTGTTTTATATATCATCTTCTGAGAAGTGTCTGTTCAGCAGCTCCTTGGCTCATTTCTTGACTGGGTTATTTGGGTGTTTTTGTTGTTTATTTGTTTTGTTTTTTGGTGTTTAGCTTTTTGATTTCTTTATATATACCAGAGATTAGTGCTCCATCTGATGTGCATGTGGTAAAAATTTGATCCCAAAATGTTGGCTCTCTATTTGCCTCACTGATTGTTTCTTTCGATGAGAAGAAGCTTTTTACTTTGAATCCATCCCATTTATTGATTCTTGATTTTAATTCTTGTACTATAGGAGTCTCATTAAGGAGGTCAGGGCCTAAACCGACATAATGAATATTTGGCCTATTTTTTTTTTTTTTTCTATTAGGCACAGGATCTCTGGTCTAATTCCTAGGTGCTTGATCCACTTTGAGTTGAGATATGTGTGTAGTGAGAGATAGGGGTTTAATTTCATTTTGTTGCATATGGATTTCAGTTTTCCCAATACCATTTGTTAAAGAGGCTATCTTTTCTTCAATGTATGTTTTTGGCACCTTTGTCTAATATAAGATGACTGTAATTATGTTGGTTTGTCTCTGTGTCCTCTATTCTGTACCATTGGTCTACAAGTCTATTTTGGTGCCAATACCATGGTGTTTTTATTACTATTGATCTGTAGTATACTTTAAGGTCTGGTATAGTGATGCCATCTGCTTCACTCTTCTTGCTAAGGATTGCTTTAGCTATTCTGGGTCTCTTATTTTTCCATATGAATTTCATGATTGCTTTTTCTATTTCTATGAGGAATGTCATTGGGATTTTTACTGGAATTGCATTATATCTGTATAGTGCTTTTGGTAGTATTGTCATTTTGACAATATTAATTCTGCCTATCCAAGAACAAAGGAGACCTTTCCGTCTTCTAGGGTTGTCTTTGATTTCTTTCTTTAGCATTCTGTAGTTTTTTTTTCTTTTTTTTTTTTTTTTTTTTTTTTTTTTTTGGTACTAGGGATTGAACTCAGGGCACTCGACCACTGGGCCACATCCCCAGCCTTTTTTTGTATTTTATTAGAGATAGGGTCTCACTTAGTTGCTAACTGCCTCACCATTGCTGAGGCTGGCTTTGAACTTGCGATCCTCCTGCCTCAGCCTCCCAAGTGTTGGGATTATAGGCGTGTGCCACTGCACCTGGCAGCATTCTGTAGTTTTTGTTGTAGAAGTCTTTTTCACCTCTTTCATTAAGTTGATTCCCAAATTTTATTTTATTTATTTATTTTTTGCTTTATTGTTTTTGAGTCTATTGTAAATGGTGTAGTTTTCCTTGTTTGCCTTTCAGAGGGTTTGTCACTGATATACAGAGATGCTTTTGATTTTAGGGTGTTAATTTTATATCCTGTTTCTTTGCTAAATTCATTTTTTCGTTCTAGAAGTTTTCTGGTGGAATTTTTTGGGTCTTCTAAGTATAGAATCATCGTCAGCAAATAGTGCTAATTTAATTGTTCTTTTTCTATCCCTTTAATTTCTTTTATCTGTCTAATTGCTCTGGCCAGTGTTTCAAGAACTATGTTAAATAGCAGTGGTGAAAGAGTGCATCCCTATTTTGTTCCAGTTTTTAGAGGAAATGCTTTCAATTGTTCTCCATTTAGAATGATGTTGCCCTGGGGCTTAGCATAATGGCCTTTACAATGTTGAGGTATGTTCCTGTTATTCTTATTTTTTCTAGTGTTTTGAACATGAAAGGGTGCTGTATGTTGTGAATGTTTTTTAATGCATTTATTCAGATGATCACATCTTATCTTTAAATCTATTGATGTAATGAATTACATTTATTGATTTCTGTATGTTGAACCAACCTTGCATCCCTGGGATGAACCACACTTGATATCTTTTTGAGATGTTTTTTTGCATTTGATTTGTCAGAATTTTATTGAGAATTTTGCATCTGTGTTTATCAGAGATATTGGTCTGAAATTTTCTTTTTTTGATGTGTCTTTGGTTTGGAATCAGGGTGATATTGGCCTCATAGAATGAGTTTGGAAGTGCTCCCTCTTTTTCTATTTCACAAAATAATTTGAAGAGTATTGGTATTAGTTCTTCCTTAAAGTCTTGTAGAACTCAGCTATGTATCCATCCAGTCCAGGGCTTTTCTTCATTGGTAGGCTTCTGAGCCATCTTCTATTTCATTACTTGAAATTGATCTGTTTAAATTGTGTATAGCATCCTGATTCAATTTGGGCAAATAATATGTCTCTAGAAATTGTTGCTACCTTCTATATTTTCTATTTTATTAGACTATAAGATTTCAAAATAATTTCTAATTATCTTCTGTATTTCTGTAGTGTCTGTTGTGATATTTCCTTTTTCACATGTATGTTAATAATTTGAGTTTTCTCTCTCCTTCTCTTCATTAGCATGGCTAAGGGTCAATTTTATTTATTTTTTCAAAGAACTAATGTTTTGTTTTGTCAATTTTTTCAATTGCTCCTTTTGTTTTAATTTCATTAATTTTAGCTCTGATTTTAATTATGTCTTGTCTTCTACTGCCTTTGGTGTTGGTTTGTTCTTCTTTTCTTAGGGCTTTGAGATGTAAATTAGGTCATTTATTTGTTCAATTTTTCTTCTTTTAAGGAATGAACTCCATGCAATGAACTTTCCTCTTAGTACTGCCTTTTAGTTTTCCAGAGATTTCAGTATGTTGTATCAGTGTCCTCATTTACCTCTAAGAATTTTTAAATGTCCTTATTGATGTCTTTTGCAACCCATTGTTCATTCTGTAGCATGTTATTTAGTCTCCAGTTGTTGGAGTAGCTTTTATTTTTTATTTTATCTTTGATTGTTAATCTCATTCCATTATGATCTCATAGAATGCAGGGTAGTATCTCTACTACTTTGTATTTGCTAAGAGTTGCTTTGTGGCATAATATATGATCTATTTTAGAGAAGGATTCATGTGCTGCTGAGAAAGAAAGTGTATTTATTTTGTTCCAGGATCTTCTAGCTTTCAGGGTTTGGGTTGAACAATTTGCACATAACCTAATTGGTTACTCTGTATATGTAATCTGATTCCTTTCTCTTGTGGCTTTTAATATTCTCTCCTTATTCTGTATGTTAGGCAATTTCATTATAATGTGGCTTGGTGGGGATCTGCTGTGATTTTGTACATTTGGCATTCTGTAAGTGTTTTGAATTTGGTTTTTCTATTCATTCTTCATGTTTGGAAAAATTTCTGATATTATTTCATTGAATAAATTGTTAATTCCTTTGGTTTGAGACTCTATGTCTTCCTCTATCCCAGTAACTCTTAAATTTGGTCATTTTATGCTATTCCATAATTCTTGAATGTTCTCCTCATGGTTTCTTGCCATCTTTACCATGTGTTCTACATTCTTTTCAAGATTATATATTTTGTCTTCATTGTCTGAGGTCCCGTCTTCCAAATGGTCGAATCTGTTGGTGATGCTTTAAATTGAACTTTTAATTTTGTTTATTGTTTATTTCATTTCAAGAATTTCTGTTTGATATATTTTTAGAACCTCTATCTCCCTATCTGTAAGAGCCTTGAATGAGGAAGTAGCTAAGATGGTGGCTGGCTGAGAGCCAAAGAGGAGGCATTTAGTTGTTTACACCTGACCTTAATGTAATTGACTAAAAATCTTTCTGTGCCTGTGGGCACTGCGTACCGCACCTGTAAGTTGAGCTTGTGACACGTGTATGCTTTTTAAGTTAAAGAGTATTTAAAGAGACTGTGGGGGAACCAGGGGGGACAGAAGAGAGAAGATAGAGAAGAAGAAGAAGCAACAATAAAGGAACTACTCATTCCCATTCTGATTCCAATTTCTTTCCCGCGGTATCGTTGCCTAAGGCGACAACACCTATAGAAGTAACTTTTTGCTTCCTGTATTTGCTTAAGTAGCTCTTTATTAAAATGATCTTTTGTTACCTATATTTACTCTCTTATATCATCCTTTAATATGCAGAACATTTTAATTATGTACATCCTGAACTCCTTCCCTGTCATTTCTTCATGGCCATGGATTCTAATAATGTGGTATCTTGATTTGTTTGGGGCACTTTCTTCCCTTGTTTTTTTATGTTGTTCATGTGTCTTCCCTTCTACCACTTCAGATCTGAGGCATTACCATTTTACCCTATAGGCTTATAGTGCCCTTGCGGGGTTCCAATACTTCTCTTTTAAGGGGAAGGACAATGTTAAAAGATCCCAATAAAAAAACATTATAGATCCTTAATACTAATGGTTGCTATTAATACATTTACAGTTTGGTCACAATATACAGAAATGGTGAATTCGATTATTACGTACAACATAAATAGTAGGTTTGCAAATGGATTTATAGTTTCTGATGGTGGACAAAGAACCAGGGGTGAGATATAGGATGATATGCTGAGGAGGTAGGAGGTGAGGATATAGAGTTATTGTATTTTGGGAAGTGTGAAAGAGGAATCTAAAGAAGAAGGTTAGTAGCAGGAGAAGAGAGAGGAAGTAATTTTGGGTAGACAAGTTGGAAGACAGTTGAGTACTTAAAACAAACACATAATAATATTAAGAAAAATAAAAAAATGTAAAAGTAGGAGAAAAAAGAATATACAACACAACTGTAATATACATTTCAGACATCCCAGCCCTCAGTATCCTAATTCATACAAAGTACTTGGCTTCACATATTTTGGGGTGTGAGGGCTGGAGAATAGAGAGGGAGAAGGAAAAAAAAAAAAAAAAAAACAAACCTCAAAGGAAGAAACAAGGATTGTTTTGGATGATGACCAGTATCTTTCCTGCTTCCCTTCTCATCCAATAGGTGGGGTTGCCAGTTGTTAGGTGGTATCTCTGCCCTCAGGATGGTGAAGGTTCCAGGGTGGGAGGGTTGGTCTTGGGTGCAGGGTACCTGGAAGTGAGATACGGCACCTGCTGTTCCCTGATGGGAGACTGCACCTCAAAGACCTCCTTTGGGGCCTGCTCAAGTGATGTGGTCATCTGGTCTGAACTCCTAATCTCACCTGTAGACCTCACAGTTCCTGGTCTCTAAATTAGTCTCTACACTGTATCACACTTACTCTTTCCCTTTATGCTTCCTAATCAGGAACCTTTTTCTCTGGAGGTCTTGCGTGTTACACTCGGAGGGCTGCATACCTGTTGTGGAGAGCTGTTTCTTATTGGGCAGTCATTGTGCTGGGTTAGCGACTGCCGAGGAGTGGGGGAAATTAGAAACTATGGGTACCTAGCCATCTGGTGTTTCAAACTGGGAGTTGCCCCAACTAAAGATGGTGATGAAGGTGACCCAAGATGGAGGCAGCTGCTTTCAGCAATGGGGTATAGGGTTGGGTGGGAGAAGCTGGGCAATGGTGTTGGGCGATATGTTCAGGGATGAGTTTTGTGGCATGCAGTGTTGCAGCTATCAGCTGTCTTCAGAGCTTGTGTGATGTCTCCAGGTGCAGGAAGCCTGCCACAGGTAGGGGACTATGGCAGTAGCTGCTGAGTCCCAAGACGGAGGCAACCAGTGGAGCTCCACCTTGGTGGATGGAAGTCCACACGGGAGTGGCAGCTGGAGTTCCTGTGTGTGTGGGTAGTGGCCAGGTATGTTGTGTGGGATCCACGTCTGAGAATTCTGTGTGGGTGAGTGGCCAGGAATTCTGCACCTGTGCTAATGCTGATGGTCCTTTTTGGGCATCTGTGAGTCCTGAGTGGGCGAGTAGTCAGGAGTCCTGCTCTAACACTGAGGCCTGGAACCCTGCATGGAAGCAGCTGTGGTGGGGGTCCTCTATCACTTGCAGAGAAGCAATATTCCCACTAGTTGGGATTCGGACCACGGAGGGACACAGAATGCTGCATCCCTCTGGGATCTTGGATCTCCCCTCTGCCCAATTGATTTTTCATACAGAGTGATAAAGCTTTAATTCATTGAAGTATTGACTTACTTCAATTATTGTTTTCTGGACCAAAATGAAATTTATGCATGTTTGTGAAACATACTACATTTTATCAGTGAACTTAAGAAGGTTAAGGATACCTTAATAAAAGTAATGAGCAATATGGAATTTTGTTCAATTCTAAACCACACTCTCCATTATTCATAAATTCTTTAACCTGATGAAAATAAATATTTTTTTTTCATATATATCTTCAGATTCTCAGCATTCACTGAAATGAATTTCAAAAATCTGTGAGCATGGTAAATATAAGAGACACATGTAATTGATATGAGAAATATTTAGCATAGAACTCAGCAATTGAAATATCATATCTATTCAAAGTATAAATTCTACTTTGTAGTATCTTGACCAATGGAGGTTAATTATTATAATGTAGATTATGTTATCTAAAACTTCCCATTGAAGATGTTATTTAAATATGTATCCTGTAATACATATTTAACACATATAATATACATGTATGAGTTGCCCAATAATTATTCAAATTTTTAGGTTATTCTTGGTTCATGTAATCTTCTAAGAATCTGAATCTCTCTCACTTCTGAAAGGGACACGTTTACTTACACATTTATCTGAAGAATATTTTTTTTCATTTTTTTTGCATAAATTCAGGTTATACCCAACTTTGGAAACTGCTGTTCATGGACATGAGTTTGAGAAACCACAATCTGTAGGAGATCTTGCAAAATATAAAACTCTACCTCTATTATAAATTGTGTACTCTCAAATATTATGAGCTTGTTTTTAACAATAGGACTTATACAAAGGAAAAAAGCTTTCACTAAGAACCGTGATGATTTTATACACTCATATGCAAAGCTCAGATATTCAGATATTAATTCCTCTCAGTAGAAAAATATTACTATTAATAAAACCACTAATACAGGACTGCAGATGATGGAAGATCAAAGAAGAAAAATAGATTAAGCAAATCAAATGGAATTTTGCTGTGAACAATTAGAAATCCCAAGTGTTTCCAGTGAAATGCACATATTTTATCTGTAATAATAACATCTGGTGAATTATTCATTCAAATTTAAATTCCACAGTGGTTGTTCCACTTTTTAAAGTTTTTCATTTAATGGCATATGTCTGCCCTAATCTTTTTACTATTTCTTATCAAGTTAGGTGCCTGAATGTAATTTTTGGTAAAATAGCCTAAAATAATTTGCTTAAATAAAATGTAATTAGTACTGAAAATAATAGGAATGCAAACATCATAAACATAGTGACCTAATTTTAATTTCTATAAATTTTCATATAATTTTAGAGTTTAAAGAAAGGTTTGAATATTGAAAATATAAAAAATTTCCCAGTAACCATTCTAATATTATGCCCTTGGAAAACAATATAAACTTATAACCAATTCATTTAGAATATATTTACTGTACCTTTTACTTATCATTTTAACTTTAGTATTTTTAAATGTAATTAAGTTATTACATTAAATAAACTGATGGATTCCAATTAATCAATTATAAATTATTAGTTTTTGCCTATAATTATAAGCAGCACTTTAGAAAATATACACATATATTCCACATATATTCAGCATAAGCAATCCTGTAGCTATACTTTCTCTAAATTCTTTGAACATATTCATCATAAATATCTTTGAGCATTTGCCTGATAAAGCAAACATCTATGTTCAGTCAGAGTCAATTTCCACTTACTGATTATGGGTCTCTTCTCCTTCTCCTTCTCCTTCTCCTTCTCCTTCTCCTTCTCCTCCTTCTCCTCCTCCTTCTTCTTCTCCTCCTTCTCCTCCTCCTTCTCCTCCTCCTTCTCCTCCTTCTCCTTCTCCTTCTTCTTTTTCTCCTTTTTAATTCCTTATCAGAACTGAAACTCTGGACTCTATGACTGTTTCCCTATTCATATATGCTAACTGGTGATTCTATGTGGTGTTTGTGTTCTTTCCATATTTTTAACCTTATTTGCAAAGGGTCTGTCTGGTATGTATGCAGTTTGATATTTAGGCAATGACGTGGATAGAGGCAGGACTCCAGTGTTTCAAGCAGTAAGGTTTCCACTCCACTGTATTAGTTTGGGGAGCACATTTAAAGACCTGTAAAAGTATTCTATATTTTCACTATCCATAAGCCCTATTGGATCTCTCCTAGGCATACATGCTATTACTCTGTTTGCTAGCTATAGTGTGGAGAGCCTGTATAACCAATCTATGACTCTTTAAGTTTGGATCCTCTGGTTAAATTGCTGCCTTGTTTGTGATCACTTTAATTGATATTGATACCCCAATTGGTATCATAGCCACAATCTAGAAAATGTATGATTTTTATCCATTTGTTTCTGATCAAGTTTGGGATGCTACTAGAGGACAAAGTTGCAATATTTTGCATTTGACTCCAGATCCATTCTTCCTTCTCCTTGGGAAGAACTTTGTGATGGCCAGCCTCATCCTTGCATCAGTTCTGAAGGAATAAATAAATAAATAAATGCAGCCTTAGTTAAGAAGCCAAAGAACAATGTACTTTTTGACTCAAAGTCTATTGGATTTTCATGAATAATCTTCTCAAATTACTGTCTCCTTTAGTCTCTTTCTAAAACGTGTAATCATAGTTTTAATCCATATTTTTTCAGAGAGGATTTCACTAACTTTCCATCACTGTAGTTGAAATTTCCTTGAATGGTACTGAAATTCCTTTGAAACTGAATCTGTAATAGAATCTGCTGTACTCTTCTAAGTGCCCTTTGCCTCACACCACAGACCAACAGGACCATGTAGATAATGAAAAATAGTCAAAGCCTTGATAGCAAGTTGGGTAGTTGTCCTATAAAAATCTTTGAACATAGGTGATAATTTTGTAATGCTTAGATTTAGGTCATGGGTTGTATTAGTCAGCTTTTGCATTGCTGGGACCAAAACACCTGACAAGAATGACTTAGAGGAGGAAAAGTTTATTTGGGGCTCCAGTTTTGGAGATCTCTGTCCATTGATAGCCAACTCCATTGTTCTGGTTTCACACTGAGGCAGGACATGATGGAAGAAGGGCTTAGCAGAGGAAAGCTAGTCAGTTCGTGGCAGGGTCAGGAAACAGGGGAACAGAGAAGGGGGCACATGAATTTTGCACCCTTTCATGGCACACCCCCAGTGACCCACTTCTTCCAGCCATGGTCCTCCTGCCTACAGTTACTACCCAATTATTCCATTTAAACTAGGATAGGCTGATTAGGTTACAGCTCTCACAATCTAATCATTTCACCTCCAAGCATTTCTGTATTAACACAGGAGTTTTAGGGGACACCTCATATTCAAACCATAACACAGGTGCAAACTTTAGTCATCTTTAATGACACTTGTTGAAAGACAACACGATGAGTATCTCTGCCAGAATTCAGTTATTGCTCCTACAAAAAATCATGTCTTAACAATAGTTGTGGGAGGGCCTCCACTGCTCACAAAAAAATCAAACGTTATGCTCATTTTCTTCTTAGCATGTAATCTCTGCAAAAATACTTCCCCATGCCAAAGAGGAACCAAAGGGTAGGTGGGAACATCATAACCTTAGAAATGTTTTGCACTTTATCCTATTTGAACCCTGTCATTGCTATCATCTGCTTGTCATTATGATTTCTGCTGCTGAAAGTAAGGTTCAGTGTCCTTAGTTCCTCTCAGCAATACTGCATCCTACACATGCTATTCACATAGTGGTAATAAAAAAGACTACACTAAAAAGTTTAAGAATTTAAAATGTGATTTTTTGTTCCTTGTGGAATTTTGCATTAAATTTTATTTTTAAATTTTTTAATTTAAATATTGTTTATCTTGATTATTGAATTTCTTGGGAAACATTAACATTTGTATCCAGGGTAAATGACTCATCTATCTCATTCTAGTCCTTGCCCTTTAGTACTGGCAAAGACTACCTTAATTTTATCCTTAATTCTTTACATTCTATGATGCCATATTTTATTAAGATGATTAAACATATTTATGTCAATGTGGCAATTTCAATAACCCCTATATTTCTCCTTTTTATATTATTTATTGAATTGTCTCAATATCAAGATGCAAAAGACAAATTTCACAAAAAAATCCAATAGTAAAACATCAGATGGACCTTTATAAAGAGCAGTTTTAAATTTTATTTTTGTTGTATTGCTCACCTCTTCAATTTCTCCCTTGCATATTATACTTTTAGAGAATTCCCTTTTATTGACAGTGATTGATAATCATTTATGCATGCATTCATTCATGAAGCCAATATTTACTGAGTGCCTACTTTAGTATATTATTATAATGTAATTCCCTTTTGAGAATATTGATTATGCATATTTTAGAATTTAAAAATTTCCATTTAATTTTTTCATCTTTTATGTGTTTTCTTCTATACCTGCAATACCACTGTTTTCTCTTAGTCCCACAGCATGTTTACCTTGCTGTTTATCATTCACAATTCGACCTAATGGGTGTGACTTGTCAATTGGGTTCTTAATGTTATAGATTGACCAGAGAACCTCCATAACCCCATAGTATTCATAGGTTCTATCTATGGAACTCTTCTTTACCTCAAGATAAGAGTAGTCAATCCCTTGGGCATGGGAATATGCTCCTGTCCTGGAGATAGTGAACTATATAAAAGAAGTGCACATAGACATTTACTTAATGCCATTGGATTTGCTTATTCTCCCCCATTAAGCAAAATCTCTTTTCTATGATTTCAGAGTTTAGTTTACACAATTTATTTATAACCTAAATTTCTAGTCTAATTATAAAGGGAATCAGACATTTGCAATCATGTAATTCTATACCTAATGCTCACATTATAATAAGTCCTTAATTCCTCTTCTGAATTGTGCCTGATATAACTTAGCCTTACATTTGCCTATTGCTAATGCTTCTATGTTGCCCAGTGGTTAATATAGAAAAGTCCTGTTTCTAGAGGCTAAGTAGAGACTTTCATTTTAACAATATTTTATTTTATAAGTATTCGTGTAATTTTAAGGTTTAACAAAATGTCATACCTTCATTTCTTCTCATTGATAATCTGTTCTGCAATATAATATTCTCAACTTCCATAATTCTTCTAGCCATGTTTCATGTAAAATTTTGTATGATTATTATCTTTTATGGTTTCTTCTTTCATTATCTTTGCATTTATGAATGTTTCAGCTTTCATTCCCTTGTTTTCATTTTGACATTACTTCCAGAGGGAGAAACCTATATGTATCTCATTCCATATTTAACTGAAAGTTCTTGGAAGTTAATCTATTTGACATTTTACACTTGTATCCTGCTCTGGTTCTTGTTTATTCATTCATTTATCAAATAATGACAAGTTGTCTTTTAGGAACCTGAATCTCCACAGTCCCTGTATATAGAGTATAACATCAATACAGTGTGTCCTTATTTGTAGTAAAGGACATAGTTTAAATTCTGAACTATAACTATAAGAGAAAAGCAGTGTGTTTGTTTGTGTGTGTGTGTGTGTGTGTGTATGATGCATACATGTGTGCACATGTGCATTATTGGTGGAGTAGAGAAGAATAATGAATTCAAACAGTAACAAAACTAGAAATTTTCAGGGAAAATAATAAATATAGTGTTTAAGAGGGCATTATCTGCTCAAAATATGAGAAAAGAAATGAAAATAGGAGTTAAACATATAGATAAAGATAGGAAGAAAGAATGAAAACAAGGAAGTAAGCAGGAAGGATAAACAGATAAAGAAGAAGTGGAAAATAAGGACTTGTAAAGACATTTCCCATTGTTCTATTCTCCCTCAACTATTGTATTTATTATTTTAATTCTAGTTTTATAGAAAAACAATGATGTTCCTTGAGTTTAAATAAGAACCTGTTGAATTCAAATGTTGCACATTATCACTTTGCCTGTATACAAGGGGAAAGTCTGGATCTTTAAGTCAGAATATAAGGGATTCCACACAAACCATATTGGTGTGTATAAGAAAGGTGAGGTAAATAATTTTTTTAACTGAAAGTAGCACAATTTCCTTTAACAAAACTATTTTTAAGGATCTACATTTAAGGTAATTCTAACAGTCTATTATTCATTACTTTCACAGCTTTTGCTTCTCATTTAAAATTAGTACAAATATAGGGAGAATTTGGTTACTTAGATAATCCATTTGATTATAAATTTAGTTCTGAAGTCACTGAAATATATATATGTATATCACTAGAATATATATATATATATTTATATATTTCTTTTTAATTTTATTCTCCTTTATCTTATTGAGATAGGCAAGTTTGACACTGGTTATGTTTCACAGAATTCATGACTATGGAAAAATGCAACTAGTATTTTTGTATAACTGAAATTAGTCTAATCATCAAAGACTGAATTTCCTCATTTCTATATCCTCATTCAATGCCTTGTTCACTGCCATGATTTCATAGAATTTGTGCTAGTCAGGTTTAGAAAAGTAACAACCCTATTGGTCTGAAGCTCTTCTTTTTCCATTGCTCATCAAGAAGCAGGAGGTTGACATTGGAGGACTGTAAATAATCAGGCCTGGGATCCCCGTGAGCCCAGGACACCATGGGGAGATAGATCAACATTCCCTGTCTTGCTTAGGGCCTAGCTTGCCTTGCCTCAGATCAGCACCAGCATGGTGGGCTCAGTGGGGCAATGGCCCATGCTTGATGACTGTGCTCCAGCCCACCAGGGCCACAGTTGCTCTTCAGTATGGGTTGTCTGTGTGTGGTTGGGTGGCTGGAGAGCCATGTCACTACTGACGATATAAAGAGGTCCTTTGTTTACATGCTTAATTTCAGGAGCATGTGGTTTTGTAGAACTATCATTCTAATGGTTACAATCTGTAATTATATTTACAGAGAGGTGGGTATACATCATTGATTTATTCATGTAAGTTGTTAGTAATATGTTCAATACATTTAACTGGATTTTTTCATAGTTTTCCTATCATAGTATTTCAGTTAAATAGATTAATTTCATCGGACACTTTTTTTGAAACTATGAAAATTAAGAGTTTAGTGCTAGAATTTAGAGATATTTTCACCTTTTTATATACTATATATTGAATAATGTATATTAATAATATAACATTTATAGTAAAAGACTAATAATTCATATTTAATTTTCTTTATTCCATAGTCATCAATTTTTTTGTTCTCTGGAATGACAATACCTTTGTAAAGTAAAATTAAAATCTAATTATTGTACTATATTAAGCTATTCTGGAGAGCTGTAGCAATTGGTCCTCATAGTCAAATTTCTGTAGGTGAAATAACTATTGTTGTGGCTCTTTATTTCACAGGTCTCTTTATTGGTAGAAAAGGATTTTATTCCTTTAAATTTCTATTATGTCTTAAAATAAGAAGACATGTCTTAATGAGATAAAGATACACAGACAAACATGATAGGTCTCATGGAATATTGAGGGTTTATTATCAAAAAGAGTCACTCAACTATTAAATATTTTAGCATTTTATAACTTCAACTTGCTTACATAAAGTTTTTCTTAAACACACCATTATTGAAAATCCAAGCACTTTTTCATTTTGAATACTTTACAAATATTTTGAATGTGGCACACTTCTGTACATTTGTTTTGACGAAAGTAAAACCTCTTTTGCTTCCCTCTCTTGATTGCTTAGTTAATTTTTGCTGGTTAAATTCAGTCTGTAGAGAGAAAGGAGAACTTTGGTTGATGTCATTCTCCCTAGGAACCAATTATATACGTTTCACAAACATATTCCTAAAAACAATGTCACCCAAAAGACTAAAAAAAAAAAAAAAAGTATTTGTATCAAGTATATGGAAGTAATGTTAATTGAAATGTGATCTTTCATAGAAGTAAATTGCAAGCCCAAAATATCCTATGCAACAAAGAAAGATTGTTTATATTTTTTAAATAATTTCTGTAGTGTTTTGGGTCAAGCCAGGGCTGAGTTCATACTAAATAAGCACTCTACCACTGATACATATCATCAACACCAAAAGACTGTCTCTAAATATTGAAAGTCAAAATTCATACCATAGATACATTAAGTAAATAATATTCACTTAGTATTATTTCTAAGACTGAGTTCTCCTACTACTGGTGAAAAATGTTCAGGCCTAGACTGAGCAATCCCAAGACTGAACAAGAAAAGAAAAGCAGAGAGAAAAAAAGTGACAAAATGAGAAAAATGGGTTTATCAGTCAGACTCTATTTATTCTGTGGGTGTTTAAAGATTCCAGATCTTCTGGTGCTTCTTTTTCAAGCAAGCAATTATCATGAACATGATTATGCAGTGTACCCACTTATTCTTAAGAGCTATCAAGTGTAAGTCTTGGCCTACTAGATTATGGCAATGTGCCAGTAAGTTCAAATATTTCTTTGGCAAAACAATAATATGTCTTAGAGCGCTATTTCACATAAACGGAAATGGGTCTTAGCTGAACTTAAAAATAAAAATGGAAATATGTAATGACTAAGTCCAGCACAAATATTCATCAACTCTGTCACAATAACCTTATTGTGTGTTATTTACCATTCTGTTATAGCTGAGGCTATTAGGCAAGCAGTTGCTTTCAGGTACAATTGTCCACTCTTAGAATCTATGCACCTTGAATACAGGCTAGCTGGGGGAATTAGAGAAGTTAGAATCAAAGCTGCCACTTTCACCATTACCTTGATCATAGCAATGACCTCTTGCTCCTTTCCTATGTTTTTGTATTGCTTAATATGTATTACAAAGGAGAGAACTTCTAGAAATCCACATTTAGCATACCCAATTAAAACTAGGTAAAGGGTAGATTTAGCTGAACTCTGATTAGAGAGTAATAGAGACTCCTCATTCCACATATAAGAGTCACTTCAATTATTCATTATGTTTAGGTAACACAACTGTAAATTATCTTCTCCAGTGACACTCTATAATTCACAATTGAAATAAAACTGTGTAGAATAAACCACCAGTTTCACTATAAATCTTAAGTCTATTCTAGAAAACCACTTCTATTCATAGGGATTAGTGTATATTGCCAGCACATACCTTGTAAATCCTAAATGCCTTCTGGCCTATATTATTGAAAAGGCCTTTGATTATCACACCAGGGATTGGCTGAGGCAATTCCACTCCTTTAACCTATGGTTTTTTGTTTCTATGTTTTTAAATGAGGTGAAAATTTAAGCCTCCTTTTTAAGTATTTTTCATTCCAAATTGAGATTCTTGTAATTGGATGAGGTATATCGAAATTTGACCTGACTCTTCAAAGTTATGTTGGCATAGCAGCTTATTTGTACCTTTTAGAGGTGAATAATCTGTTATCCACTATGGTTTCAACATTTTCCTTCTCCATTCTGTTTTTGAAACCAATGAAACCATCTTTAGTTACAGATTTTGCTAAAGTTCTATCTCCTTGAAATTATTTTATCTATCCACTTTACACACTCTCTAGACTTATATCTATTTTCTCCAAATTTTGCTAGCAAGATTTGTCTACTTTAATATTCCTAAAGGCTTTTCATGACTTTTTGTCTAGAATGAGAAATAAGCCATTCTAACAAAACTTTTATTTTTAAATTTTTAACCTGTCTTTCATTTCCTTCCACACATCAAACAACAAAAACAAAACACACACACACACACACACACACACACACACACACACACACAAGTTTCATATGTTAGGTTCCAGAGAAATAAAGACAATGCTACAGCTACAATCACTCTATAAATTACAAGGGTCAGATTTGTTTAAAAAAAAAAAGTTCACGTGAGACATATTTCTTATCCTACAACAAAATGTATCTGCTCCCCAAATAAATAAAAAAATTATGATCAAATGATTCAGACATAAATTAGACAGGAATGTGCTATTCCTTCTTGGAGGAGAGGTGATTATTCAAATGCACGTCCTAAATTGAGTTTCCCTACAACTATGTCTCAAGTTGATCTAGGAATAATAGAAGGGCACTCATAAAGGGAGCATTTTACATCATCTCAAAGCAATGTAATGTTGGGTGTCTTATTTTGTCATACCTGGTTGATGACCCAATAGACAGCAGAGGAACATGTGACTAACCTCTACTTTCTACCAATTTTTTTTTAAATCCATGAATTGCAGGATAATTTAAAACAACCATTCTAAATCATGTATTAGTATTTTCTTGAAAAACAAATCTTGTATGGCAAAATAATAGTTTCTTATAATGTATGTAAGAGTGTTACTTATTTGTTTACAGATAAATACTAGATCATGGTATATCATAATGCTTCAATTAAAGGTGAGCTTACATAGTGCTTCAATCAGAAATTTACAACTGTTGATCATATATACCATCTAATGAAGATTGGGATCCAATCTGGTACTTCAGAATGTTCACTCATCCTTATGAAACCACTCATCCTGGGAATTCTCATTGTTCTTCAGGCTCCAGTTAAGACATTTCTACTGTCTCACAAATTGCCAAAACTGGTAATGACTCTTAATACCTCCTTTGTGTTTACAATGAACTAAATGAATTGGAGACACATTTCTCAGATGTAGGTCTCCTGGTAGACCCCAAACTGCAGCCCCTACTCAAGAGTAATTGTTCAAGTTCATTCTCTGCTATCAAATTAGTTGTTATCTTATATGTGATAGAAAAGCAAACAACACCCATCATAATAATTAATATAATTTTCAGTAATTAGAAAGTGTTTAATTTGAAGAATACAAAGTAATCCACAGTTCTTAACTAAATGAATTAATGAATTCTCTGTTTTGATGATTTTTCAAAAGAAAATGCCAATTCAAATCTTCTTAATTAAAAACATTTTTAAAACTATTAAAGTTATGTCAGTTATAGTAGTCTCTTCAAAATTAATTCTTTATAAATGCTATTTTTTAATAACTCAAATGTTCTTTTTCTCTACCTACAGAGATGACTCAAGCTTATCTACTCCAATCACAGAAAATGCTTCTCTAAGGATTGTTGACTATTTTATTGTACTATTTTTTCTTTCTTTACATAAAATACATATACACACTCAGACTTTGTTAATACCTAAAATAATTCTATGATATGGTGACAAAGTCTGTATTAAAATTTAACTTTTGGCCAGGCGCGGTGGCGCACGCCTGTAATCCCAGCACTTGGGAGGCTGAGGCAGGAGGATCATGAGTTCAAAGCCAGCCTCAGCAATGGCGAGGCACTTAGCAGCTCAGTGAGACCCTGTCTCTAATAAAATCCAAAAAAAGGGCTAGGGATGTGGCCCAGTGGTCGAGTGCCCCTGAGTTCAATCCCCAGTACCAAAAAAAAAAAAAAAAAAAAAAAAAAAAAAAAAAAATTTAACTTTTTGATATCTTCTCACTAAGAAAAGAATCAATCTGGTCTCTATACAAATAGAAACTAGACAAATATATGAAATTAACATGTTCACACAATGGACAAAAGTACACAAATATGATCTATGAGAAAAAAGGAATAAAAGGAGGGAACCTTATAGTTTTTTTCAGGTTTCTACTTGTATTTAATACCTGTAATGCAGTTGAAGTGATGGGAAATCCAGTGATAACTGTACACTTAATGAAATGAGATGATGGAATAAAATGTACAGAAGAAGAAGTGTATGGAAGGGAAGATTTCAGTTGTTATGCACATAAGGGTTCTAGAAACTTCTTCACTGGGGCCAACTTGAGTCTTTATGGGGTTCTACAGTCTCACAACATAAATGAAAAAGTTGTAACTTAGGCAAAGAATAACTGGATAGTTATAAACTGAATTCCCAGGAACTACAAAGTAGGGGACATTTGTGCCCTGACAGAGGAGAAAGGATCTGATGATACTTTGAGGTACATTATTAAGAATACAAAGGGTGATGTATCTTAGTAGTAGGTGTGAATTAAACACAGAGTAGAATGTAAGATAAACTCCTTTGAAAATCATTACACATTATGAAACAAGCTTCAGACAGATGAAACTAATATAAAAGTAACCCTTCTAAAACAAAGTCCAGTAAAAAAAAAAAAAAGCAGAAACCTTGAGGTACAGAACAATACAATATTCACAATGTCCAAAATTCAAATAACATCAACAAGCATTAGACATGTGAAAAGCAGAGCAATGTGAACCATAATTAAGAACAATGTGAACCATAATTAAGAAAATTTGATGTGAACAAATTGTAAACAGTAAAAGAAATTATAGATTTTCAAGTATTAAAAAAAAAAAAAAACACATGTTGAGAAGATGACTGAAAGTGCTGAAGAACTGAGAAAATGAAAACAAAACCAACTTAATGTTTTGTTAACCTAAAAGCTAAGTCGAGGAATACTGAGTGTGAAAACAAAGAGTTCATAAGAACAAAAATAAGTATGGCCACAAGGGGAAAAACAAATTGTAGTATCCCAAAATAGATGCTTGTATGGTGTCTACTGGGTCTGGTTTTACAAGTTAAAAGGAAAAAGAGAGAGATAGAAACAAGCAGAAAGTTATAGAGAACCAGTTGTTAAAATTTCATTGCTGGCTAAGACTGGCATGAGATATTGATTTGTCATCTGTCAGTTATATTATACATTAAAGGTAAGAATTACAATTACTATAATAATAAATATGACTATATTATTATATAATATATATCAATATATGTTATGTATTAATATATAGTTAATATTAATAATATATTATTATATAAATAGATAATATAAAATAGCATATGTAATATATATAATATATTATATTAAATTATAAATAAATATGGCTGTACTAAATTAAATGTGCATATTTTAAACTCCAGAACAAGTAAATAATAATAACAGCAAAATAAACCAAAATGGTAAATAAAACATTCCAATGGTTGAGAATAAAGAACATATTTTTTAAAAATGTATTTAGCCAAACAATATACTAAAAGTTGGAATAAAAGTTAAAAAAAAAGAAAGCACATTTAGAAAGCAAAAAGCAAGAAGACAGATTGAAACCCAATTTTATTTATCTTAATAAATGTTACATTAATTTAAATTAAGTGTATTATATAATTTAAGTCAATTACACAGACCATCAAGTTAGATGCCAAACCAAGCCAATATATACTTTTTATAAAAATTTAAATTTGAATTCAAGTGCATAAAAATTATGAAATCTTAAGCATAGGAAATTTTAGTGATTGTATTAATAGTTTAGACTATGTAAATAAGAGTTTGGATAATAAGTGAATATTTCATAATGATTAAGAAGATGTAATTGTTATGTGAATATATCTTATAACCTACTTTAATAATTGTAAAGTTTAAAAAGGATTAAAGAAAAATTTATAACCATATTTGGAGGTTTGCACATTAATGCCACAGGAATTGATAGGACATTGTACAGAATATCATTAAAGATAAAATACTTGACAATATTTGACTCAACTGCTATTTATAGAACACAGCAAAATAAGTATTTTTTAAGTTCACATAAAATTAATAACTTTATTTCCCTATAAATTACTTTATTATATAAAGAAGCAAATAATATTCTCTTAACTATGTAACAATGCCAGAATTAATTAGACAGCAAAAATAAAACCTTTAATCTGATAACAAAATAACCAGGAATGGAATTTATTCATCAAATCTTTTGGACCATAGACTCAAAAATGTATATATAATGTTAACAATTTACATATAATTTAATATAGTTGTGCTACTAATGTAGACTTTTTAACATTTAAAAATTAATTGATATACATTTCAATAACAATAAAATGTAAAATAAAAATGAGAATGCTCATTATCCAATCAGTCCAAACCAAATTAAAAAAATAGTTTGATTAAAAATTTGAAGTTCTCAGAAAACCATGAAAGGAAGAAAACTTTCTCAGTCTTATAAAAGCTATCTATTAAAAAGCAATGGCAAATATTACACATAATAATTATACACTAAGTGTTCTTATGATAGAAAGACATAGTAAACAAAACAAAACATCTATCTGTTCTCAGCACTTTTCATCCTTATAAGTCTTAACTAGTGCATAGTCAGCAGAAAGAATGGGTAGAATAAAATCCTCTTAATTTTTAGATGATTTGTTTGCTTGTTTTTAGATGACTTAATTTTGAGATGACTAATAATTATAATTAAAGAGATATGCTATATTCTTGGATCAGTTATCCCCAAATTGGTCTTTATATTCATGCAAACCAAAAGATACACCAGTAAGTTTTCTTTAAGTAATTGGTAATCATTTATTTTAATCCCAGAGAGAGAATTAGTAAATTTATATTGGATTTCAGGTCATAATCACTACAAATCACTTTGGAGGCATTTTGGAAGTCTGGAAAAATTTCAACATGAAGTTAACAGTCTTACATGGTAGGTATCTGAAGAAAACCTCTTAACATGAAATAAAAATTACATAAAATTAAAATGCTGTTTCCAAGAGAGAGAAAATCATAACATATATAAAACTCATATTATTACCATTTTCTTTTTTTTAAATATTTATTTTTTAGTTGTAGTTGGACACAATACCTTTGTATTTATTTATTTATTTTTGTGTGGTGCTGAGGATCGAACCCAGGGCCTTGCACATGCTAAATAACGGTTCTACCACTGAGCCACAACCCAGCCCTAGTTCCATTTTCTAAACAGAAATATGTGTTGAATTATTTAAAACACACATATACTTTGGGGCAACCATTATCCTAGAATATAAGGATGTGTTAAGGTATGAAACCATTATATATCACAATGGATATATTTAAAATAGTAAAAATTAAAGCAAATTAAATATATAATATCAAAGGATCAAATAATAGTACAGTGTTACACAGTTAACATTTAAAACCGATAAAATATATACAAATATTTATGTCACAAGATTTCTCATATATTATAAAATGTCAGCTATGTAATCTATCAGATGCTAACTAAATTTGTAAGATTAAAAATAAGAGGATAGGGGAAGATGGCCGACAGGAGGGAGGTGCTCTCTGGACGCAGTTGCTGAAGGACGCGGAGTGGGAAGTTTGAGCGCTTTGCTGGCGGTTCTTTTGCGACTGAAAGGGAGCCGAGACATTCCTGCACCTCTGGACAGCGAAATACAAAGTTCTCAGGGCCACAACAACCAGGGACAGAGTCCCAGCGGTCCACAGCCCGAAACAACGCTGTCCGTGCTGCAGGCGCAGGGGCTAAGACCATCTCGGCAAGGAGACGATCCACCCAGAGGCTTTGAAACTGACCGGCAAGGAGGGATAAAAAGAGGCCTAGAGGCGTGGGCGGTGTCCACGTGGAGCTCTTTTGCACCGCTTGCCAAGCCGACCCCCGCACGATCTGGACCGACACAAGGGTCTGCGGAGCAGCTGCTGAATGGGAGGAGAACTCCGCCATCTTTGAGAAGTGCAGTGGCTGAGCCAGACAAAGGGGAAAAGACGGAGGAGACAACAGCTGCAGACATCCAGGGAGCCCCATCGCTTAGAAGGCAGCGCACACCTGGGTGAGACTCAGGTAACCAGCAGGGGAGGGCGTGTCTGAGGCCAGCCCAGCGGCCACAAGAAGCTACAACTGTGGGTGGGCGTGGGGAAAGGGTGCCTCTGGAGGGTCCTCTTCCCGGAGCCATTCATCTGCTGACACACAATCACCCTGAGCCAATCTTCCCCCTGAGCGGCCGCTGACATAGGGTGCAGACCTGACTCGCAGACTTTCTGGACGTGATCCAATGCAGTTGGCTTAAACTGGAAAGGGAAAAGAGAAGGGGGGCTTCCCAGGGCCCGTTTTGTTTTGTTTGAGACTTGGGGTTCGACGTTTTTTTTTTTTTTTGCTGTTATTGTTGGTCGGTCTGCTTGTGTTATTGGCTTTTGTTAGATTGTTTATTGATTGTTTATTGTTCTTTCTCTTTTTTTTTGGCTTTGTTCTGTTCTGCTTTTTTTGCATTGATTGTCAGAGTGTTTGATTGTTTGCTTCTGCTCCTTTTCTCGTTCCTTCTTTTCTTCCTTCTCACTTTGGCATCTCTTCTTTCTCCTTCATCTTTCATATTTGCACCCTGCCAGTGCATACTAGACAGAGACAAAAACAAGCTGTACGCAGAATTTGGGATTTCTAGAAACAGCGCAATTGAACTGGATAGAAAAGAGGTGCTATATATAGTTTACTCTCCATTTTCTTGATTCTCTATCTCCTCTCTCTTACACCAATTTCTACTCTTTTATCATTTTTTTTTCTTCTTTTCCATCTTACTTTATATATAGATTGGTCTCTTCACCTAAGTGTCTACTCCATTCTCTATCTTCTCTCTTCTACTGATACCAAACCACTTCCAGTAAACCACGTCAATAGAACTCTCCTCTCATACTTTCCAAGAAAGAACAATTCAAGACGCTTCCTTCTTCTTAAACATAATACCTCTGTATCCAATACTTGAAGCTATAAAACCCCATCAGAAGCATACAGAGTAAACTGGAAATAATATCTCGGTTAACAAAATCTGTACATTGTGATCAAAATTGAATTTTCTGAATAGAAAGTGTTAGGTTTTAAAGTGTAAAGGAATTATAAGGGGAACTGATAGCTTCGTACTACAGGAACAACATAAGGAATTAAGGTAAAATCGAAACAGTCAAGGTCCCACAGAGCAAGAAGAAAAGACACACAAGCAGCATGAAAAAACAAGGGAAGAAAGTGACACAATCAAATCAAGATTCATCATCAGTAGATTTCATGGCAAACACAGTTGGTCAAATGCCAGAGATGGAATTTAGAAATTACATATGCCAAATGTTTAGGGAACTTAAGAATGAACTCAAAAATGAGATGAGGGAGCAAGTACAGGAGGCAAAAGATCATTTTGACAAAGAACTCCAAAAACAAATACAGGAAGTAAAAGATTACTTCAATAGGGAAATAGAGGCTCTAAAGAGAAACCAAATAGAAATTCCAGAAATGAAAGAAGCAATAAACCAAAATAAAAGTTCAATTGAAACCATCTCCAACAGAGTAGACCACTTGGAGGAAAGAACCTCAGACAATGAAGACAAAATATTTGTCCTAGAGAAGAATTTAGATCGTACAGCAAAACTCCTTGGAAATCAAGAACATAACATCCAAGAATTATGGGACAGCATAAAAAGACCAAACTTAAGAGTGATTGGCGTAGAGGAAGGGGCAGAGTTTCAAGCCAAAGGAATGAGTAATCTATTTAACGAAATAATTACAGAAAATTTTCCAAACTTGAGGAATGAATGGGAAAACCAAGTTCAAGAGGCATACCGAACACCAAACAAACAAAATCTCAACAGATCCACACCAAGACACATTATAATGAAAATGCCTAATATACTGAGCAAGGAGAGAATACTAAAAGCCACAAGAGAAAGGAAGCAGATCACATATAGGGGGAAACCAATCAGACTATGTTCAGATTTTTCAACCCAGACCTTAAAAGCAAGAAGATCCTGGAATAGCATATTTCAAGCTCTGAAAGAAAAGGGATGTCAACCAAGAATCTTATATCCAGCAAAATTGAGCTTTAGATTCGAAGATGAAATAAAAACCTTCCACGACAAGCAAAAGTTAAAAGATTTCACATCTCGAAAGCCAGCACTTCTGAACATCCTGGGCAACATTTTTCATGAAGAAGAAGAGAAAGATGATAATGAAAATGAACAAAGGGAGATATTAAACTAAAGGAAATACCAACCAGAAGAGAAAACTAATCAAGCTAAAGACCATAATTTAAATAAAAATGGATGGGAATAAAAATCATATCTCAATAATAACCCTGAATGTTAATGGCCTAAACTCGCCAATCAAAAGACACAGATTATCAGAATGGATTAAAAGAAACGACCCAACAATTTGCTGTCTCCAAGAAACACACCTCATAGAAAAAGACATCAACAGACTGAAAGTGAAAGGCTGGGAAAAGTCTTATCACTCACATGGCCGGCGGAAGCAAGCAGGGGTTTCCATTCTCGTATCAAATAAGGTAGACTTCAAACCAAAACTAATCAAGAGGGACAAAGATGGATATTTCTTATTACTTAAGGGAACCATTCATCAACAGGATATAACAATCATAAATCTATATGCCCCAAATAATGGAGCACCTACATTCATCAAACAAACGCTTCTCAAGTTCAAGAGTAAAATAGACCACAACACAGTTATTCTAGGGGACTTCAACACACCTCTCTCAACAATGGATAGATCATCCAAACAAAGGCTAAACAAAGAAACTTTAAGCCTCATTAAAACAATTAATAATTTAGATCTAACGGACATATATAGAATATTTCATCCCTCAGTAAACGAATACACTTTTTTCTCAGCAGCACATGGTTCCTTCTCCAAAATAGACCATATATTATGTCACAAGGCAACTCTCAGCAAATATAAAAAAATAGAGATACTACCCTGCATGCTATCGGACCATAAAGGGATGAAATTGGAAATCAACGACAAAACAAGGAATAAGAAAAACTACTCCATCAACTGGAAGCTAAACAACATGTTACTGAATGAACAAGGGGTTGAAGAAGACATCAAAGAGGAGATCAAAAAATTCTTAGAGGTAAATGAGAACACAGATACTTCATATAGAAATCTCTGGGACACTATGAAGGCAGTAGTAAGAGGAAAATTCATTGCACTGAGTTCATTCCTTAAGAGGAAAAAAAACCAACAAATAAATGACTTAACAACACACCTCAAAGCATTAGAAAAAGAAGAACAGACCAACACCAAGAGCAGTAGAAGACAGGAAATAATTAAAATCAGAGCAGAAATTAATGAAATCGAGACTAAGGAAACCATTCAAAGAATTGACAAGACTAAAAGTTGGTTCTTTGAAAAAATAAACAAAATTGACAGACCCTTAGCGATGCTAACGAAAAGAAGAAGAGAAAAAACTCAAATTACTAACATTCGTGATGAAAAAGGGAATATCACAACAAACACCTCAGATATACAGAATATAATTAGAAATTACTTTGAAAACCTGTACTCTAATAAAATAGAAAATACTGAATGCATTGACAGATTTCTAGAGTCATATGATTTGCCTAAACTAGATGTGGAGGCTATACACAATTTAAACAGATCAATTACAAGCAAAGAAATAGAAGAAGTCATCAAAAAGCTACCAACAAGGAAAAGTCCAGGACCTGATGGGTTTACAGCCGAGTTCTATAAGACTTTCAAAGAAGAACTAATTCCAATGCTCTTCAAACTATTCCAAGAAATAGAAAAAGAGGGAGCTCTTCCAGACTCTTTCTATGAGGCCAATATCACATTAATTCCAAAGCCAGGCAAAGACACATCCAAAAAAGAAAACTTCAGGCCCATATCTTTAATGAACATAGATGCAAAAATCCTCAACAAAATCCTGGCAAATCGGATACAAAAACATATCAAAAAGATAGTGCACCATGATCAAGTGGGGTTTATCCCAGGGATGCAAGGCTGGTTCAACATTCGGAAATCAATAAACATAATACACCACATCAATAGACTTAAAGACAAAAATCATATAATCATCTCAATTGACGCAGAAAAAAGCATTTGACAAAATACAACACCCCTTTATGTTCAAAACACTGGAAAAACTAGGAATATCAGGAACATATCTCAACATTATAAAAGCTATATATGCAAGGCCCCGAGCTAACATTATCTTAAATGGTGAAAAATTGAAAGCATTCCCTCTAAAAACTGGAACAAGACAGGGATGCCCCCTTTCACCACTGCTATTTAACATAGTACTGGAAACTCTGGCCAGAGCAATTAGACAGACGAAAGAAATTAAAGGGATCCAGATAGGAAAAGAAGAGCTCAAATTAGCACTATTTGCTGATGACATGATAATCTTCCTAGAAGACCCAAAAAACTCTACCAGAAAACTTTTACAACTAGTAAATGAATTTGGCAAAGTTGCAGGATACAAAATCAACACACATAAGTCAAAGGCATTTTTGTACATCAGCAAAAAAGACTCTGAAAGGGAAATGATGAAAACTACCCCATTTACAATAGCATCAAAAAAAATAAAATACCTGGGAATCAACCTAACGAAAGAGGTGAAAGACCTGTATAACGAAAATTATAGAACACTAAAGAAAGAAATTATAGATGAACTCAGAAAATGGAAAGACCTACCTTGCTCTTGGATAGGTAGAATTAATATTGTCAAAATGTCCATACTACCAAAAGCACTATACAGATTTAATGCAATTCCAATCAAAATCCCAATGTCATTCTTCAAAGAAATAGAAATAGTAGTCATGAAATTCATCTGGAAAAATAAGAGACCCAGAATAGCCAAAGCAATCCTGAGCAAGAAAAGTGATGCAGGGGGCATCACCATACCGGACCTTAAATTATACTATAGAGCAATAGTAACAAAAACAGCATGGTATTGGCACCAAAACAGACTGGTGGACCAATGGTACAGAATTGAGGACACAGAAACTAATACATATAATTTCAGCTATCTTATATTAGACAAAGGTGCCAAAAATGTACAGTGGAGAAAGGACAGCCTCTTCAACAAATGGTGCTGGGAAAACTGGAAATCCATATGCACCAAATTGAAATTAAATCCTTATCTCTCACCATGCACAAAACTCAATTCAAAATGGATCAAGGACCTAGGAATTAGAACAGAGACAATACGCCTAATAGAAGAAAAAGTAAGCTCCAATTTCCAACATGTCGGATTAGGCCACAAGTTCCTTAATAAGAATCCTGTAGCGCAAGAATTACTACCAAGAATTAATGAATGGGATAGATTTAAACTAAAAAGCTTCTTCTCAGCAAAAGAAACAATCAGTGAGGTGAATAGAGAGCCAACTAATTGGGAACAAATATTTAATACATGCACATTGGATAGAGCACTAATTTCTAGAATATATAAAGAAACTCAAAAAACTTTACAACAAAAAAGAAAATAACCCAATAAATAAATGGGCTAAGGAACTGAAAAGACACTTCTCAGAAGAAGATATACAATCAATCAACAAATACATGAAAAAATGCTCAACCTCTCTGGCAATTAGAGAAATACAAATAAAAACTACTCTAAGATTTCATTTCACCCCAGTCAGAATGGCAGCTATCAAGAACACAAACAACAATAAATGTTGGAGAGGATGTGGGGAAAAAGGCACACTCATACATTGCTGGTGGGAATGCAAAATGGTGCAACCATTATGGAAAGCAGTATGGAGATTTCTTGGAAAACTGGGAATGGAGCCACCCTATGACCCAGCCATCCCACTCCTGGGTCTATTCCCAAAGGACTTAAAAACAGCATATTACAGTGACACAGCTATCTCAATGTTTATAGCTGCACAATTCACAATAGCTAGGTTGTGGAACCAACCTAGATGTCCCTCAGTAGATGAGTGGATTAAGAAAATGTGGTATATACGCACAATGGAATTTTACTCAGCAATAAAAGAAAATAAATTAATGGCATTTGCAGGTAAATGGATGAAGTTGGAAGACATAATGCTAAGTGAAGTTAGTCAGTCTCAAAAATCCAAGTACCAAATGTTCTCTCTTATATAAGGAGGCTAGTTCATAGTATTGTTGGATGGGAGGGTACATACGAGGACTAGAAGAACACTAGAATGGTCAAAGGGAAGGGAGAGTAAGGGAGGGAGCAAGGGGGGAGGGAGAGGGAGAAAAGGAAAAAGAAAAGAAAAGGTGTTTGAATGAGATGGATATCATTTGCCTAAATGCATGATTGAAGACCTGAATTGTACGAATATACTCTGTATACAAGCAATTGTATGTAAAAAAATGCTAAATAAAAAAAAAAAAAAAAAAAAAAAAGAAAGTCACATCTAAAAAAAAAAAAAAAAATAAGAAATATTTCATAGTGTAGTCTAAAGGAAAAATAACAGAATTTTAAAATTTACAGTTCTTCAATATAGGTAGTTATTTTGCAGTTTTTGTTTTCTTTATGGCTAATCTGTATTTTATGATGTTTTCTACAAATATTATGATTCCTTTATTAATAATCATAAATAAGTATAAAGGACAATGAAACTTAGATTCTCCAAAGCCTTACATTTTCCCTAAAATTTAACTGCCATGCTTCTTTAGCTTTTGACATCCAAAATCATTTGAAAATGAGTAGGGAACAATGCACAATGATTTTCTATTATGTTAAGTTGTAAAAATCATTTTGTTCTTCAAAATTATAGAAATTTTGGTTCTAATTTATTTACATCAAATGAATTTGTCAACGAAAATTTTTATGGTTACTGCATTTTGAGAATGTGAACCTTGTCTGGTTCCAGGAACTGGTATCATCCTGTTACTTAAAAAAAAAAAAAAAAAAAAAAAAAAAAAAAAAAAAAAAAATCCAGAGAGAGAGAGAATCTCCATTTCTGTAAAACTTGTGAATAATTAAACCTGATGTATTTCTGAATTGAAAGCTTCAGTGTTTAAAATTTTATTTATAAGATTTCTTTACTAAGTATTTAGTATTTCTTTCTTTCTTTTTTTTTTTTTTTTTGGTACCGGGGATTGAACTCAGGAGTACTTGACCAGTGGGCTACCTCCCCAGCCCTTTTTTGTATTTTATTAGAAGCAGGGTCTCACTGAGTTACTAAGTGCCTCGCCATTGCTGAGGCTGGCTTTGAACTCTCGATCCTCCTGCCTCAGCCTCCCAAAGTGCTGGGATTACAGGCGTGCGCCACTGCGCCCGGCTAACTTAATATTTCTTTATGTGTATTTTTATTACTAACTTTAATGTTATATCCTTTCTCTTTTTCCCCCCATTCTTTATTGTTTAAACATATTTTTAACTTGCTGTATTTTTAATGTTAGTAGTAAATATTTAATATATATAGAAAAATGTAATAATAGAACATTTGTCAACTACTCAGGATAGATTAGATTTTACCATAAATTTGTATGCTGTATTTCCCTTAGAGTCAAAGAATCACTAATGTATTCTTTGCAGTTGAAGCTCTTTGCTCAGTCTTCCACCTGTGTTCTCAAAACTGCTTTTCAGATGTTTCTGAATATTTTTGACATCCAATTTTTAATGTTTTTGTAAACAATGCATGTATGTGCATGTTTTAAACTGTCCATACATAATGTATTTCTGTTCTGCAAGCTGATTACATCTGAGAAATATTTTTGAGATATACCCATGTTGATAAAAGATCGATCAATTAATTCAGTATAACTGCTGCTCAGTAGTGTGTGGCATAATTGATGCTTGACACATATAAAAAAAGCAAACCAAACATTTATCATTGTTATTTTTGTATTGCAGGGGGTTCCTGGCATATTCATTGTCCTTTTTGTTCTCACATCAATTTGCTCATTATAATTTAAAATGAGGCACCAAGTGATATGCCAATCCCTTCCACATTTAAATGTGCATATTTTGTAAATGATGAAACTGCAAAACACTCTACAACCTAACCTTGTGATTATGACAGTTATTGCAGAAACAATATAAAGACCACTGTGCTTATCAGTACGTTTTCTTCAGATATTTTTAGTTTCTCATTTGTTTGCTCTCTGTGATTTTTTGGTTTTCTTTCTCAAAAATAATTGTACAGAATTATATTTCTCATATGTCAAACATTAATAAGAAGTCTATGGTAAAGAAAATTATTTAAATGTATTTTCAGTTTTCCTCCCTATCAGAGTGTTAAGAAAGTCCCCCCACCACAACCTGAGCTCCTGCGGCCAAAATTATGGTGTTATTGTGTAAACTTCTCTTTGAATGTATAAAACATTACAGTCTTGGAAATACTATTCACTTAATTATCTTATTTTAAACTCTATCTATGTTCTTTAAATTATATCATAATCAATTATTGTTTGTATATTCTTCCATGACCTAATTTATGAAAATAATATGAGAATTTCTTCAGAGCAGAGTGGGCACATGGTCCCTAAGCATGATTTATAGTTCTATAAAATGATGTACTGGTTTAAAATGTTTTATCCAGCATTTTTATTATCAAAACTTTTAAATTTTTGGAGTAAATATGTATTAATTGAAGTCTACTGAAATTCCAGTGGAAACTTGATATTATAAATTTTAAAAATTACTTAAAGATTTCAGGGGGCTCTTTCCATATTCATAAAATATTTGTTACATGTATCCAGCTTAATTCTTATTTTGTTATCATTGTTAGGGATTCATAAACAATATAAATATTAATATTGAATGGGTGAGGTCAGGAGATCTCACTTTTCATGAGAGAGTACTACTATAACCACTTTTATAATTATCATTCTCCAGATATCACTGATATATGTATGTATATATATCATATATATATATAAATGTACATATATAAATGTATATATATGCATTTATAAACATAAAAATGTGTGTGTGTAAATATGTGTGTGTGTATGTTGTATTGGAGATTGAACTTAGGGGTGCTTTACCAATGAGATTCATCCTCGGTCCTTTTAATTTTCTGACAGGCTCTCATTGAACTTGAGAATTTGATAGACTGGTTTTAGTCATTGGGATTATGGGCACACACTGCTTTTCCCAGTTCAGAGATCATTGTTTTTTGCCATTGATTTATACATAAATACAATGTAAATTAGAAATTAGAATAATAATAGTAAAATAATTTATTATTTTAATAACAAAAAGAATAATAAAAATATTATAATAAAAAGAATAAAATAATAATTAAAAGAATAATAAAAAGAAAAATCTTAACATTTCTTTTACATAAATAACAGAAAACTTTTCAAACTAATCTATGACTATTTCAGTCAGTAGTATAGTTAAACTGGATGAATGTAGTGATGGAAAGAGACAAATGATCCTTCCATGGGTGATGGTTAGGTTCTGTTTTATTGGCAAGGATTACACAAATGTAATTTTTCAAATAAACTTTTCATTTTAGAATAATTTTAGATTTGCACTGTTTACAAAAATAGTGGACCGTACCCATACAGACTTCATTCAGCTTCCATTAATATTAACTGCTTCTGTTACTACAAATTTATGAAATTTGTCAAATTTGATGATCAGACACTGATGATTCAACAATGGTAATGTACTAAAATTTAAACTTCAAAACTTTATTTAGTTTTTACTGACTCTTCCACTAATGATCTTTTTCTGTTTTAGCATCCAATATAGGTTGTGATATTGTACGTAAGTGCCTTTTAAAAAAAATTAATTGAACTGTAGACTTGTGCAACTTTTTGTTATGTATACTATGTGTAATAAATTTTTAGAAAAAATGAAAATAAACAAAACCTCTGATGTACTCAAAACAGTAAGCCACTTGCAACTGTTAATTAAAGAAACATTAAGACCATTGTGTCTGCCATTTTCCTTATAAACCTATTAAGGTTAGGATTGAAACTGACATTAGGAACTGGGTATCTTTAGCCAGTCCATAAAAAATATTCAGAATTCAGAAACATGGTAGATTAAGTACTTGAAATCTTCTGTATTCTCACTATTTTCCCAGAATGCATTTTCTTGAGGAAAAATTCCAAAAGAACAAAGCAACGAGATTATGAATAATAAATATTAACTGCCCAAATGATTTTAATGTATTTAAAAATAAGCAATTATTTTTAGTTTCTCACAATTTGTACCCCAAAACACGTGAAATGAAAAAAAATGCATAAAGTGAACAAATATACTAAATTCTTTTTCTGAGATGGGTACTTGGGAGATCTCTATCACCAGCTGCAAGTGTTTGTACAATTCTCTGCTCTTCCTGGATGTATCTGCATTTTTCTTTTTATCATGGTTTTCTAATTTTGACACATTCTCAGTTTATTTACTCAGCTCCTCAAAAAGTGTGAAATCCTGGAACATTGACTCAAATAGTTTAGGTAATTTTCTTATGCAATACCTTTGTACTCTAGCACAGTGTTTACTGTCATTGTTTGAATGAGAGTCCGAGTAAGGGGTTCTCCTCTTAGAGGAGTAAAGTCTCTTTATCTACATTGACTGTGTTTTATTGGTTCATTGTAAATATTCTGTGCTGAGCTCATTGTATAGCAGAAATTCAACAACCAATGAGTGTTTGTTAATAGAAGAATCAAATCACAAAATTGTTATTTATTTTTAAATGTTTTTAATATTTGAAGATAGGCCTGCTCATTACTACCTACAATTCCTTAAAGCAAATGCTTTTGTTTCATTTCCTTTAGCCAAATTTTAAAACACAAATATACAATACCAGGTTAAATCTGTTAGATTTTGTGAATTTTCTTTTTAACCTGGAATTCTCAGAGCTGAACTCACTCTATCAATGTTATCTGAGTAGGGCTGACAACTACTTTACCACAGCTTCTTTACTTCTCTGCTTTAATATAGACACTGCAGTTGTATTAATTCCAAGTCAAAATTGCCTTTCTGACAGCACTGTCATGACACTGACTTATTTCCAACCTGTAGTCAACTTAAACGCCAGGACTTTTTCACTTAAACTGTCGAAAATTCACAGCTCACCTCTCTTATACCTCTGCTTTGGTTTCTGAAGCTAAGCAGAGCGATAAATTAGTACATGAATTATTCAATATTACCAGTGACTAATATGGCTCTTCTTGTTTTCTATACTAACACATCCAGTGATACTTGTTGGTGAGTCTCCTCCTTCTTGTTTGTTTGTTTGTTTGTTTT
Source organism: Tamias sibiricus (assembly GCA_025594165.1). Lineage (NCBI taxonomy): Eukaryota > Metazoa > Chordata > Mammalia > Rodentia > Sciuridae > Tamias > Tamias sibiricus. Next base: position 33,468,746 of record CM046663.1, read on the forward strand.
TTTTTTTTCTACTGATGCATTCATAAAACGTTTATAGGAAGTATGCCAGGGCACCAAATTCTTCACTTTTCTGCTTTTGCTTTACTGGGGACTGATAATGTGTAGGCTGACCTTTCAAAACTGTGCCATTACCCCAGGACTCCCCTGCTTCCTATAAGAGATCCATGTTATAAAAATAGAAGTTTCCAATAGTTTTCATAGCTCTAACTGCCTTTAATCTGAAGAAAATCCACAATATGAATTCTAATACTACTATAACTACTATTCTCATAACTTATCCATGATATTTTACTTTCATTTTTGTTAAAGAACTGTATTTTTATTCCTAAACTAATGCTTCTTCACAATTTGGTTTTATCTTAGAAAAACAAACTTTTTTTTTTTTTTTTTTTTTTTTTTTTAACCATTTGTAGAGTTTAATTGCCACTTCTATGACCATGGGCTTGATAAGCATACAACATTTTCAAGTGAAATAGCACATGCCCATGATAGGGCTACCTTCTTACCAATTCTTCAGGTGATACTTGGAAACATTTTGCTATGGACAAAAATTTGTTAACGGAGCCATGTTATTATAAGACTAAAGTTTTAAACAAAAATTGAACTTAGTTATTTAAAATGCTTCCACCCCAAATCATTATCCAAATGCCACAAAAACTAAAATTCTCTCAGCTATATTTTACACACTGAGAACAATTTTCTCCATAAATTTAATTGGAGAAAACCTATTACATGAACATGATAATACTTATTCTTTTATCCACTTACAAACAATAGATATGGTTAAAACAGCATAACAGAGTATTTTTACTTTAAAACTTTTTTCTTGCTTCAAGATGAAAAAGGGAAAACTACTGAAATGACACACTGCACGTCATTTTTTTTTAAAAGGTAGTGATTTCTGACCACTAAAGGGAAGGGCAGGAAGGAGTTGCCTAGAGCATCTCTGGGAGTCCCAGAGCTGCAGACATGCAAGGGCTGGAGGGCACACAAAGCCTCCTGTCCTAACCTGAGTGTTTCTTACTTTTTGTTTGCACTTCACTTTACAAAATTCAGTGTCAATAGAACCCAGAGATAAGAGCAATTCTACATCGGTGCCCTATGCTTTTATGTAAGTAGCATCCCTGAGATTTCACGTATCTGTTCCCCAGATCCCATGTGTTCACTCTTCATGATCTTTAGCTGTGACCAGGAGGAGCTGTTGGGTGGATAGGCTGCATGGCATATGTTGAAACACCCAGCCCCTGATGCAGGCAGGCCTGTCCCTGCCCACTGGCTCAGATCTTGCTTCTCTGCTCAGGGGATTATGGTGATGAAGCCTTAGAACACTCCAATGACTTGCCAGAAGTGTCTTCTCCAACAGCTGCAACCCTCCCTCCCCACACACTTCAGAAAGGGGCCTAAAGACTAGAAAAGGATTCCTTTGGCAAAAGCAACCAGTTCAAAGTGAATCAAGGCTAATCAAGGCTACACTGGCTCAAAAAGAGAATCTCCATATATACTACATCAAGGGGAGCATCTACACTGGTTTTAGGCAATTGAGTCCCCATGTACATTGGCTCAATGTGAGTGAATAGATAGAGTGACCAGGAGAGGTAAGCACAGTGGTCCAGGCCTTGGAGATAATGGCTGCTGGGCTCTGGACCTCTCCCGAGGCCTCTCTCAAAAAAAAAAAAAAAAAAAAAAAAAAAAAAAAAAAAAAACTGCCTTTTCAAAATTTTTGCAACAAAATTTTATTACACAATTTGTGAAAAAAATTTAAGAATAAATTTCCCTCAAAGCATGGGAGAAAGGACAAAGAGCAAGGTAGAGAGAACTGTCCCAGGGAAAAGTCTGTGATGTGTCTTCGCAGGTGGGGGCAGAGGAGGCTCCTCATGGATGCAGATGCAGTGCTGCCTGGAATCCATGCAGAGAAGCCTGAGCCAGTGGGCACACCTAACTCTCACACCACAATGTCAGCCTCCACAGAGCTCAGGGTCTTCTGCCTGTCCTTTGGTTCTGTCTGTCTGGGCTTGGCATTTGCATTGGAGTCACTCTGTCTTGAGAGACTGTCCGATGGAAGCCGGGTATGCAACACAGTTGTTGCATACATTTGGCAATCCTTCTCCTCAGCCTCTTCTGACCCCTGCTGCTGTGATGGGATTGCCCTGTGGAGGTACCTTGGGAGGATGAGCTGCTGGGCACAGGGTCATGCTGGGAAGCTAGGCCAGGAGGGGGTGTGTCCACATGGAGGAAGTGGGGGCGGAGGGCAGGCACACTGGCCCTTGCAGCACCCTTCTGCTGGGACTGCTTGGCCTCCTCAGGCTGCTCCTGCTCACAGGGCAAGGGGAGAGCAGGCTCACTAGAACACTGGTTGGGGCAGAGCCTGGGAGAATCTGCAGGGCCCACACCCTGGGTTTTCTGGTGCTTGAGGATGAGGTAGGTGGCTGTGTCATCATAAAATCTTCGACTGGACATGGACACCCAGCTATTATAGGGGTGGTAACCCATGTCATTCATGGTTTTCATAATTGTGGGATCTGGGAGTTTGGGGAGCGTCTCACTAGAAGGAATGGGTGAAGCAGCTTCCTCACCCTGGTTCAGCCATGGGTGCCCCATTGCTCTATGGTGGGCCTCTGACTGGGGTCCATTATCAGGATTTCATTGATGAGGCTCTGTGCTCCCTCGGGCCACATGTGGGGGAATTCATACAATTCCCTACATGATGAGTTTCTTCAGCTGCTTTCTGCTAGGTCCCTAAATGGGCATCTCTCTGTGAGCATAAAATAGAGAATGATGCCCAGGCTGCAGATGTCTGCCAGGGGGCCTTCGTATTCCTTCTCCTGGGTAAGTTTAGGGGCACAGTATAAGCAAGTGTCCCAGATCCTCTTCAGCTTCTCCCCGCTGTAAATATGGTGCTTAGGCCAAAGTTGATGAGTTTGACATCACCGCTGTCATCCACCATGATGTTCTCAGGCTTCAGGTCCAGGTGCATGATACCCTGCTTGTGGCAGTACTGTACACATGCACCATCTGCCTGAACAGTCTGCAGGCCTCCTTCTCCTGAATGCCATCAGATGGTATGAGGTCCCATAGCCCTCCCCCGCCTGCAAGTTCCATGATCACGTAGAGATAGTCAAAGTTCTCAATGACCTGGAAGAGCTGGATCACTTTTGGGTGGTCCTAAGCCACCATCAAATTGGGTTCAGAAAACAAGGGGAAGTTTGAGACTACTTTTGCCAAAACCTTCACTGCAACCTCTATCCTGGTGAGCAGATGGTGGGCAAGTTTCACCTGGGAGAAGCCCCTTGCCCAATGTCCTGCAGGACCTTATAATGGTCTGTTAAGGCAGGCTTACAGCAGGAGCCCTGCCCCTGTAGCACTGCATTGCTCTGACTACACTCACTGCTCATCCTAAACCAGAACAAGGATGCTAGCTTAAAATAATTAATAATAATAATAATAATAATAATAATAATAATAAACCAAAACAAAAAACAAAAGAAAAAAATAATAAATCAAAACAAAAAATAAAATAAAATAAAAACCCCAATCAAAAAACCTATATCCAAAGACCACAACCATCAGCAACCAACCACTACCAAACACGCTATCTTGGAGTCTGACAGGTCACCACCAAGAGCTTCCTGTACTTATGGATGAAAGCCAAGCTGTAGCCACTCGCTTAGGTGACTGCTGTTTGAAATTCCCTCATGGTGGCCCCTTGTGAGGTCAGAACAAGAAATGACCCAGTCACACCTGGGCATAACCCCCAGTGGTCATCTCACTTTTGGGCCTCCAGGACCTTTGCGACTTTCATAATAAGAATAAGAAAGGTCTCTGGAAGGTCTTTAACTTTAGTGGGTTATGGAGACTGATATGTACTTGTTTAGAAATTAAATTTGAAGGATACTTCAGAGGTCTTTTTTTGAGTCTGCAAATCTGTAATAACTTTGTGGCTTTGAAAGAGCTCATCACATTTACACTCAAGGCTTCTGCTTCTTTGCTGGCCTGATCTGAGCAGCTTTCCTCCACTGGACCCTTGCCCCATGATAGACGGCCTCACCTTGGGCAGAGCAATCGAATCAGACATCTAGGAACTGAGACTCTGGAACTGTTAGTCCCAGAGAAGCTGTTCCTCCTCCAAGTTTTTCTTATTCTTTTCTTTTTCTTTTTTTTTTTTGGTACTGGGGATTGAACTCAGGGGCACTTGACCACTGGGCCACATCCCCAGCCCTTTTTAAAAATTTTATTAGAGACAGGGTCTCACTGAGTTGCTAAGTGCATCGCCATTGCTGAGGCTGGCTTTGAACTCGCGATCCTCCTACCTCAGCCTCCCATGTGCTAGGATTACAGGCGTGCGCCACCATGCCCAGTGGGCCTCCAAGTTTTTCTTGTTGGGTGTTTTGGTTCACATTTATGTTTTTAAATTTACTATTTTAGGATTAATAGCTTAATTAATATTAATAGTAATTAATATATAAGAGTGGTATAATCATATCCTGTTACAATTTAGTATTTAAGCCACTTGGATTGAAATTAAAAAAAAAAGCAGTGGTTAATATTCATCATAATATCATGGGACAAATCACGCAAGTTTAGTTCCTTGCAAATAATTCTTTCCTATCATGTGGGGTGGGTAGAATATTTTCTTCACTGGGATTCTTATTTCAAATTAATATCTTTACTATATTTCTATAAATCTTATAATTTCACTCTTGCTCACTCTGTGTTTATGTCCCTATCTATCTATCCATAAAAAAATATAGAATTAAAGCAGATTATGAGGCAGGGCATGTTTTGCAGTTGCTAGATGAGCTGTTGACTCTAATGTAACTGACAAAAAAGAGGGAAAATTGAAATTTCAAGGACTTAATCAGACATAAAAGGACTGTATAATGATGGGTCTTATTGGTCACCAGGGTGAAAGGATAATTTACAAATCCTGTAGGAATAAAGGTTCTCTATAGCACAAGCATAAGTCTTATTTGTTTTTACATGTCTAACTCTTAATAGGCTTCTGTTGACTTAGAAGACAAGAAAGAGAGATAGAGGAGAGACAGCGAGAGAGTGAGAGAGTGAAAGAGAGAGAATGTTTAGTATTAAGTACATGTCTGAAGACTGGTGGGTATTTTTTACCTCAGATTAATACTGAGTATTTTCATTAAATACAAGTTTGAAGTGCTTTCAGTTTAAGGAAACCCAGAGCAAACCAGTCACTTTATTAGATTTTATACTTAGCAATTGCTTCTCTGTAGAGATGGAAGGAGGGCTAGGATGAGTCATCTACCTCTTCTCTTTTCTCCTTTCTTTTTCTTTTCCTCAACTCCAATATCATTCATGAGCTCCCTCTGCTGTTGGGATACTGGGACTGGGTAGCTTCAAAGCAGCTTTTTAGGTTCACAAGTCCTGTTTTTCCTACATCTATAATTTTCTAATATTTTTCTCCCTCCCTCTTCTTCACTTTACTTTTTAACACTATCAGTGAGTTTCCTAATAAGGAAATATACATTTATAATACTTCTTGATGAGGAGAAAGATCAATGTTGAGGAGTGGAAAGAGTTTTAGTATAAGTTCAATCTGGATTCATATAGTAATGTCATGATTTATTTATTTTGGGGCACTGGATACATTTTAAAAATATTTTTGACCCTCATTTTCTTTATATTAAAAAAAGGATAGGACTTAATTAGCTTTTGTTCAAATTAAATATGCTTGTTACATACTTGACATTGAAAATATGTTAATTCTGTCCTCTTAAGGAAACAAACCTTGATAGCACATCCCCAGGTGGTTTTAAACTGCAGTTAAGAAGCCCTTGATCTTCAGAACCCTCAGGTGCAATGGCCTCTTTCAGTGCATTGTTTTAAAAATATGTGCACATCATTATATGTCCTTGTGAAATTAAATAAATATAAATGTGTATATACATTCCCAACATTTAAGATTGCTCTCTCTTTCCATTTGAAATTCTCCTTCCTCTGATTCTCCTCCCTTTTACTGACAATAGGATGAGAATGAAATTTTGCAGATGGGATTTAGGGAAGTTCAATTAGGACACACTTGGTTTAAATTCAGTGAGCTACTTTGACATTGATATGACATACAGAAAAATTTTAATGCGACTAGGTTATTGATGTTGTTCTAATGCATAAGTGACTTCCATAAATATTTCTATTCCCAAATTGCTAAATCATTCTACAACCTGATAAAAAGGTACAAAGTCAAGGATCAAATATCATTATAAATGTGTTTTTAGCTATCAGAAAGTAATGGAGGATAAACATGTTTTAAAATACATGAAGCTATAGCTAATCTGTGGGAAATTACTACAATCATCAAGCTGAAATTCGCTATAGGAAATCTATAGTGTAAACCAATACCAGTTGAAGCTGCCAGTGGAGAATCAAACCTAACAAAATAAAAAGATGAATAATTTGTGAAGGAGGTAGAACAGGTTTCTATCTCTTTCCCTCTCCTATAATCTACATATGCACACACAGAGAGACTACATGTACATGGATGCATATGTATAAATGTGTTTTATTCAAGTATTAGTTAAAATGTCTGTTTTCATTGATACCTAGTGAAAAAGAAAGTTCTCTCCTCTTAAGAAAAACTACTTTTTTTTCCTTTTTTGAGCAGAAGTGGCAAAAATACAGTCTATTAAAATGCCTGTGTTAGTATATTACATACACAAAAATACACTATAGAAAAGGCAAGTTTATTTGTCAAGTCACCAGTCTTAAGCACTATGAACCATTGAATATGTCTTAAATTACCTGAAACATCCTGTCCTGTGCTTCCAGGCATATTTATTATTAAGCTGTCAAAGAGCCTAATTTTTAAAAACTTCATGTATTGAAAGCAAATATGAATCTCTACTATCCTTCCATTGTATTCTGAATGGACATATGCCCTATTTAAAATGTTTTTTTTTTTTTTTTTTTTTTTTTTTTTTTTAGCATCTTCATTTCAACATTGGGTTATATCAGATCCTCTTTCATTTATTCTTGCAGTTGCATTAAATGTTATTTTCGAGCTTATTTTTAACAACTGTAATGTAAGTCAAAGTAGTGAAATTCCATAAGCAATAATACATGTTTTACTATTTTTTTGCCATTTTCTTAGTCAAAGGTAAACCTTCAACTACAAATATGTATCTATAACTACATCTATTGATAGATCCATATATCTATATCTGTTAACTGAAATAAATATATGAAAACAAAATCAAGTGAAAAGTCACACCAGAAAGTTTAAACAGGCAAGGAAGACTATTTATTTGAGGCCATTGCAATAGGGAAGAGATTTCAAAACTCCATGAGTTACACTCAGGTAAAACAAAAGACAGAAGGGTTTTAAAGAACTGGAATTTGGGGATTTTAGGCCACCTGAGTCTCCTTAATTAATGAAAAATCACACTTTCTTATGTTTTCATGACATGGGGTAGTTTAACATCTTAAAGCAAGGTACCTGCTGAAATCAGGCTTCTACCCTCCAAAAGAAAGTGGGCAATAAAAACACAAGCTTCTCCTCATTCCATTTCAAAAAATATTTCCAAGTCTTTGAGAAAGATAATCCTGAGTTATAAAACTGGAAAAAAAATGGAAAATATTTACATCTCAAAGGAATGGAGATCAAATTTACAGTAGCAAATTTTCTAGATTAAGTGCTTAAGAAGAGAAAATTCAAAGGCCTAGAGTGAAAAAGAAACCTGTTGTTAAGTCATGCTGAAGGGAATGTTAAGGCCATCTTGGCAAATAAATATTTAGAAATCTATCTTCATGAAGTTTTTGTTTATTTTTAGTAGACTTTATTTTTAGAGCAATTTTAGATTCATAGCAAAATTAAGAAGAAGGCAAGGAGAACTATCACAGACCACCTATACCTTCATAGGAATAGCCTTGCCCATAACAAACAGCTTCCACTAGAGGGGTACATTTATTATAATTGATGAATATAGATAGAGGCAACATCATCCAAAGCCTTTAATTTATATGAGGACTTATGCTTGGGATTGTATAATCTATGGATTTGGGCAAATGTATAGTGACAGATCCAACACTATAGTATCATATAAGTCTGTGCTCCATCTGCTAATCCCTCACTACCCATTAACTCTTGACAGTCAGAGACCTTTTTAATATTTCCATAGTTTTGCTAATTCAAAATGTCATACACCTGGAGTCACACATTATAACCTTTTCAGAATAGCTTCTTCAACTTTATAATATACACTTAAGCTTTCTCCATATCATTTCATGACTTGAAAAATCAATTCCTTTTTGATTATATTTCCATTATCTGGACATATCCCAGTTTATTTATTTATCCATTAATCTACTGGAGAGCATCATTTATGCTACCATGTTTTGATAATTGTGAATAAAGATGGTATAAACATCTGTGTGTAGGTTCTTGTGTGACCATATTTTCAGAATAATACCAAGGAGGGTGATTGCTAGATCCTATGGAAAGAATATATTTAGTTTTTAAATAAACTCTCAAAATTTCTTCTAAAATGGCTATAGCACTTTGCATTCCCACTAGCAATGAATGAAGTGCCTGTTGTTCCACATCTTCACCAGCACTTGAAGTCGTCTGTGTTCTGAATTTGGTCCTTATAATAAGTGTGTAGTGATGCCTCTGTGAAGTTTTTATCTAATAATTCTGTAGCAGTTGTATGCCCCCTTCCTTTGATTGTTTGAACTAAGTCATATAAATATAATCCCACTGGTTGAATCAGTTGAATCAAAATTTTTTATTAGGGTATATTACAATATTTCAGTTTAAATTTCTTTCAAAAGGAATAAACTTTAAAGTTGACCATGATTCCCACTATTACTTATTGTTTTATAACCTCCTAGATTTCCTAATTTTACTTATCTACCATGTCCCTAAATACTTTTTAATTTAAAACCACTGCGATTCACTTGGGTTTTAAACATAGCATTATTGGTTACTCCTGGTAATGGTTTTCTAGAAAAATAGGACCAATATGGTTCATGTACATACCAAAAGATATTTATTTCAAGGAAGTAACTCATAAAATTGTATAGAAAATCTGTAAGTCAGAAGGTTAAGATGAAAATTCCAGCAGAATTTGATGTTGCAATATTGAGTAAGAAAGCAGTCTAGAGACAGAAGTTTTTCTCCTCTTGGCACACCAGTCTTTTCTGTTAAGCCTTCAACTCATTGTGGGACCTATCCATTCACAATCTCATCGTGCTTTAAGATTATCATCTGAAATTTATAGAGTTGTTTTAGTTTTTTGTTTGTTTGTTTTTTTTTTTTGCTTTTGTTTTTGTTTTTTGCCACTGTGACCAAAAGATCTGACAAGAACAATTTTGAAGGAGGAAAAGTTTATATGGGGTTTATAATTTCAGAGATCTCACTCCATTGATGGCTGGCTCCATTGCTTTGTGCCTGAGGTGTGGCAGAACATCATGGCGATGAGTGTGGTGGAGGAAAGTGGCTCAAGACATGGCCAGGGGGTAGCAGAAAGGAACTCCCTTAACCATGGACAAAATATAAACCCCAAAGGCATGCCTCCAATGACCCACTTCCTCCAGCCATATTCTACTTGCCAACAGTCATCATCCAGTTAATCCCTATGGGAGGATTAATGCACTGATTAGCTTAAAGCTCTTATAAATCAATCATTTCACTAGTGCATTGTCTCACACATTAACTTTTTTTTTTTTTTTGGGGGGGCACATAATATTTAAATCACAATAGTTGTTTTTGTGTAAACAATATTGTTCACTGTTATTCTAAACTATTTGACAGAAAACCCCTGACAGAATACTTGGAAAAATTACCAAATACTCTCCTCTAAGAAAAATTATTATATGAATATATGAGCTCTACATAAAATTTTTATTTACATTCTTGGTCATATATTGCAAGGATATTTGCTAAAATAGTAGTTTTCAACACAAATAATTTGAAAGGATAGTGGGCAAAATTTCCAACTAGGAAATGATATTAGGCATCTTTAAAAAAATAAGGTATGTGTAAAATATTAATAATTTACCAGTTAATAACGTATTTTGCTTTTTTCTTTACATTTTGTCTCTAAAATATTTAAGCATAATGGTATTATATCTCACTGAAAATCCCCAGAAAGCCCCAAATTATGTTCCTCCAAACCAATTTTAATTTTAACCACTTAATACATCTTAGCAGGTGATTTTTTCATGTTCCATGAAATGCACAAGTAAGACAATATATACATCAACATTAAAAAAGGGACGTCTGAGTATATGTTCCCTTTTCAATTACCTGCTCATTTACATCTTTGTTTTTATAACATGCATATCTGCCTAGAGAATTCCTGTGGTTGCATGTAATTGTTTTAGAGAATTGATTTCTATTTAAACTATTTTTTAAAATTATGGAGCACTTTAACAATACATATATTAATTCTTTATGAAAAATACTAAGAGGTCATCCTTACATACATATGTGCAGGCAATATGTTCTCACATCTACATTTTATAATTAGATAAATTATTTTATTATATTTGTTTAATACAAAATTTTAAAATAATCACAAAATAGAACTACTTGAAGAAGGGATTCTTTGTGAATAGAAAACTTAAATTAACTTTAACACAAATAGCTTACCAGTTCTCACTTTGCTTCTGATATTGTATTTCTAAAGCAGTTACATAAAATTCTGCCAATTCTTATTTTTTTTCCAAATTATTAGTCTATTAAACTATTTTTGTTCATGTAATCCAAAAATTCTTTTTTTATGTACCACCTTAAAGCCCCTCAGCCATTCAATTAAATAAACCCTCTCAGCTAATTCTTAAATTATTATAATTTAAGCAGTTTAATGTAAACCTTTCTGAAATCCTGTCTGTTGAACTCACTTTTTTTTTTAACCTAGTCCATCAGAATGAAGAATTAAAGCAGAAAAGGAAATGTTAGTTTGCTCTTGATCATCTTGATTTAGAATCTATCATTTTTATTAAATAGCTTTACATGTACATAGTGTCATCAATATATTTATAATCATAAAAAAATAGAAAAATTCAGCATTTTCTAATTGCATATTCTAAAAAAAGAACCTCATTATCTGTTATAATTTGAAACATCATTAAAGCTTTCTTGTGTATATCGTATTCTTTCTCATCATCAAAGAGTATCTGAAGCTCATTAACTATCTTGAAATGACAAATTACTTTCTTTCTTTGAGTACAAGTTTCTCTCCTTTTTATCAGTAAGCATTTTCCTTTCAAGATTACATTTAATCTTTTTTACCCTTTAAATGATTTACTTCTTAACTAACATGAACAATTTTATAATTAAATGTTTTGACAGACAAAAAAAAAAAAAAAGAGTGCTTATCTGTTTTGCTCAAGAACATGGATATAGATTGGTTCACTGCATAAAAAGTCTTTATCCCTAATGCTTTGGAAATGGAAACACAAGGGAGATTATGAGTACCAAAATAATCTTTAAGCTTGACTAATAATGATGCTTTTAAAATTTTTAAATTTTAATAGACTTGACAATTTCACTTTTACAAACTTAGTTTTACTGTTTTGACATCAGTTTCTAGTTTACTGAGTGTTAAGAGCTGTGCAAACAATGCAGACTGACTGAGCAACATAGATATAAAAAATACTTTGGATAGTATCTCCAGAATAGTAAAATAAATTTAAAAAAAATAGTCCAGTCTAATGTTCAAAATTAGTGCTTCTGATGTGCATTACATAATTTAAGATACTAATTTATCACTTTTTATACACATAAGCACATGAAATACTGCCATAGCATACTATAAAAGAACAAGTTATTATTTTTTTCAAATAATGCATTTTTTGTAAGCATATTTAAAATATGCTGATCTTGTTGTTATTTAATGAAATGATACCCAGATATCTTATTTTAGTTAGTTTTGTGGGAAATTTTTTAAATTTAAATTTGATGTAAGACAATTTATGCTTCACTAACACATTAAAAAGTAACTTTTCCCCAGCATCTGGTTTTATAATCTGAGAATTTCTTAAGACTTTACATTCTTTACTTTTGTTTTCTTTCCATTTTCAAAAAGATTTGCATAGTAAATACTTTTGAATTAAAAATAATATCTTCTGTGTCACAAGGAAAGTTTTTCTTAATATCCAGGGTAATAAAGGTAAAAAGTCTGCAACAAGTCTGCAACATATTACAAGTCCTGTAATATGTTGGCATTTCTTAAACTTGAGATTCCTTAGCTGTGACACAAAGCTACACATATTCCATGTAAATGGGTCTACTATATTATTTCCATGGTGGGTAGAGGCAAGGAACTCTGCTGTGAACATTAAGGTAATTCTGTCTGCTGTTACATGATAAATTAATCCTTTGATACTAACCCTGTAATTTGTCTTCTTCTTCTCCTTTTCATCCTCCTCCTCTCTCCCTTTCCCATTCTTCTTTCTTCTTCTTCTCCTTCTCCTCCTTCTTCATCTGCCCCCATCTATGAAATCTCAGTAGGCTAAATGGCTACCTCACAAGAAGAGTTACATTTCAGCCCCTTTGAAATTCTTCACAAGATGCTTCCCCACCCACATATCTCTGGAGGCAGGGTTCTTTCAGGAAAGTTCAAGACCTGGTGCTTGCTCTAAGCCATTCAGTCAAAACAAACAAACAAACAAACAAACAAAAAAGTCCCATAAATTCTGATATTTAGGTCTTCTCAGAGCTTCTTTTTCTTTTACCCTGCTACTTGTGTGTTGATATCCACCTTTAGACTTCTTCATGTAAAAGTTGGCATTTTGTTCTGAGACCCCTGGTGTCCTTAAGGCATATGTTAAATTTTCTAAGATTTTGTCCACAGTCAGCTTCTGATGCAAGCACTGGAGAGGTGATTGACCTACTATAATCCAGACAATACCCAACTGCTCAGAAACAAGCTAGTATTTGCTTTTCCACCAAGATACAGTCTATTCAGTGTTCCCACTTTAAGTAACTAGTTGACTGTTTCCACTGGTCCATGACATATGAAACGTGATAATCTGTAAATCTCTGCATGCTTCCATCATTGAAAACCTATTTCTGATAAAAGTAATATGAAAGCTGAATTTAATGTGTGGAGATGTAGTTTCATCATATTCAAGTACAAACTCCTTATTTCATCATGACCTGGGGGAGTGTTGCTAATAGTACCATTAGTTTGCCCTCTGCCTATATATTATCTATTTTGTGGGATTGTACCCTTTCCTGCCTGGGAATTAGAAAAAGAGCTTGGAGCTTTCTTCCATCTTAAAAATCCCTTCAAGGAATTACATCTTCATACTTTCTCTAATATATTCTTATATCAGCTATTAGAATTATTTGTCACTAATAGTTTTGTTTTCTCTTTGCAAGTCATGTTGGCCTATGTCTTACCTTATACCTACCACCTATGATACAAAACTTTGAAATTACGGGGAACACATTAATATGTGGTTGACCTCAGACTCACATTCAGATGTATATGATGGCAGATTGTGAGGTTTTCACACTTCTGTGAGCAAGCTCAAAGTATTCAAGGACAGAAATAGGAAATTTTTGGGAGGTATTGAGAGGATTCTCCATCTGATCTATTACAGTTGCATTAATCCAACATGCAATGTCCAGCCCTCTAAAACAGTGCTTCTCACTCTGTTTTTTTTTTTTTTTTTTTTTTCCTTATTTTCCACTCTTCTGGGGTCAATACTTTCTAAGAGTACAATACAAATTCATTCCTATTTATAAAACTGAAGTTAAAATATATATGAAATACAAGCTTAACATTTTTAGCAATAGCTTCAACAGAAAATTACAGTGTCAAATTGCTTACAGACTTTCTAAATAGTTGGTAACAATTTCTGGGCTTACTCATTGTAGAAAACAATAAACAAATTATAAAATGAAATAAATGTATAGAAGATAGTTTGTGTTGTGGTTTGGATGTAAGGTGTCCCCCAAAAGCTCGCTTGTGAGACAATGTAAGAAGGTTCAGAGGAGAAATGATTGGGTTGTTAGAGTCTTAACCCAATCAGTGAATTAATCCCCTGATAGGGATTAACTGAGTGATAACTGAATGTTAGGGTGTGGCTGGATATCTGGAGCTGCTCTGGACAGTAGCTATGTACACTCCTTTAAGTCCTGAGTAAAGAGGTACTGAACAGGTATTGCACCCTGCAATACATTTTGGACTTTGCCTCTGCTCAGATAAACAAGGTGTAGCTCCAGGATTGGGAGTCATCTGAAGGGGGTTGAGTTACACCCACCTTTCCTTTGTAATCCTACCCCTTGCCATTTTTTAGATAGAATGTTCTGTGAAACAGTGCCCCCCCAAAAAATATGAGCCTCAGAATGTGCCCCCTTTCTCTTGCCAGCATCTTGTGTCTTTCTCTTGCCCCCTTTTGTGGGAGCTTGAGGCTGTGAGCCGGGGAAGCCATCCTAAAGCCCAGAAATAGGTATTCCGTGTCTGCGTGGTGTTCTTGTGTCACCCCAAATTCACCCTAGTGACCTTGGTTCAGTAGCCCACGCTAGATGGGGGCTACAGCTGGAGGAGGTGGGAACTGGGGCGTGGCTTTGGGTATATATTTGTATTTAGCCAGTGGAGTCTCTCTCTGCTTTCTGATCATCATGTGATCTGCTTCCCTCTGCCATACTCTTCTGCCATGAAGTTCTGTTCACCTTGAACCCTGAGGAATGGAGCCCGCTTTCTATGGACTAAGACCTCTGAACCCATGAGCCCTCAAATAAACTTTTCCTCCTCTATTGCCGGGGTCCGAGTTATGAATAGAGCCGGGTTCTGAGTTGCTTCCCTTTCTGGGCCCTAAAAGGGAATTCCTCTTGCCTGCAAGAAGGATTGCAACTCACCCGGCGGGGCGAGCTTAAGAACAGAAATCGCTAGATGCCTTACCTCTGTCTGTTTGAACAGAAAACACGCCACACCTAGAAAGTCTTGTATATAGCACGGGATGTCCGAAGAACTCGCTTTATTGAACAAGCATTGACTTAAATAGGCCTAGAACTAACCAATCAGCAAGCAAGGCGGTTCAGCCTCTCACGCTACGTCATAGCCACACCCCTTGGGTTAGCCCCGGTCCTTTAAGGTGTGGTAAGCAGTCAAATCTTTATCCCTTGGCAGACATAGTCCCAACACTCTATACTCATTCTGGTCAGGTTTTTCAGCTGTGGCAGTGAAAAAGCTGACTAAAACAGTTTGTGTCCTGTGTTTGTCAGCTTCGGTTGCTGTGTCAAAAACGCCTGACAAGATCAACTTAGAGGAGAAAAGATTTATTTTGGCTCATAGTTACAAAGGATTTAGTCCATGATCAGGAGGCTGCAGACAGAATTATCATGGCAGAAGGCAGGGTGGAGGAAAGCTGTACAACTCATGACAGCCAGGAAGCAGAGAGAGCAAAAGGAAGGGGCTGGGAAGGCGAAGAATTCTTCCAGTACACAGCCCCAGTCAATTACTTCCTCCAAATAGGTGCAACCCTCAGTATTCTGCACAGTTGTCAGAGCGCTCATGATCCAATTTACTGTCCAAATCCCCACCTCTGAGCCATAATGCATGGGGTACCATGATTTCAACACAAGAACTTTGGGGGAGACATTTTACATCCTAACCATAATATATGGCTGTGCCAAAGCATTTCTGGATATTAATATTATGTGTAGGGCCCCATATTTCTCTTATTATATAGACTAATCCAAATATTTAAGTTTGTTTCCAAGAGAACACTTTTTTAAAAAAAATTTAGGCCAGGCACGGTGGTGCACACCTGTAATCCCAGCACTTGGGAGGCTGAGGCAGGAGGATTGCGAGTTCAAAGCCAGTCTCAGCAATGGCAAGGCACTTACCAAATTCAATGAAACCCTGTCTCTAAATAAAATACAATGAAAAAAAGTGTGGGGGTTGCTGGGGATGTGGTCCAGTGGTCGAGTGCCCCTGAGTTCAATCCCTGGTACAAAAAAAAAAAAAAAAAAAAAGTTAGATTAGATCATTATAATTTTTTCTTAATATTTCATCTTCTCATTAACAGTGACAAGTTTGTAAGGAATATTTTAATAATTATTGTATGTTGCTATTACTACACACGGTTATTTACTGAAATGTCATTAATATTACTAAAATTTAGTTTCTATATTTATTGCTCCTAACTATGGCTATTGTTTGGTATCATTTCAAATGTCTTTACTAATTCCTTACTTTACAGAACATAATAACTTTCTTTTAAAAGTTCTATCAAATTATGAATGTAATGTTATATTTCTGGGTTCCAGAACACATATTTTGTTTTCAAAATTCAATTTACCAAGATTTACTCTAACTTGAAAGTAGATACTTGTGACTACTTTTAATATTCTGTAATAAAGTTTTCATTTCCAATAGTCAAAATCTTTAAGGAATTTGCATGCTCTTCAGCATTTAATTTAACTGGTTAGTGCTAATGATTGCCAGTCACTTGTTCTGTGGGAAAGATCCTAGATTTAGGCACAGTACTATCAGAATATTTAAAATGTAATTCATCTTTAATAACATTAATGAGCATTTAAAATAATATTGCTCTTTTCTACCATTCTTTCACACTACCATCAAGAATCTTATAGTTATTACTTTTGGCTTCACTTTCTAGTTCTGCAGCTAAGGAGCATTACATTTCATTTCTTTGTTGCATTTCAAATAATGAGGATATATCAGTAGCACTAAGGAAGTTATTCCAGACCTGATTAAATCTTCTCAGATTCCAGCCAGCTTTCTTTTATATTTGTACCTACTATTTCTGCCCACTTAATCCTCCTATGCCAACTAATTTCAAAGTGTGATTGTCACTCTGAGGTTTCGTTTAGTTTCTCATCCCTGAAGGACTATAGGCTTTTCCATCATAAAACCAATATGCCAAAATAATAATCTCTTTGTAGTCTATGTGGCATGTGATTTAGGTAATAACAAATTAAATTTTCCATTTACTTATAAGATATAATATAAAAGAACAAACACTCCTTAATGATGAAAAGCATATTTTTCATTTGTCTTTTGTGTTATTTCCCAATAACATTTCTTAAAATTTCACAGTTCTGTCATTCTAGTAAATCTTTGCCACTCAACTTATATGAGATGTAAGATATTTCTTAGTGCAAGGAACAAAAAAATCATATTGAGTTAGGTTTAAGACTAATTATTTACCCTTAAATTCAATAATTTGCATAGGATTTGGAACTATTTGTACTCATTAACTCAATGATTCATTTGTTGTTAAATCAATGAATAAATTAAATGTTTAGAGTGACTCTTGTCAATCCAAGAAAATATAAAGATATGCAGTTAGTTAACCTTGGTGTATGTATATACATATACACACACACATATATTTATATATATGTAATCATACATATATATAAATATGCACATACATATACACACACACATATGTATATATGTATATATGTATATATATAATTATAAATTACAATCAGTATGCTAGTTTATTTGCTCATAATTTTGCTTCTGAAATTTCAGTAACCCTTCTATCTATTGTGAATATCCTAATGTATGAGACTGAGTGATATGTCTCATAATTCAATGAAGCAATGTAAAAGTAGTAAAGAACCAGAAGTTTGCATTCTTCCTGCTAAGAGTTGGGACCTAGAATACTAAAGCTGATTTTCTCAACTAAATGCAGAGGTTGCTACCATGTTTGCTGTACTCTGACAACCACTGCCTAGCCTCCCTGGCTTATGAAAATGTTATGGGTTCTTGGTTCTTGGTTCTTCAATATTCCCATGGACCTAAGAAAATAAAAATAATAATTTCTCTAATAAAGAAAAATCCTCTTTCTTAAAAGCATTGAGGTAAGCACTCTAGAAATGGGATAGTGATTCTTATCTACCAAGTCCTTAGAAGAACTCATAACTTCCAGCTTTTTGGTTTTGTCATCCTGAGTGTGTTTGCTTGGTCCTTCATGATGAAAACAGGGTCTCTAGTTCTCCAGCAACAGAAAGAGGAAGGAGCAAAGAAGGGATGAACTATCTTAATGAGCTTTGTCTTCCTGAAAATACCACTTGTTCCTTCGGCTAACATTTCGGATTAGCAAGTTTTCTACCTTTGATCACAATTTAGGGTATGGTCAGCCCTAAAGCAACACAAGCCAGGCAGTCTGTAGCTTTTAATATGGATCACTATATTTCCTCATTTAGACTCTCAAATATTCATAGCACCTCTTCTTTCTGCACAGAAAGTACAATCAGTCACTTCTTGCTCAAAAAAACACAAACAATAACTTTTTTCAGTTCCTTTCTGTAATATGCAATGTTCTCTCCCTAAGGTTTAGTTCACTATAAGTCAGGTGATTTACAAATGAAAATATATTGTACCAACACTTCCAAACCCTTTTAAATAATATAGAGATGAGGCTAATAGCAATTAATTAAAAACAAACAAACCTCACAGTAGAGCAGAAGGATATTGCTCAAAGCACTCTGAAGTTACATGTTCATAGTAATTATTAATTCATGAATGAAAAGACTACAAAGACTTTTTTCTCTATCAACAAAATACTAGTTAGCTTAGTTTACATTCCCTGGAATTATTCTTTAGAAAGAAACTCCCTATTGCTCTCCATGGTCATTGACTTTTCTTGTGTGAAGTTTTCTCCTTGTCTCATCTCTTTCATTGTTTTTTTTTTAAATAGATTTTTTATACCTTTATTTTACTTATTTATTTTTTACATGGTGCTGAGGATCGAACCCAGGGCCATGCAAGTGCTAGGGCGAGCGCTCTACCATAGAGCCACAACCTCAGCCCCTCTTCCATTGTTTTTCCTGAATCAGGTATTATGGAATTGTGTCTTCCCACTTTTTTGTATAATATAGATTCATGAGCCTGGATATTAGAAGAGTTGAGTGTGTTAGGATGTGTTGTCTTGGGCAATGAATTATTTTGAAAATTACTAATATTCTATGTATTGCTTCAGGTCAGTTCCATATGTAAGAAATTACAATTAAAGATCTTGGTCTTTTTAAAGTTTGAAGCCTAAAGTCTTGTTTTTCATTTCAAGAGCATCATCCTCTCTTATAGTATAATGTTGTGTAGGTGTAAGTTGAGGCCTTTTGAAAAATTGGGTTGAATTTGAAAGTGACAACCTTGACCTAATTTCTACTACCAGCCTACTGGTCTTTTATGCTAGGCATAAAATGTTAATTTCCATTTACACTACTATTTTAATCCCTCATTATTCAGAACTGCTTCTATTTGAGCATTTAGTTCAGTCTAGCCTACAATGCTCTAAATTATAGAATCTTGTCAAACCATGTTGTAGGTAAAGGATTATTTCCTTAGTAAATCTAGGTTTCCTTGTTGTCTCTGCAAGAAAATGAGTATCACTAGTTTGAATTGCTGTCTAATAGGAGTTAACTGCAAGCATCAAGAGAAAAGTTCCACAACTATAGACACAAACTCGTCCCTCTTTCTCCTAATGTTACAACAATATGCAGGCATAACTAAGTCATTGCTTTCCTAAACTTTTGTGCCCAAAGTCTCACTGTTAATCTTATGTTTCACATCTCCTCTATTTCAACTTAACACTACATATTTGAGTTGTCTTACTTTCAGCATTCTACTTGCAGCTACCATATTCAGTATTGAAGATTAGTTTTAGGGGTTTGAAACTTAAAAAAAATCATACCCCATATGAAGTTATGAAGGTATCCTATCTGGTGTTGGTGTAAATTCACTATTAAATTGTGAGAATATTCTTTACATTATTTTCAAGGAAGTTTTCTTTACTTTTTCTTGGTTAAGTGTATCATACTTTCTATTAAGCATAATAAAAGTTAATGAGGGCTGGGCGCAGTAGTTCAAGCCTGTAGTTCCATCTGGAGAGTATAAGGCAGGAGGATTATAAGTTCAAAGCTAGCTCAGAAAACTTGGCATGACCTCATCTCAAAATAAAATAAAAATGGCTGGGGTATAGTAGTTCAGTGGTATACCTCTCCTGTGTTCAATTCCTACTACCAATAAAAAAAGATAGACAGAGATAAATAGATAGTTAGATAGAAGAAGAAGAAGAAAGAAGAAGAAGAAGAAGAAGAAGAAGAAGAAGAAGAGAAGAAAGAGAGAGAGAGAGAGAGAAAGAGAGGGAGGAAGAGAAATTTTATATTTCTTCCCATTATATGCCATAGTCAGGTTAATAAGACATCGAATTAAGAAAAGTTGATAATGGGGTATATCATCTTTAGTTATTCATAACAATTCAGACATTTTCATTTAAATTCTCTCTATAAAAATACATTGATTAGCACTTCAGAGGTTAAGCTTCTATTTTCTGGTAAATTCAGTTTTCAATAAGGCCAGATCAATTAGATGGTACAGAACATTTTTCATAAATATTAATCAGATTTCAGCATTGCCCTATCTAAAATCCACCAAGTCCTTTTAAATGCTTTTAACATGCAAATCCAACTCTTTACAATGGCATTTGAGACCCTACATGATCTGACCTCTGTCTCTTTCCTCAGTATCTACAGTTACCATATCCATTACCACATGTCATTCACATTGAATTCTCTTAGTTCCTCAAGCTTATTAAGCTCTTTTTTTTTTTCCATAAGAAATTCTCTCTTATTTTCCTTTTTGCCTAAAACATTCCTCCTCCAAATCTTGGGGGACTGTTAACTTCCCTTCACTGAAGTTGTAATGATCATCCTATTAAATACTGCTAGTAACCTTCATATACAAGAAAATTTATGTTACAAAAAAACTGTTTTCCTTTATTCATAGTAAAAATACTTTGAAAGGTTTAATTTTTTTCATTTTGCAAATTTACTGACTATATTTTCTAATAAAATATAAACTCAACAATTGAAATTTAGTCTTTCCTTAGTGCTTAGGTAATTGGCAAGCACATAGTGGGCAGTCAATTAAATATTTATGAAATAAATAAGTGACTTCTATTTCTGTGTGGACTTACTTGTTTTAAAAAAACAAGTCAAGCTTTTTCTCCCACAGAATCTCCCTTAATTTGCTACCTTCCAGCCCTTCAAAGTTCTGCTCTCTTTTACCTCAATCTAAACTTAATCTATTTATATAATCACTTTAGACTAGATAGCTATCAGATTAGCTGATGTTTATTGCAACACCTAATTGCATCCTAAACTCTCAGTAACTGTTAATTATCAATAATAGCAAAACATTCAGCCAGAATTGGCCCCTAGCTCTTTTGAAATGTTATTCACAGAGGCTGCAATTCAAGGTTGACATTACTGAAGAGGATACAAGAAAGTACTGCAGTAATTATTTTTATCTCTTTATGTAACACATGTGGTTTACTTCCAATATTATTGCTGTCAGTATGCTGGATAACATTTTACTCCTTCAGGAGCACATTTTATTTTCCTTCTGAGGTTGTGAACATGAATTTTAGGTAGTAGTGTCATTATTTCAAATGTTATTTATTAGAACTGGAGTTTTCCTATTTTCTCATTATGGTCAGTTTCAATCTATTTATATTTGTCCAGAAATTCATGGCCAACCCATAGGAAATAAAATAAAGGGATAAACTAAGTAAAAAGATTTTTCATAAGTAAATAGGGTTCTACTTAAAAGGAGAATGAGTTCTACTAATTTTCTTTTTGACTTTAAGTAAGAATAATGTCCATGAAAATTGATCACAATGTTCATCCAGTGAAGATCTAAAGTGATTTACGTGATGTCACAAAATTAGTGTTGTCAAAAAAAAAAAAAGCTTAAAATATATGACAACAATAAAGGACAATGTTTATAAGATGAAAAACTGAATGGTGTTTAAAACTGGACAAAAATATTAGTTTTAAAATTTTTTTATGTAATTGTTCTTGATGTTCTCCTATGTTAGAAGCAGAAAAATGCTCTTTCACACTAAACATATTTTTAAATATGAAACACAAAAAAAGAAAAATCATCACTGAAAATTAAAACTACTAGAAATTTGGTCAGCAACCTAAGAAATTAAATTTACTACTGTCTGTATATTTTTCCTTAAAAATCATTACATTGCCAAGTACTGCACAGTGTAGGACACATGTAGCAATATTTATATGAGACCATCCCTTTTTATTACCTTTGTTTATAAGGCTACAACAATTTAATGAGAACATTAGTATGTATAAGATAATTTCTGATATTTTTGTATGATTCACAATGAAAACAATGCTTAAAAATTTGTTATAGTATTGAGCTTATAAGAAGTTATATGAAACATGCAAAATGTAGAATTTTTTTTTTGCTTCATTATCTTCTACAGTGAATTTAGAAAAAAAAAAAAAAAAAAAAAAAAAAAAACTCAGTCAAGATTATTACCAAGCTTTTCCTCTTTTAGCCTAAGAAAATTCCATCAGTAACAAAGAAGCAAGGGCTTTCTAGATGCTTTGTATGATTCTGAATTTTAAAGCATAGATGTTTCACAAATTGACTTATGACTTCAGAAAATAAAGGGGTTTTGATGCATAATCACATTTCTAATTATTTTGTTGATTTGAGTCCAAACAACATGCTCTAAGATCCTAAATAAAACCACTTTTACAGTAAAATTTCAACTGAGAATATTTAACAGATATTCATACATTGTTTCAAATACTTAGAATGCCTGATTTATACATATTAACAACATTTATGGTTTCTCCATCAGAAGTCTTAGTCTCTGATAGAGACCAAATGTTGTCTGACTTTGGTCCCCACTAGCCAATACTTTGATACCTGTTGGATTCTGGGCTTGACCCCATTCAATATGGGTAAGAGATTCCATTCTCCCTCCAGTCTCTTGTCATTGAAAAACATTTAGGAAAAGCTGAAACACAAATACAAGTCCACAAGATATCAAATATATTAAGCAGCTAAATAATATCCCTAGATACATTTGTCTATAATGAAAAATATATTTTAAAATGTGATAATGTGGCATACCAAGCTAACTTGGCTTTCTTATCTAAGTATTGGTGAAACATAAAAATGTCCCACTCCACACAGACTCCATGTTTTTGTTTTTTGTGTTTTTTTTTTTTTTTAATGGTGGCTTTGAAATGGTGGACTTAACATACTAAGAACAAAATCTCTAGTCCAGGACTGGAAGGTGTTATATCTTGTTAATTTATGAGTAATTACTTGTAAAAATTTTAAATTGATAAAAATATAAATTTGGCTCTATAAACATTAGCCTCTCTTCTGCCATTTCTTCAGGGGGAATTAAGAAATATTATACATTCTTTACCATCTCAGAAAGGGTGTGAAGGCTGAGAAAAATTTCCTTCTTTGTGGGATTTCATAGGAAAATTGGATAAAAAATATGTGTCTTTCTTATAGTAGTTTATTTATTTTCTTTTCTATGAGAGTCTTGCATTATATGTTGGGATGTATATCTGACTAGATGAAAGGAGATACATTAAAGAATATTGTCATCTTTTCAATAAAATATTGTTTTTATAGGGTGATTTATAATGCAAGACAGATTTGACAGGGTGATTTAAAACAAGAGTGTTGGATTAAAATAGTAGCAATCATTGGAATTGCTTACTATTAAAATGAGATAAAAATATATAATAGTTTCTGTAGCATAAATATATGTAGAAATATATTACATGTGTATGTTCATATTACATAATATATCTACATATATATTTGTGGTACTTGGAATTGGACCCAGGGGTGCTGTCTACTAAGCTATATCTCTAGCACCTCCCCCTTTTCAATTTTTTAATTTTTTGAGACAATGTCTTGCTAATTTAATGAGGCTTGCCTTAAATGTGTAGTCCTCCTGCTTTGGACTCCTGAGTTTCTGTTATTACAGGTGTGCACCACTGTGCCCTGCTAATAGTTTCTCTATTTTAGCTTGTAGAAAGGAATGCATACTGATGTTTTAACTGAGATATGGTATGTAAATGTAGGAGAAAATTTGAGAGATAAAGAAAATTATATTTTTAAAAAGGAAGAAAATGATTAAGTTAGTTCAGGTTAGAAACAAAAACAAGAATCAAATATTTTAAAAATATATTAAGTGAGGTTAAACAACAAGAATAGAAATACTATTCTCCAATATTAGAATAACTGTTTAAAGAATATAAATATTGAAGTAAGATGTAAGCATTAGCAACTTAATTCTTACATTTCCTCTGATATTACATGCCACAAAAAATGATTAACTTAGCCGGGCACGGTGGCGCACACCTGTAATCCCAGCACTTGGGAGGCTGAGTCAGGAGGATCATGAGTTCAAAGCCAGCCTCAGCAATGGCGAGGCACTTAGCAACTCAATGAGACCCTGTCTCTAAATAAAATACAAAAAAGGGCTGGGGATGTGGCCCAGTGGTTGAGTGCCCCTGAGTTCAATCCTTGGTACCAAAAAATAAAAATAAAAAATAAAATAAATAAATAAAAAATGATTAACTTGTTTAACAACAGCAGCCACAATAACAACAAAATCATAACTTTGAAACATTTCTTAAAATAATAATTTGGTGGTACACACCTGTAATTGCAGCAACTCAGGAGGCTGAGGTAGGAGGACTGCAAGTTTGAGGCCAGCCTTACAAACTTAGGGAGGCCCTAACCATCTTAGTGAAATGCTGTCCAAAAAAAAGAAAAAGAAAAAGAGATAAAAGGTAGGAGTTGGGGATGTTACTCAATGGTTAAGTGGCCTGGGTTCAATTCCCAACCTCCCCCCCAACCCCCCCCAAAATTGACAAATTTCCCCAATATACCAAATATAACTAAATTTTAGGATTTATAACCTGTCTCCCACTCCTGCAGAAGTATACAAACAACATAGGAAGAAAGAAAAAGAGGCAGAGAACATGGAATGTCCTGAGATAGGGATTTTTGAAATCATCAAGAAGGATCCACTCACAATCTGCTGGGGTTGCCTTTGTGATGAGAGTTTGTTGAATTAATCTGAGAATAACAGCAGAAAGTGCAAGGAGCTTAAATAGTATACATCTGTAAGAGGTAAGAAACTCCTGAAGTGTTAGGAAATGACATTTGAAGTTTCCCCAGTAAGGAGAAACTGCTGTAAATATAATCTAAACTGTAAGTAAGTGGGGCATGAAACGAAAGGAAGGCAAGAAAAAAAGTGGTAGCATATCATAAAGATTTGCCGTTGTTGACTTTACAGTTCGTAGGAATTTATAAGAACTAAACAATTATATATAGGATAGACACATTGCATTTACATTGCTTTAAAGGTACACAAAAATATATATTAGGTGTGATACTTCTTAATTATAGCAAAAATATTAAAAATTTGAACAAGTGTAAAGAAAAATAAAAAGGAAAGGAATATTCATATTTGAAACCGCCCCCAGACTGTTATGCATCTCTTCCTTTGGATGATTATTTTTTTCTGTACCATTTCTTTGTAATAAATTTAACTAAGTATTATCAGTTTCAGTGAGTACTGTGAGACTTTTTAAAGAAGTATCATTGATTACGGTAGTTGGGAAACCTTTGCATTTAGGGAGAAAATATATTTTTTTAAAAGGAAGGAAGTGACTAAGTTATGTTAGGTTAGAAAAGTAAACAATAATCAAATATTTAAAAATATATTAGGTGATGTTAAAGAACAAGAACGGAAATACTATTCTCTATGATATTAAATTACTCTTTAAAGAATAGAAATATTGAGGGTCTCCCACCCCTCGTTTTTTAATAGACTCTATGTATGAATATAGAGTTTTTTAATAGACTCTATATATGAATATGTATTGAATACATGGGAAGGGGTTGAGGGATGGAAGACCACAGCAAATCCCTCTACAGAGACTTAAGTGTTAATAATTGTAAGAGAATCCACCGAAGAAGGGAGTAAACAGCCCCATCAAAAACATGGTGTAAACGAGAGAGGCCCTCATGGGAAATTACTGCATTAAGGCCACAGGCTATTCTCCTGAGATGTGTAGTACTGGATGGAGTATCTAGTCTGTTCACATCAGATACTTAATCCAATTCTTTACATTTATGACCCCTGCAGCTTGGTTGTGACATGGAATATGGAGAGTTCTTTGGAAGTCTTGTGATTAAGCCTCAGATCTGCAGCTGATATCAGATGTAATATACTCAGAAAATTTAACAGGAAGCAAATGTGATTCTGAAGTCCTAACTGTGGTAGGTCCAAACCTGGGGAAATTGGCAACTGTAGTTAGGATTCAGTGAAACCCTTTGGACAGGGGGAAAAGAAATGCCCAATATAGTCTATCAGGCAAGAATACTCTGGATTGTGGTCTTAGGGATATGTCCATGGGCAATATTTTTAAGCTTGGCAAGGTCTGGCAGGTCGGAATAATTTTCCCTTGATGTGGTGGTGTTGTGTGATTACAGTGGCAGTCCTTGCTTGTAGATACAGTCTAGGATGGTGGCAGTTTTCAGGGGCTGTTTTTTTCATGAAAGAGGAAAGCAAAATCTCACATATCTGCCAACTCTTGGCTGAGAAGAATTAAGCATTTATATTTAGCTAACAAGTATGCTGTGCTCATTGGTTATGTTTTTATTCACCAGAATAGGAGCAATTTTTTTTAGTAGCATCCACATGAGTGGCCAAAAGCTTGCTAATAGCAGAGTCAGTTTTTATCCAAATGTTTTCTCGCTTTATATGCTGGTCTGTGGGTTGCGATGGCCCAATCAAATGTCCAGGCCATTAGTAACAATATGAATTAATGAATATATTCCCAAATCATTTGTTAGAGAACTCTTCTTAAATTCTTTTGAGTTTTGATAACCTTTATACAGTATTCTATCCCATTATATGTTAACCAGGAGAAGACTTCAAAGAATTAAGGTCATGTGTATGACTTCTGTATACAGGTTCCCACTGAACTTGAACAGACAATTAATCCTTTATAAGCATGCCTGGGAACTGTAGGGTGCACCCCTGAGAACAATGAGTTGAGTTTGGTTTGGCTTGTTCTGGCATTTACCAATTGTATTTCATTAAAAGTGATTCCTGAGCTCCCTCCACCCAGAAATTTGAACCTTTACTTAGACAGTATGATTGGGATTTCTGGTCATAACTTCATGGTCATGAGCCATGTGTTCAGCATCCACCCAGACTCAATAACAACTCAGTTATTGCCCCTCAAAAGTTGCTTACCTATCATGTGGCTCTGGAAATTATAGGTTCAGAAGTCCAATGGGCTCTGTTGGCCCTTGGCAGTGTTCTTCTTCCACAGACTTTGATTAGAGGACTGAGAGGGTTCTAAGATTTATAAGTCAAATGGCAAATGTAGATCAATGGATTCCAGGACAAAGGAAGTTAGGGTGGCTTTTTCAAAGGTCTACTAGTATGTTTGTTACTTCTAAAGGCCCTGAAAATAATTGGAAGTTTCTTCTGATAATATTGTCCATGGTGGTCATTAAATCCATCCATGAGAGATCAGTGAGCCTCATTAGCAGAATGGATTCCCCAGTTGCTGGTCCTCATTTTTATTATTTGGAGGGCTGAAGAAATCTTAGGTATTTAGTTTGGCTTGAAGAGATGGTGGCAATCTTGTGAAGCATAGTGAGGAAGAATGACAACTGGTGAAGTGTGTTGTTACAGAAGCCATCTTTCCAAGTGTCCTGAAGGTGGCCACTTTGCATAAGAAGGAAGAAGAAACAGGCATGGAGGGGGTAGTTAAATTCCTATAATCCTCTTCTTCTCATTGGGTGATATTTGGATTCTGAGTAGTTCGAATTCCTGATGAGGAATCTGATAACTATGTTTAGACTATTAGTCAATTCGTAAAGAGGTATATTAGTCCCAGAAAAAATTTGGTACTCATTACATTCAACATCCAATTAAACTTAGAAATCCTGTTAATTCTTGGTTTATAAGGGATCTAGGATAAGTTTGGTTGGGGAATTTTTAGTCTCATAAACAGGATTTTCTCTCTCCATCATATATTACCATCATAATTTGTTTTTTCAAATTTCATTATCTTTTTTATGCTAAGGCAAAGGGTAAGTAAAATGGGTATTTTATATAGGTTTTATTTTCTCTGGACAAAGTAGGAGAAAATAATTTTATTTTATTAAAATTGAGTCACAAAGGGAATTTAGATATTTTCAATCTTGATTGATGGTATGGGGAAAATAATGGTTGGTCAGGCTTCAGTAAATGCTGGGAATATGGATCATTGTGACCTTCATGGTCCTTCTTAGGTGAAGGAAAAGAGCTATTGATTGTTTCAGTTTGGAAAGTTTGGAAGCACACTGAAAAAATATACCACAGTGAAGTAAGTGGCTTCAGGTGAAATTAATGATAAAATAGCATTTCACTTTTGTACTACCATAAGTGAAAGATAAGAAGTTTTTAGATAACCCTGAGATTTTCGATTCAGTCAATATCACTGCCCATATGGTTTCCTCACTGTGAGGACAAGAGAATTACAATGACTAATGTCATTATTATTATTGCCATTGTGACAATGCTTATTTTTAAAAACTGGTTTAGTCATCAATGAATGTCAAGATATCTATCGATTACTTTAAAATGGTTTATAAATAATATTTCAGTGAATAATTCTTGGACCTATTGAGGGTTCCAGGTATCTAAAATACATCATTGTACTTTTCTCTTTACTTTTCAAAGTACTAATGCTTAGATAAACACCCTGGAACTTTGTGGCTTAAATGTCATTCATCAGTGTTTGGGTTGTCTGGGTATCTTTTGTCTTGTATTGTTTTGTTCTTTTATGCCTCTGCTGTTCACTGTGTGAGAGATTGTGATTCTGTTAATTTTGAACATGTTTCTCACATGTTTGCTGTCAGATTGTTGTTGGTTGGCCAACATAGGTTTTTGTTTGTTTGTTTGTTTGTTTGTTTCCCCCTCTACAATGGCAACCTACCTAGATTTGTTCGCACTGTGGTGCTAGTGCTCCCACAGCCAGAGCCAGTCCTTCTGAACTCGAAGCCCACCTTTCTCAAACTGTGTTCTTACTTCATTTTATTAATCAAAGTAAATCAAAATATTATCTATATTTGAGATACAAACATATTCTCTATCTCTGATGGCTAGATCTGTAACATTATATTGGAAGGGGCATTCGTAGATACTGTTAAAGGCACAGATTCAAGAAGAGGTGAAATATTGGTGTCATTTTCAAATGAAATTTTATTATCTTAAAATTATCTTGTAAATTCATGCTACATTTTTGATTTATTATGTTTTTAAGAAACCAGTGCTATTACAGAAGAGAAAATCAGGTCCTTCATTTCAGCTCCTACATATCATAATATCAGTTCTTCTAAGGTGTCCTATTTTAACATTATCAGGACATGCATATTCATACTAAATTCTAATTCTTTCATTTTCATTTCTGTTTAACTCTTAATTTGTCTTTTAAATATTTTACCATTCTTTGGATCTTATTCTTCAAACAACGTGGTAGACAAATATTTATGAAGAAATAAAAGCATATACATCATAGTTGACATAAATAACACTATTTATCTGGCCTTGTTCTCTCTAGGTTTCTTGTAATTTTGAATCTCTAAGCTTGGGTGTTGCTCTCGATATTTGTTAAAGAGAACTGTCACTTTTGTTTTGATTTTTCCATTACAAATTTTGGTCCAATGTTCTCGTTATAATTTATTAGCTATTTGATCATATTTGCATTTATTTTTTCAGAAATTCTCGTACATTCTTTTTTTAGGTTTATTCATCCATATTTGATGTGTGATAAGTTAATGGACTTTTATACAAGAAGAGATTTTGGGGAAATCTATGGGAATACATGATCTAACTTTTAAAAACTTTTTGTAATCATTCCTCCTTTTTGTCAACCATAATCAAGAAAAGCAATTCCCAAATGAAATGCAATGCAAGATACACACACACACACACACACACACACACACACACACACACATACACACACACACACCTTGGTTCTCTTAAAACTTTTTCATTTTTAAATTAAAAGAATGTTGACATAAATTTTCAATCTGATACAGAAATCCAACAATCTGTCGATAACATGTGAAGTGAGCCAGCATTCTGGAAAACCCACACCTGGTAATTTTATTTCCTGTTTCTTCTCTCTACTTTTGAAGGATTAATTCTAGGAATAAATTTGCATGTTATTAACTTATCCTTGGATAGTATTCTACCTATTTATGGGTTTTTCACCTCTGTTACATGAATAAATTAATTTAAAAAAAGAGGTGTGGCTGTTTATTTCTTCTTTCTACCACAGCTCTTCTGTGTCAGTAAAATTTCCCTTTCATCTGGAGAGGTTGACTCACAGGGGAGCTGTTTGTTTGATTAATTCTTGCTCATTCTTGTGCAGCAAAGTTTAGCACCATTCAACCACCTCTGAACCACAGGGTTCAAAGAAACTTCAATTGAAGCACTCACATTCCTCTGTATTCCCACTCCCACCCTCTCTTCATACACATTTTCAAAGATCTCCTCTAATTATTCCCCATGGCAACAGAATGCTTTTGTAGGTAGATTGTAAGTGGTTTTTCAGTGTCATTTCTTTCAGTTTCCTATTTTTTTCCTATATCTTAAATTTATAAAAGATTTTCGTACGTAAAAAGTAATCTTCAGCTCTGTGGCGGGTTTGTGTAATTTTATATATTTTAACAACTATGCACATGTGAGTGCACATACATGAGTTTTGCTTCTTGAAGCTATCCATATTCAGAAAAATATACAAATTAAGCAAGTGTTATTCACATTAGTTCACAGTACAACACTTTTTTATTCTATTTAATAAGTAGTATTATATGTCTTCAGTTATGTGCCATGACTAAATTTATTTTTTTATATTATTGAAGGAAAATAATATTACATTTATTGCTTTACTCTTGATAATTTGTAATTTTTATTCTGAGTGGTCTTTTAAATCTTTCTATGTCTTGCTGCAAATAACTAGTTTAAACAGGGTAAATTTTTGATAATTTGGAATAATCTTGATAAATCTTTCCATGCATTTTATTACCTTAAAATTCAAACATTACTAATGTTAATGTTTATTAATAATTAATATATCCCATGGGAATTTGGGGAAAATAAGGTCATTCTACACTTACTGTGTGCAATACTCTATGAATGTTGATTAAGTCGAGTCATTTCTCCTTTCCACCATAGCTCTTCTCTGTTCAGTTTTTCAATATTCCTATTAGCTTTGTGTGAAATATATCCTAAAATCTATTTGTTTAATCTATTTGTATATTCCTTATGAAGATATCCATTTTTAAGATGTGTTCATGTTGGACCCTTTAGTTTGAAAATATTCTCACAAACCATTGATTCTACAAATCATACAAACTTTCTGTCAAGGTAAAAATTATATTGAGGTATATTTTAATTTTATATTCCATTTTATATTCACAATTAAAATATTTCAAAATATAGCTGAAAATAAGCTAAGTGAATAATTTTGTAAACACAAATTCATACTAAAGTTAAATTATACTTAAGTTATTTAGGTAAGCTTATTTGAAACTTATTTTTTAACTTTATTTTGTTTTCAGATTTTCATTTGAAACAACGTAAAAACAATTCTGTTGAGTTACATGTGAATAAAATATCTGTGCCTGAAAAAATTAGTCAAATTTAGAATCTATATGAATGCAAATTATTCCTGATAATGGACATTAGCAATATAGTTTACTTATTCCATAATGATGTTTCAATATATGAATGTACTTAATACATTCTCAAAATTAATCATTAAATTCTTGTCACAATATAAATAAATATGAATATTGGCTGCCAGCTCAATCCCTAAAATATTGCCACATGTTTAATTTAGTTTCATGAAATAATAAATTAAAATTCTTCCTAGCATATTTGGGAAATAAAGATAAAGAGTAAACATTGTAGCCAGGCATGGTGGTGCACTCCTGTAATCCCAGTGGCTTGGGAGGTAGAGGGAGGAAGATCATGTGTTAAAAGCCAGCCTCAGCAATAGCTAGGTGCTAAGCAACTCAGTGAGACCTTGTCTCTAAATAAAATACAAAATTGGGCTGGGGATGTGGCTCATTAGTTGAGTGCCTGAGTTCAATCCCCAGTACCAAAGAAAAAAAGTTGGACCCTTTAAATTGAAAATATTCTCACAAACCATTATCAGATTACCATATTATCAGATTCAACATGTTACACCTCAACCTAGTTTTACATTTTTTCACTTAAATATACATATGTTTCCATCATCATGTTATTAGAAATACTAAGCACAATAAATGTGTCCTGTAGCTAAAACTATTTAGCAGTACAACTTACTAAACACAAAGTGAGCTAAGGCTGCTGCTTTAAGACTTTTAAAGCCGTATGTGCATATGTAATGGAAATGTAAAGGAATATAGAAGCTAATCTCTAATCTCTTTCAACAAGGTTGAACCAGAATGTCTCCATGCTTAGCTTTCCCTGTTTCCACTTGTGTCCAATACCTTATTTTTAAGTTTGGATATGAGATGTCACCTAAATCTCCTGTGTTAATGCAGGACTATTCAGAGTTGAAATTGTTAGGTCATGAAAGTTGTAACCTAATCAATCAATGCTACTTTGAATGGACTGAGTAGATGATAACTATAGGCAGGTAGGGCACAGGTGGAGGAAGTAGGTTACTGGGGTTATGCTTTGGAATGGTCCCTGCATCTCATCCTCTTCTGTTTCCTGGCTCATGTGAAAAGAGTGGCACTCTACTACCCCACACTTCTGCCATGATGTTCTACCTCATCTTGGGCCAACAGTGAGGGAGTCAGCACACCATGGACTGAACCTCTGGAATCATAAGCCAAAAAACCTTTCCTCTTCTAAGTTATTCTTGTCATGTATTTTGGTAACAGTGATGGAAAGCTGACTAACACCTATAACTACATGGACAGATCCATGCACTGCAGTTTGACAATCTAAATTTGCTTTCATACTAAAATTTTACATTAATAATGCTACAAGATATATTAGTGCCAATCTCTCTAAAATGCCAAGTGAAATGTCATTTAGATAGTTCAACATAGAGTCAGGGCTGGTAGACAAACAATGATTTATTTACTGTACTTTCACTTAACTATGACAGTGGTGTAATAATAAAATGAACTTAGGCTTAGAATTGCAATGTCAAAACACATTTCAAATGAACATAGAAAAATAAGTATTCAATTTAAAGATCATAAAATATGTACACTGTTTTTATATTTTTAAACCTCTATCAAGTTTTCACTCAGAATATTTTAGTCACAATTTTAAAAATGTTTTTTCAGTAAGTTAGCTTATACTAAGAAGATAGCAAATACAGACTAGTTATTTATATGTTTCCTTCATTAAAATTTTTGTCAGAGTATTTTCCTGATTAAATTAAAAATTTCTCAATCCAGTATTCCTTTTACATTCATGTTTACTCAAAAAGAGAATATGTTGCTTACACTAAAATAAACAGAAAGATTGTGGCTTTTAAAAATTATCCTTTTGATGTGTTATCTGGATAATCGGATAAACCTTTAAAAATGTTTCTGTGTTAGAATTTTGACTGAGGATTTTTTTTTTTTCTTTTAATGACAAAGTTTAGTGTGAAGGATGAGAGTTGGGGATAGAGTTTAATTCCTCTACATATGAAAATACTGTTTTCCTAGTACTATTTGTTAGATATACTATCTTTGTTTCCTATGTATGCTTTTGACACCTTTATCAAGGATTATAAGACTGCATTTATGCAGATTTGTCTCTGTGTCTTCTAATCTGTTCCATGGGTATTCATGTCTGTTTTTATGTCAATGCATGCTGTTTTTGCTACCATAGCTCTGTAGTATAATTTGAGATTAGTATTGTGATGTCTTCCACTCTGCTCTTGATGTTCAGGATTGCTTTGGCTATTCTGGGTCTTTTATCCCTCATTATAAATTTTAAGATTATATTTTCTAGTTCTTTGAAGTATGTCATTGGTATTTTGATGGGAATTATATTAAATCTGTTAATTTGCATTTATCAGGGTTTAGCACAAGAAAATATTGATGACTTGATACTAAAAATTATTAAATAATTGATGAACTATTCATCTAAGAAAAAAAATTGAATATTCCAGAAGGCAATTGTAAAATATAATTTTGTTAACTTAAAGTTTATACTCTAGGAAAAGTGACACTGGCTTACTTTTTGAAAAGAAGATAGATTTGATTTGAGCAAATTATATTAAAGCTATTTGTGAAATAAAATATTAATATAAAATTCAGAAAATGATAAATATTAAAGTAGTGTATTAACATAGATCTTAGGAATGATAATCATTTATGTAAGTCAATAAAAGTGTAAAGAGGCACATTTATTATATTCCACTTTATCACTTTTTCCCCTAGAAAATCTAAATAAACCCATTTATTACTTTTGAAGTAATGAATAACTTCCAATAAATCAGATGGTTTAAAGATAAATTTGTATATGACAACACATTTTCTATGATTCTAAAGAGAATTAAGATATATAAAATGATAAGGGGGTTGGAGGGATTGTTCAATGTTAAATTCATTCATTTTTCCCTATTTTCTCAGCAGTATGGATCCTAATGAAATAACCACAAATGGCCAACTTTATGAATTAATATTATACAATGAATTATATACATAAATACATATATAGTTTTTGTATATATATATATATATATTATATATATATTTAGTATTTTCCTGAGTACTCATGAGTTTGAGCATATCTTTTATGAGTTTTATGGTAATTTATATATGTACATATTTATAATATATGGTTGTGGTTATATGGTTATTTATATAATATATTTATATATATTTTATGGTTATTTATATATACTTATATATATATACATATATGTACATATATACCATATGTACATATATGTATATATATATATTTTAGTATTTTCCTGAGTAATAATGAGTTTGAGCTTATCTTTTATGAGTTTTATGTTTATTTTATTGTCATATTTTGGGGGCTATTGGGGAATGAACTCAGTGGAACTTCATCACTGAGCCACATCCCCAGCCCTATTTTACATTTTATTTAGAGGCAGGGTCTCACTGAGTTGCTTAGTGCCTCACAATTGCTGAGGCTGGCTTTGACCTCACTATCCTCCTGTCTCAGCCTCCTGAGCTTCTGGGTTTACAAGGGTGCACCACCATGCCCAGCTACAATCCTAATCTTAAACATAGCAGAAAATTTACTCAAGTCTCTTGTTAAGAGAAAATAATCAATAATCACTTTTGATTCAATATACATAAATAATTACTTCAAAACTGTTGATGACATCATTTTCCAGTTATTTTTTTTTGCTACCTATATCATATATCACAATGTTTCATATGTACTTATGTATATTTTGTCAAAGAAGAATCAACCAGAAAAATTATATAGGTCAGGAAACCATTATTTAAGACCATTCCACAGAGGCAAATATATTCCACTCTTTCGAATCAAAAAGGGTGAGATAGTTCAGTGCTATGATGAAGTAAAGGAAGCACACTGTAGGAGGCTAGTGGGAGGTTTACTGAGGTGATTAGTCTATTTGTGTTTGTTAATTGGAGGTTACCTACGTTAGACTCTGCTCCTCCTGCAGAGACTAGGAGATAGAAGCATTCTCTCTTTTCTTCATTGTTTGTTTGTTTTACTTCTTTATTCATAACAAATTGAAACACAGTAGAACCGGAAAAAAACAAAAAGCCAGAATATAGACCTGTTTGGGGCAGTTACTAAAATTTATATTTCACCCATACATTAAAATGCATTGTAGTTAACATAACATGCCCTATGACTGATAAAGTAGACCCCAGATTGTTTTATGTAGCAATTTCCCTTATTTCTTTTTCTACAGAAAATATCTCACTGGCAAATTTTACAGAGAAGACAGTTTAATGGGTGAATTCTCTATCCCCTAAGTAGTGCTTATATCAGTCTCCACATTATAAAGGCATGACTTATGTGAAGGCCAGCGTGATTTCTATTGTTAGAATAGTAATTTGTTTCAGGGAAGAATGAGTAGCAGCTCTTATATGGTCTGTGAGCTATG
The DNA here is from genome assembly GCA_025594165.1 of Tamias sibiricus. Lineage (NCBI taxonomy): Eukaryota > Metazoa > Chordata > Mammalia > Rodentia > Sciuridae > Tamias > Tamias sibiricus. Next base: position 33,504,687 of record CM046663.1, read on the forward strand.
GTAGCAGTTAATAGGGAAACATTCACATGGTCCATTTACAAGATGAGGTTGCATAAAGTCCATCTGATTACATATAAGTGGTTATTATAATAGGTCTTCAAACAAGAGTCATAAGAGAGCGACAAATTCTTAAGCCATCTATTTTCAAACCATTTTATGAGAATTGTAGTTTCATGCATATTGGACACTTCATTGTCGTGACTTTAAAACAAAAATAAATGGCACATTCACCAGTCAGTTACAGACTTCTTAGTTCAAGTGTCAATGTACCCTGTGATATTAACAGAGAAATATTAGAAGAGGAAAATAGCTATTGATAACAATCATTTTCTTTTTGACTTGATAAAATAGGAATTTTAATTCACTACATTTATCAGAAGCTACTATGAATTTCTAAGGAAAGACATACTTTAAGAAAGGCATGCTGTAATTTATTAGCATATTGCCTCAAAGCACTGTAAGTCCTTGGGTTGCTACAAAAGAAATTTGCAAGCATGGAAATATACCCCCCACACATAAAAAAAAAAAAAAAATCCACATATTCACATAGAGAGACATATTAAAATGAAAGTCATGTCAAGATACAGAAGTCATGCCAAGATACAAAAGTCTGGATTCCTAAGAAAGTATTTGTTCATTCATTCATTCTGTTTCAAGATTTCTAACCCTCATAGTGATACAAAGCCAAAGGGAACTCACAGAGAATGACTCAAGAGTTCCTGTGGTTTGAGAAAGGCCTCTGGTTGCCTTGAATAAGACACTATTGACAATTATCTGCAAATAGAAGCTGAAGAATAACAGGAAGCTTCCAGAATTCAGCTGTAAAAACACTTTTTGGGTTATATTTATTTAATTTCATTTTGACATTAATGTTAGACAAAATTTTCCACTGAAAGCATGAAACTAAGCTCTAGTACTTAAAATGCATAGATGCATCATAATTTATTTATTTCAATTAAATATGATGTTGGGAAAATACGTGGTCACCTGTGGTAGACATTTGTTTCTATATTATTGTTAAATAACAAAAACACAATATAAAATTTCAGTCTAAGCCTTGATATGTAAGAAAGTTGAAAGATACCATTACAATTTTTATGATTAAATAAAATGTCAAACAGAAGAATCAATGAATTTTCTTGGTAAATGAAGTCACAGGAAGAGCTCCTCACTTCCAAAACCAGACAGATATTTGAAGTCAAATAATTACTCCTGATATCACTTTACTTGGGGAATAACACTTACTATAAAGCAACAGATCTAGACAGTGCAGTACTGGTAAAAGAAAGAGAAAGCTATGTAATGGAAAAGAAGAGCTGAAAAATATATTTACATAACTAAGGTGAATTAATATTTTAAAAAAACTGAAGGAAATATAATGAGAAAAGACAAATTTTTAGCAATGGTGCTAGAAAGCTGGGAAAGTTTTATGTTTTTTTTTTTTTTTTTTTTTTCATTTCAAAAGAGATTAAAAATGTTCCCATATGCAAAAAATCTAGGCAGACCTTAAACATTTTGAAAGGTTGAGCAAAAGCTGGATCACAGACCTAAATATAACATGCATAACTATAAAGCTTCTGTTAAAACCATAGGAGAAAACAAAATTGACCTTAGGTTTGATGACAAGTTTTAGATATGACAGCAAAAAAAAAAAAAAAAAAAAAAAAAAAAAAAAAAAAACTTACAAGATTGATTCTATTCAAATTAAAATCTCTATTCTGCAAAAGGAACTGTTAATGAAATTTGAAAAACTATAAATTGGGAGAAAATATTTAAAAATACAAATAAGATAAAATGTAAAATGATACAAAGAACTCTAAAAATTAACAATGAAAAAAATCAGTGTAATTGAAAGAAAAGGCAAAAGTTATGAACAGACACTTCACTGAAGAATGTAGGTGGAAAACAATCAGGTGAGAAGACAGTACTTCTTGTCATTAGGAAAATTAAATTGTTGAAAATTATATCATCAATGAGATACTATTACAGATCAATGCAAAAAGTCAAAGTTACAAAAGAATGACAATATGAAATGCTTATGAAGATGCTGGGTACCAGGGACTCTCTTTCCTTGTTGATTTGAATATAAGATGGCACAGCTACTTTGGAATACGTTGAGATGTATATATTTTTTTCTTTTTTGATGAAGCTAAACATAGATTTATCAAAATACTCAGCGGTCATGTTCCTAGGTAATTATTCAAATGATTGGAAATTATATATCTCAACATGGATATTAGTAATATTTATATTAACAATCACTGCATATGAAGAAATGAAGAATCCAACTTATGTTTCAGTAAGTGAATGAATAAACAAACTGCATTACATCCATGTAAAAGAATATTATTCTGTTATAAAAATAAATGTTCTATCAAGTCACATGGTAAAGAGATATAGATGAGCCTAAAGTAAATAGTGTTAAGCAAATCAAGTCAATCTAAATTGGGCTATATATACCATGATTCCAATTATATGACAATTGAGAAAAAAATTAAAAGAATAATTAAAATGTCACTTTATAAAATATATAGCCATAAGTTACTGTTATCTTAAGTAAATGTTCAAATAAAAATTAACGAGGGAGAAGATGCACCTGTGTAGATGAATTCCAAATAATGTAGATAGGCTCTGTCTTCATCAAGGGGGAGCATACATATCTAGTCCTTAAATGTGGGCTGTGCATAGTCATTCCAATGAATATAATATAGAGAGAGCAAAAAAAAATTGTAACAGTAGAGTGGAGAAATCTGATATAAACACTATCTCAACCATATCACCCAAGTTAATGTCAGTGATGACAATTATGTTGAGGAATGTTACCTTTACATGATGGAAATTGCTCTTTATATCTGTGGTCTTTCTTTCCCAAATCTGAAATAAAAAATAGACCTATTCCATAAAAAGGTATTTGCAAATACTTTATCATTCCTTAAAGTACCTTTACCACAACCCTCACATTCATCAAAAACAATGGAATTTTAAGAAACTGTTACATCAAGAGAAGCCTAAGGAAAGTTAACCTAAAACTGTCATGGAAAAAAGCACTACAAATTAGGTAAGTTGTAGTAAGCTGTGGACTTATGTTAATAATCATGTATTAAAATCAGTTCTTTATTTTTAACAAAAGAATCATTGTAATATGAGATATTAGTAACACAGGAAACTACACAAGAACTCTCTATATTATTTTTTGTCTAGATTCAAACTTTAAAAAAACCTTAAAAATAAATTCAACATCTCCATCAAATGTTTCTTAGAGACTTGATCAAATTTTCAGGTATCTAATAAATGTATGTATGCTTATAAAGGTACAAATAACTGGTAAATAAACACATTCAGTTAAAGGAATGTGGCAATGATTCTAACTTTGGACATAGTAGGGATGAGAAATGTCAGCTTATTCTGTTACTAGCCTCATCCTCTGAAGCATGTGTATGCTTACATATATTCTTCTAACTCGGATCACAAAACCACAGACATTTCTATACTTTAAAAGAAGGTCCAAAATGAAAAGAAGTGCATTTGATACTTGGAGATGTCAGCAGAAATCTCACACAGTATGTTAGTAAACATTGTATGCTTTTGAAATTATTTTGCCAAGATCTATAAATGAGTAAACTTTAAAAGGGACTGGACAAGTCTTTGCCCTATGATTAAACTTCACGTGTTAAGTTTTTTTTTTTTTTTTTTTTGATACATATTTTCTTCCCCAGAGCCAAAAATGACAGTCCTTTCTTAGAAGATTCTGTTTTTTTTCTCTTTAACAGGAAAACCCTGCCCAATATTTCTGCCCAATAATGCTGTCTTCTTCATTCACTGTCAGAGAATGATGTGGAAAATGGAAAGAAAACACTGTATGCACTACTTATATTAGTCAGAATTTTACAATAATTTTTCATTCTGAGAATAACTAATATGGCATTAGCTTATGTCTTCAGTGGTAAGTGTAAACATTTCAGGAATTAAATGACGAAAGAGACTTTTTATTAAATATAATCAGCACTTTGCAATATTTTGTCTTAAAAATAAAAACAACCCACAAATCTGTGTGGCATAAATTCAGACACTCAATGTTTTGATTTCCCGTTGCTCTTTGACAAAACCCAAGTTGATACTCTCAATTAGAGCTGGCTATAGAAATAAAATTTTAAAAAATTGGGATTATTATTACAGAAAAATAACAGTATGTCAGTTTTGTCAATAAATTTTTGTTATTTTTAAGATAAGATCCATTCGATTTTATTCTGTACCTTTATTGCATAGCTATAAGTATCTAGTTGGTGAGCATGTCATTTTCACAGACAGCAAGGACAGTGTTGGCATGCTTAGATGGTCTTGCCTACTTCTTAAGTCTCTTCCAACTACTCCTGTAAAATCGCTGTTTAGAGTTCAAATTTATTCTACCATTTCTAATTCAGTTTTATATCTAGGACATTATTTTCATTTGCTGGCAACTATTTCTCTTCCTTATTTTATAATTTTTCTTTTCTGATCTTTTAAAAAATATACCAAAATGTTAAAAATTCAAAAATCAAGAATGAGTAATAAATTGTTTCATAATTTTAAAAATTAAAAGTGCAGGGGCTGGGGTTTTGGCTCAGCGGCAGAGTGCTCGCCTAGCACATGCACAGCCCGGGTTCGATCCTCAGCACCACATAAAAAATAAAAAACACATTGTGTACAACTAAAGCAAATAAATAATATTAAAAAAAAAAAAAGTACAGGAAAGTAAATTAAAAGTATGGAAAAGTAACATAAAAACATGAGAAAATCAACTTATAAGAGAAAAGGTTTATTTTGATTCATGATTTTTGAGGTTCCAGATTATTATATGTAAGCTCTGTTTTAGGACTGTGGTGAAATGCACATAAAGATCAAAGCATATGGTGGAACAAAACTGCACACATTATAAGCCACGGAGCAAAAGAAAGCAGGAGGTATGGGCTGTGATCTCACAATCAATCCTCTTTGTGGTCTCACCTCCTATGATCTAGTACAATCCCATAAGGTACCCCATTTCAAAGGTTTCACTAGCTCCCAATAGCACCACCCTGGGGACAAGCCTTTAATGTACAAGCCTTTGGGGACATTTAAAGTCCAAACTATACCAAAAGGCAACTTACCTACCCTGATTTCTTGTCCTTTCTTTCTCTAAATGAGAGAAAAATAAATTTTATATGTATGTATTTCATTTCATTCTAGTACAAACCTAGTTTGCAGAACATTGGGCTTAACATATAAAATATATATAGATATATATACATATAAATATATACATATATAAACATATATATACTTATATATATTGTATATTATGTATCTTATATATATATATTTTTTTTCCTGTACTAAGCCCAATGTTCTGTGAACTAGGTTTATATTGGAATAAAATGAAACACATATATATACATATATATGTAAAATATTTATGTATACATATAATATAGCCATAAATATATAATATTTCAAAAGTTTATCATGGAAAAAATAAAGTGAATCATCAAAATAAAGTTTATCGGATCTCTTTGAGATCAGCCAGGACCAAACAAGCAATTAAAAATTATGTATACATAATTTTGGTATACAAAGTGCAAAGAATGCATTTAGGCTGCCTCAGAAGGTCTGGTTGGATGCTCAGTGTTCTGACAATATAATTGAATGTATCTGTTTTTACAATAGGAAATGTCCTGTTTAAAAAGGGAAGTGATATAATATTCCAATGGAAGAGATTCCAGGAATCGCCTTTCAGGCCTTCTTTCTCTCTCTTTTTCCCCAAAGTGAAGATACTGCCATTTAAATATGAAAATGTAAGAAAAATCACTTCCCTCTCTACATTCATTTGTATTCTTTTGTAAACTTATAACATTGGTGCAAATTCTGATGGCACATGGTATCCTTAGTGATCATCCCATAATTATTTACAAATAGTAAACATTTTTTGTTTAATATGCCCTAGTCTGAAATGGAAATAAGACAAGGAAAGAGTACATCTATTTACTTACACTCATTAAAGTATATATAAAATTTTATAAAAATTATTTTCAATTCAATAAATATTTATTCTTGTATTATTAAATTAAGTATGCAAAACTGTAAATTTTTTGCAGCCTACCTCAAATGACAAGTACAATCACATATGCCCATTTAAAATTATTTATTTTGAAACAACTTTTGATTTATAGAATATGTAACTGTATGTACCAGTATTTCCTATAACCTTCACCCAACTTTCCTTGATGTTAACATCTTGTAAAAAAAAAGTAGATTTATCAAACTACAGTCAATATTAAGATTCCCTACATTCTCCACTAGTTTTTACATTTCAGGATCCAATCCAGGACAGCACTTTGCATTCTGTTGGCATGATGCCTTAAGTGTAATCAATGATAGTTCTTCATTCCTTTATATATCTTTTATTATCTTGAGATTTTTTGAAAAATTATGCCCTGATATTTTGTAAATTGCCCCTTTATTTAAATGTCTTTAGTGTAGTAGTGATAGCAGATTTGAAGAAGTCTATCATAAGTAACTTCATCATATCATATTAGATAGTACATGGTATTAATGTGACTTTGTCTTGGTGATACTAGCCTTTACTTTGATTTAAGGAGATGTCTGCCCTAACAGAGATTACCATGGATGATAGAAGAGAAATGGGGATATATAGGTCAAAGAAGCAAAACAGCAGATATGAAGGATGAAAAACAAATTTTTAAATAATTTTTTAGTTATTGATGTACCTTTATTTTATCTGCTTATTCATATGTGGCACTGGGAATCCAACCCACTGTCTGACACACAGAGGCAAGCACTCCACTGCTGAGCCACAACGCCATCTCCAAGGATGAAAAATTTTAAAGAGCTACTGTACAAATGCAGAACAAAGTTAATAAAACTGTATTACGATAGGGATTTTTGTTAAATGACTAGATTTCAGTTGGTCTTATCACATATAAAAAGTGACTATGTGATATGACAAACACGTAATCTGCCTCACCATAGCAACTACTTTATTATTGTTATGTTTTAGATATTAAATGTTCCCCACAACCTCATGTGTAAATAATGCAGGAATGTTCAGAGGTGAAATGATTAGATCACGAGAGCCATAACCTAATCTGTAGGATTAATAATTTGAATAAATTAATGGGTGGTACCTGTAGTCAGTACGGGCATGCCTTTAGGAAGCACATCACTGACATCACTGGGCCTCTCTTTGAAGTTTACATTTTGTCCCTGGTGAACAGAACTCTCTCTCTCTGATTCCTGTTCATCGTGTCCTGAGTTTTTCTATTCTGCCATGCCCTTCTGTGATCACATTCTGCCTTACTTTGGGCCCTGAGTAATGGAGTTGGCTGATGATGGATTAAACTTCTAAAAACCTGAGCTAAAATAAACTTTTCCTCTTCTAAGTTATTCTTGTCAAGTATATTAGTCACAGTGATTTAAAGCTGTCTAAAACAACTCTCTCTCTCTCTCTCTCTCTCTCTCTCTCTCTCTCCTCCCTCCCTCCCTCTCTCCCCTCTCTCTCTATATATAAACATATAAACCAGATATTTTTTGTAGTTGCTTGAGGCAGGAACTGGCTCCCCATTACTATCCTGTGTCAAATTATCTACTAGCAACAGAAGTTTGAACACTCGGTAGGAGACATCTGAAACTACTTCTTAATACATATTTATTAAATTATTTATATATATATATCCTGCTCTATCATCTTGTAAACATTAAATGTATAGAATAAAATTTATTTTTGAAAGTAAAATTAAGTTTCATTACTTATATACTATCCTATAAATATTTCACTGAATAGGTAGTTTATTGAAAATGGTTACTTTTCTTCAAATTGTTTTATTTAAATAAAATATCTATTGCACTGAGTAATTTTTCTCTTAGTTTATATTATTATAATTTACTCTACTTTTGATTACTTTTTCTATTTTTAGTGTTTGTCACTAAATACAGTACCCTGCATTAAATGGAATTTACTTTTTAATAGGATATGAACTTAATTGGCACTGTTTCCATGGAAGTAAATTAAATCTGATGACATATTGTCCCATATAATTAGAGTAGTAATTCCCTTTAATAGGGACACTTGCAGATAATTAGGTGAGACTCAAATGGAGTTTTATGGGTCCACAGAAGGCTCAAAGGTTGTTGATTCTTCTTTCACTTCCAAGACTTCTGTCACCAATTATCTACTAGCAACAGAGGTTTGAACACTCGGTAGGAGACATCTGAAACTACTTCTTAAACTTGAATTTATTTCTGATTTTTTTTTGTCATAACGTGTTAAGATCTGCAAGGAAGTGCTACTTTTGCCTTTCCTCACATTTATCACTTCTAAGAGCTCTCCGATCAGTTTGACACAGGATAGTAATGGGGAGCCAGTTCCTGCCTCAAGCAACTACAAAAAATCTCTGGTTCTAAAATAATTGACTACAACTTCTAGCTTCTCATATTCTACATATTCAATGTTTTAAATCAAATCCTTTTAATAATCTTGTTGCCAACTGGGACTATTAATCACTATTATGCTGCATTATGGTAGCTGAATTTTTTTTGCTAGTATTTTATATTTATCATTATTGACATTCAACATGAAGAGGAAAAATTTCTGTTCCACCACAAAATGACCAAATTCAAAATGACCAAAATGACCAATATTCAAACAGGGGCTAGAGAGATGTCAGAAGAAAATTAGTCTGTAGTCTATCTTTACTGGTGATTACATTTAGTTATAACAAATTAAATTTGTACTTATTTTTCAATTGAAAATTAATGCCTAAAAATATTTAGCAACAAATAATATCTCATAATTTCTAAAACCTTGTTTTTTCACTTATAATACCACAGTAATTTCTAAAACCTTTTTTTTTTTTTTTTACTTATACAATGTATTTTTTTAAAATGCATTTTTATGGTTTAGGTTTTTAATTTTCTGAAACGTTTGTATGTTAGACAATGTAGGGATGTTCACAGGTGAAATGCTTAGGTTATGAGAGCTGTAACTCCATCAGTGGATTAATCCATTTGTCGAATTATAATTTGAATAGACTACTGGGTGGTACCTGTAGGCAGGTAGGGCATGATGGGAGGGTGTACGTCACTGGGGGTGTGGCCTGGACTGAATCTGTCCATTGCAGGAGTACCTCCTCCTGTCTCCAATTCCAGGCTATCACATACTGAGTAGCTTTCTTCTGTGGTGATGTTCTACCTCACCTGAGCCCCAGAGCAATGGAATCACTGACCTTAGAAACCATGAGCCTAAGATAAACTTCCTCCTCTAAGTTATTCTTCTCAGGTATTTTGGTCACAGGGACAAAAAGTTGTCCAACACATATATTTTATAAGAGAGAACTTACAAATTTATATCTTCAGAGCAGTTCTGCAGTAACTGTTTAAATGATAAAATATTCCAGGCAAATATTTATATTAATGTTTACATAAACATTTGAGGCAAGGTATGAACAGCAGATTATAGAATAGAGATCCTGCAAGAACATGTTCCACTGTGACTCTTACTTGACTGTACCACTCAATTATCACTTTTCACCCATCCCATCAATTCCAAGCTGTCAAAACAGTGGTGTGTAAAATCACAACCAGAATTGTTGCTTCTACCACATGCTGCATGATATGTATTACCTATGTTTCCCAATCCAGTATTTTTTTAAGAGTTTGAGGAGAGAACATTTCTCAGAAAAACAAACTAAACCACGATAAAAAATAACCTCTGGGTAAGCTTCCCAAATGTTTTGTGATATTCTAAGTTTCTCACTCTTCCCAGAATCCTCATATAGAGACACTTTCTATTGTGTTCACGTTTATGTATTTTTTATACAATTGTTATAAACAGCAGAGTTAGCTTTTTGATTGTTTCCCTACTTATATAGAGAACCCTTCAGTACAGTGGTGGTGAAGATCTTAGAATTAATAAGTTGATAACAGATGCAGGCATGAAATACTTTTTTTAAATTTTGGACAGATATTTCATCTCACTGGAAGTTGCTTTTTTTCTCCCATAAAATATGCATCATGTTATTAATTCATTGATGAAAATACAGATTGAGTCTGTCTTTTGTTCCAGTAAATCTACTAGATTTAGTAGATTTAGTGTGTAATATTGATTCAAATATATATAAACCTTGAACACATGGAAATTAAATAATAAAGGAAAGGGTAAATAACAATTATGAGAACAAATGCTGATGTTTTCCATGTCAAACTTACCCTCACAATTCAGATGTGAGAATAAAAAGACACATTAATTTATTTTCTTAAATACATATTAAATCTGACTTTGAGGTCTCATAATGAAACCAGGGAATCAAATCTAATATGAAATGTGTGCCAAGTTCCCTTTTCTCTAGTGCTTCATAAAAATATGTCAACTCTGGTGATAAAAGACCGCTCAACCATTCCACATCTTTATCTCATCATGGCTACTTTTGATGTGTTCGGTACCAGACTCACCAAACCTAAATGCTATTGAATTCAAAAATACCATTTAACACCCAGTGATCTTTTCTAGAACAATTTACATTAAACTATGATACCAACTACCTGGATTTTAAACCCAGACCTCTGCAAGGTAATGGCCTAAGAGATCACAGGCTCAATATTTGTATGATGTTCTATATATCTAAACTGAACAGATAAAGCTTACTAAAAATAATTGATTTCTTTTAAATTGAACATTTTATTTGAATAATGACTATATATATATATATATATTTTTTTTTTTTTTCAGTTTTCTTTGGAACACTGTCCTTTCCTAGAACTGGGAAAAATTGCCACTGTTTTAAATTTCAAATTTTTTCTCTTCATAGGCCTTCATCTATCTCTGCCATTCATTTGCATAATAAATAAGAATCTGAGTTTTCTATGGAATGAAACCTAAGATTACAATTTCAATAAGTATTGTTGAGTTTTCTTCTCTACAATTCACACCCCATCTTATTTATAAGATGAAGCACATCTGATTGAAAGAGGGAACACAAACCCCATGTTATTTGCTTAATTTGGAGAAAATTACAAACAAAGTAATACCTAGTTAATTTATCATATCACAATTAGTAAGTACTAAGTTGCCTTCAGCAATAAAGAAAAACATTATGGGGGAAGAGTAACATGTATGGGAAGAATTGTGAATTACTTATATGGAATGGTAATAAAAATCATCTCCAAGGAGATAACATTTATAATAAAAGATAACATATTTTTTAATACTGTGTGAAAATCAAGAGAGAGAACAACTCCCAAACTTGGAACCTACATGGTAAAATTCTCTAAGATGAGACACAATTCAAAGTGATATGTCACCAAGATTTCTTGAACAAAGGAAAGAGAGGTTAAAAAGACAACTACGAGGATAAATAGGGGTCACATCATAAAAGACCTTGTTGAATACACAAGAAAGAATTTTGATTCTAAGTGCTGATTGGAGATAATAATATGTTTACATGAACAAGTTATATGATATTAATTTCATTTTGAAAATCTCATTTTGACACCTGCAGAGAGATATGTTTAAAATAAGAGAAAATTTGGGGATATCTTACAAGATGATTTCAAATATCTATGTCAGAGAAAACATTTTAAGGAGAAAAGATGAGATATAATTTTTGAAACATAATTTTCAGGGTCACACATACATAACAGTTATGTGACAAATCAATATCATTTGTATCAACATTGTGATTATAATTTTTAGAGAATATTTTGTGATCAGAGTTAGGAACCAATGAATCTTGTGAAGAGAAGAAAGGATTATAATATAATACTACATAATATAATGTGTTACATATAATATGATGTATAATATAATCATTATTAACATAATGACCATACATATAAGAGATGATTATATTATAAATTTATTTTAATTCATTCAGTCATTCTTTTTTTAAAAAAATTAACTTTTAATGAATATATAAAAACAAAAAAAAGTGTGCATATTAATATTTTTGTTTTTCTGAATGTTGTGCTGTTTGTTAACTTTTTAAAACTATGAGCATATATTCACCTTTTAATTTAATTAAAAACATTTTTTAGTTGTAGATGGATACAGAGAGATATGTTTAAAATACCTTTATATATTTATTTTTCTGTGGTGCTGAGGATTGAACCCAGTGCCTCACATATGCTAGACAAGCACTTTACTACCCCAGCCCTTAATTTAATTTTCAAAAGTATTTATAAATGTTTTATCAAAGAAGATCCATACAATGGTAAAGCTTAGGGACTTTACCTGAGAAATCAGCAGCCTTCAATTCTATTTGTGATTTTGAATTATACAATGAAAGAGAGCAACAAAAGTAAAGATGGCTTATTTCAATCAAAAGATTTTTACTCTTGAAGAAAATGGTTGAAAATAACCAATTATCTATAACTTAAAATAAATGGTAATATTTTGAAAAAAAGTCTGTTTTTTTTGTTGTTTTTTTGTTTTGTGTTTTTTTTGTTGTTGTTCTGTTTATTTTTTGTTTGAGTCAATGTAAAGGTCATTTCTGTACCTAATATACACAAAATTATTGACTAATTCCATTTATATTTTATTGGAGCATTATAATTATACATGGGACATATTATTAGATAACTGTGAATGCACAACATGTGTTTTAGTCAATTTCCATTTCTTAACAAAGTTCATTTGTCTTGAAGGTAAGTTTGTCTTGAAGGTATGTTATTCTAAGTATTTTAATACTATTTTGATAATAGTGATCTAATAAATGAAATATAGAAAAAATGATAGTAATATTAATGACAAGGAGGAGAAAGACAAATCATTTAGATTGTATAGAGTCATTTTTACGATTTACTAATATCTATTTATTTCTCACAAAAATAAAGGTTTGTATCCATTATTTGTATTTCACAAATAAAAAAATAAAGAACAGTCAGACATGGTGGTGTACGCCTATAATCCCAGTGGCTCAGGAGGCTGAGACAGGAAGATCACATGTTCAAGACCAACCTCAGAAATTTAGTGAGATCCTAAGCAACTTAGTGAGACTCTGTTTCAAAATAAAAAATAAGTAAAAGTAAAAAGGGTCTGGGGATGTGCTACAGTGGTCAATTGCCTCTGGGTTAAACTCTTGTACCAAAATAAAGAGAGAGGAAAGGAAGGAAGGAAGGAAGGAAGGAAGGAAGGAAGGAAGGAAGGAAGAAGGAAGACTCACAAGGAATTTAAATCACTTTCTCTACTTTTAAGTTGTTTTTAGAGTAATTCTAAATTGTGCTAGAATCTGTTTTGTTTCTGTTCCATTTTCTGGAGCCAATTGCTAATCAACTAATAAGTTTAAGACCTGAAATGCTAACACAGCAAAACTGTTCTTAGCAGTGTAGAGTTTTTAATCAGCACTGCAAACCTACCTGGTTTGCAGCATAGGATTCAATGTGAATTAAATGCAAGCACATTTTTAAAGAAAAATAATAAATTGTTACAGGGCTACTGTTATATTAAGCCATGGAAAAAATGGTGATTGTAGCTGTTTATTGCAATAAAAATAAAATGAAAAATGTTTTTATCCAAATATGCCTAAGTAAACAAATTAATTTTATTTTATGCTCATGAACACAATGATAGGTACTAGGAATAGAAATATAAGTAAGACATAGTGTTGACATTTTATAATCTTATAATTTAGTGGGTAAGACAAATAAGTGAACATATAATTATAATCAAATATGATATGGGTCTTAATAATAATAAAACTAAGGTCCACATATTATGAATTCTTGCCAGCATCAAATACAAGAAGGTGAGAAGAAAATATTTATTTAAAAGAGTACTGTTCTCTATTAGTATTCCCCAAAGGTCACCAAACAATGCTGGCATGTGCATGCACACACATATATACACATTATATATAATACATAAAATATTCATAAAATTATTTCTTTAAATGAGTATGTGAAGATGCTCAATATCTTTAGTTATTACAGTCATGCAAATTAAAACAAAATACAAATGCTTTTTTGGATCAATTTTTAATTGATGTTCTAACATCTAAAAATTAAGAAAAATAAGGAAAACTGAAAATGTCAAATACTAGTGAGGAACTATGATTCAGATTTATTACTGATCATAATTCAAATGGTACAAATTCTGTCGCAAACAGTTTGGTAGTTTCTCTTAAAGCTAAATCTTACCATGTCATCTTGTTCCTAGGCATTTCCTCTAGTGAATGGAAGACTGACATTTCAAATCAGGTCTTCACTTAGATGTTTATGGCCATCTTTTAAATAATCACTAAAAATTGGAGACAATTAAGACATCCTCAACCAATAATTGGATAAAGCAATGATTTATATCCAAATAATGGGATAAAATTTAGCAATAAAAGTAAAATATGCTGATTTACATAGCATGTATAAATCATGAGTTTTCAAGTGAAAAAAAGCCAGATTTGAAATGTACATTCTGGAAATTATAACATTCTTTAAAATGAAAAATAGATATGACAAAGAGATCAGTCATAGTCAATAGTTGCCAAAAGAATGACTGTTAGAAAAGTGCCACACAAAAGAATTATAAGGAACTTGGTTTTTACAAGAATGATGTAGGTATCTATGTGTTTTCCAAAACCATTTTTATATTAATAGTGAACTTTATGCAAAATAAAATCAACTAGGATTTCTGAAGATCTTAGGATTCAATGCAGACGGTGGTAAATTAATCTAAATTGTTAGAAGTGTATCAAACACCCATAGTGAAGAGAGTAGGGGAAAGGAACTAAAGTAATTCAGAAAATATGTTTTGACCTAAGTCTGTATAGTTAATGACAAAAATACTACAAACAAACCTTATAATCTGTTTGCTTCTTTTAATAATAGAGTTTTGGTTTGGTGATTCTGAACCTCCTTCACATGTATACAAAGGCTAAGAAATAAGCAAATGAATAATAGTCAAAGTCAGGTCTGTAGTGTCAAAAATAGAAGTTCCAGATATGAATGAGAGGAAAGCTAGAATGAAAGCTGTATGCTGGAGTGGAGCCAGAAATTTATTAAATAATTACTTAATTATATGGAGACAGAGAAAATCATCTAAAGATATTTACATCAAAATATGATGAATAGTTATTAAGAGGACTTGGAAGAAGCCATGTATTGGTAGCAATGAACACATGGTGCTTTGGTCTTCATTTCCCATGAAAGAATCTTTGAAGAAATAACTGATGTAGGGTTCATAAAGACAAGTGTAGAGCATTCTTTATTACAGAAAGTAAATAAAAACAACAACAAATCAAAATAAAATAAAAACAAGCTGGTGTGGTGGTGCACGCATGTAATCCCAGCACTTGGGAGGCTGAGGCAGGAGGATTGCTAGTTCAAAGCCAGCCTCAGCAATGGCAAGGCACTTAGCAACTCAGTGGGACTCTGTCTTTAAATAAAATACAAAAAAGGGCTGGGGATGTGGTCCAGTGGTTGAGTGCCCCTGAGTTCAATCCCCGGTACCAAATAATAATAATAATATTAATAAAATAATAATAATAACAAAAACAAGTGAAAATGAATCCAAAATTAAAAACATTACTCTGAAGCACATCTAAGGATACAGATGTCAACTTACAAGAGTCAGTGACTAAACCTAAAACAATCTGAGAAATGAAATAAATCATGAGAGTATTATATTACAACCAAAAAATGAAAGAAATATTCTTAAGTTCATAGTGATAGGTGCATGCAAACATTCAAATGTAATAGAAATTATGGAAATAAAAATCACCACTGGATAACATTGTCATAATAAAATTTAGTATAAGCAAAATCCATGAATACATGCTAAAATTAACATATCAAACTTTAGAGAGAAACAATAATTATGTACCCTTCATTTATATTCCCTAAAATATTTAAAAATTATTGTAATCATTTTGACATATGTATACACATATATTTGTATTATAATACACTAATAACATAGAATGCATATCTTATTAAGCAGAAATTTATTTTTCAGGGTTCTGGAGGTTTTCAGGGTCTAAGACCAATATTGCCAATGTGTAACCTGCTGGGAACTCTTCCCATTTGGAGATGGTGTCCTTCCTGTGTGGGCTTGTACCACCTTAGCTTGGTGCATGCCCGCAAAGTGGGTGTTTGCTGGTGCCTCTTCTTATAAGGGCACAAGTTCCATCTCACCAGATTTAACTACACAAATTATCTACCACTTGTAGAAAACCTAACACAGACTTAGATATATTACCAGAATCTATCTCCAAGTGCTATCACATTAAGAAGTAGGGCATCAATATAGTCTTATGGGGAAGCTAGCATTCGGGGTATAAAAATACATGCCCACCAATTCTTTGATACTATTCTATAGGATGTGAATATAAATCACCTCAATGGAGTGTGGATTGGATGGATGTAAGGGTTTAATGGATTAGAGTATGGAAAGCCAAAAATGTAATTTTACAGTGACGAACACTGAAAGGTGCCATATTAACTATGTTATATATTATTGTGTTAATATCACCAGTCATTTCAAGAGCAATGTCATGTACTAGGTTGATGTTGACAACTGATTTCGGTAATAGTTCACCTCCACATGCATAACCTAAGCAATCATGAGAAAATAAAATAAACCTGTATTTAGGGATATTACAAAACATCTGAATAGTACTCCTTAAAATGACAAGGTTATACCTAACACTGAACAGCTGTTACAAATTGGATCTCACTACAAAGACGTGGATTCAATAAACTTGCTATCTCGGATTGGATCCTGAAATAAAGGACACTAGTGATAAAATTGGTAAAATCTGAATAAAGTCAAATTTAATTACAGGATTTTACCAATGTTAATTCCTAACTTAGATAAATATTCTATAATTGTTTAAGATGTTAATATTATAGAAACTAGTTAAAATATACAAGAATTTTTAATGCCACCTATGTATCTCTAAATAAAAAAAATTTTCAAAGTAAGATGTTTTAAAACAAAAGCTAAGTGATATAGTGTTTCTCTTGCTTTTGCTCCACACATAATCCTTAAAGGTTCACATGAGAATTGGTAGCTTTTCTTCTATCACTTTAACTTGGCATTCACTGGCACTCCTTTAAAAATATCCTTCTTGGATCAATGTTGAGCAGTGTGAGTTGGATTACAGAGGTCACAAAACCACACAAAGCTCTAGAAAATGAGAGAAGCAGAGAGCTGAATTTAAAAAATGGAAGTATGAAGGAAGAAGAGGGCTATGTTTTGTGAGACACTTCTGAGATATAAATATCAAATATAATTTGATCAGTGGTAAAAATCCTAACATGGAGTTAGATTTATTACCAGAATCTATCATTTCTAAAGTCAAGAAATGGAAGTATTTTATGAATGGCTCTATAATACCTAAATCAATGATTCCATTTTATTGTCAATAAATAATATACATTATAAGAAATTTTAAAAGCCTAATTCATTCCTGAAATATATATTATTTGTTTCCATCTCTTTTGTGTAATTTTCTTTCTTTTTTGAGGGGGTCCTTCTTTTGAGCATTTAAAATGTCACTGTATACACAATGTTTTAGTGTCTAGCAAATAAAAATTTCTTAACCTGTCAGTTATTTTAGAACTTTATTATTTTCAGCAGCTATAATGTTTTTCTTGGTGATGTTCCTTCTGTTAATGTGTAAAGCTATATAGGGCATATAGAAAGAGCTTAAAGACCACATATCCTGGGAAGATGCCAGGGTTCTAAGAAAGGAGATTTGGGCATTAAGTAATGCTTGTCCTTTCAACATTGAACAACTCAGTTATAAATAAAGATTAATCATCTTATTTAAATAATTTTATGCTTCTATAACTGAAGTCTTTAGAATAAAATAGTTGTACATTTTTATAAGGTCATGTGTAGAATTTACACATAAAACACACTCATTTTCTCTTTTTATTCTCTTACATTTTTATGGTGAATGTGTCACAGTTCATGGACTAATATTAATATATTTTTTACTGAGGGCCATTCTAGTCATTTTTCTCTTCCAGAATCCTATCCAAGATACAACAGTACAGTTTGTCATTTTTGGTTATTCTTGGTTATGAAAATTTCTCAGACCCTGTATTCTGATGACCTGGACAGTTCTGAGAATTAATGTTTAAGTGTTTTGTCCCTCTATCAGGATTTGTCAGATCTTTTTTCTCAAAATTAGATTGTGATTATGTTTTTATGATGAAGACAAAAGAGGTCAAGTGCCATTTTCATCCCATCCTATTCCAAGAGGCTTCAATCTTTAAAACATCAGTATTATTATTGACACTGATCATCTTACTTTGTCTGTTTCCCCACTATAAAGTTTCATTTTCTTTATCATCTTCTATATTGTTTTCTTTGGAAGGAAGTAACTTTTGTACAACCATCAGTGAAACTTCACTGAATAAGAAGTACCTACATTAATTATTTAGAATAATTCTCTATTTATTTATTCAAGCATTTATACTGGCATGGATGTATGGATATTTGTTTCATGATTTCAGTCATAATCAAAATTGACGTTTTGTGGTTTCATTCTTGAATTTTAAGAGTTTATTGTGTATTCTAAATCTAAATTCTGTATTAGTCATGTGTTTCTCCAATATATTCTAATGTGAGCTTGCCTTTTCATTCTCATAACAATATTTTCCTCAGAGCCGAGGTTTTAAATTAAATAATCTTCAAATTACATGATTGTGTTGATGTCCTGTTAAAAATGTCATCACAATGCCCAAGGTTGTGCAGGTTCTCCTGTTTTCTTGTAGGAGAATTTTGCCTTTTACATTTATGACTATATTAAAAATTATTTTAGTAAGATAAAATATCTAATATCTAATTTTAATTTATCAATTATACATGCTTGTTCAATTTTTCTAGAACAATTTCTAAAAAAAAGAGTTATCTTTTGTTCTTTGAGTTGTCCTTGTCTCTTTGTCAAAATCAGTTGACTATGTTGTGTGTCTATCTCTGGGCTTCTCCAGTGATATTTGTTTTTTCATTTGATGTTCTATTGGTATTTGACAGTATCATACTTTCTTGATCTCTGTAGCTTTATAGTATGTGAGACTTTGAACTTTGTTATTGTATAGGAATATCTGTGTACTTTGTATTTCCATGTAATTTTATAAGCAGCTTTTTAGAAAATATTTACAAAATAGCTTACTGTTAAAAAAGGGAATATGTTGTTATTCATTTAAAACTGTTTTGACTTTTTTCATCACTCTTACAGTTTCTGATTTAGACTTTGTATTTGATAAAAAGTATACCTAAGTACTTCAGAGTTTTTATTATTGTTGCTGCTGTTAGAAATGATATTTATTTGTTTTTATTTCAATTTCCAGTTCTTTTTTCCTGGCAGATCTGAAAGGAATAAACATCTTACACTAATGTTTTTCCTACTACATATTATAATTATATATTAGTTCTTGGAGTGTTTGGTAGTATAGATTCTGTAGGGTTTTATATATAAATAGTCATACCTTCTGAGAATAAGAACATATTTATTTTATCTTTTAAAATATACATAGATTTAATAATATTTTGACACCTTTTGTAGTATTATGACACAGAATGGAAATGGAATGAGAACATTCTTGGCCCGTTTACAGTCTTAGGGGGGAAAGGACATGCATTCTTTCACAATTAAGAAATATTCTTAATATTTTTTTAAAATTTGTTTTGTTTTATTTTTGCAGTGGTGGAGATAGAACTCAGGGGCACTTTACCACAGAGTTACACCCTCAGTCCTTTATATTTTTATATTTTTGAGATAGGTTCTACCTAAGTTGCTGAGGCTGGCCTTGAACTAGCAATCCTTCTGCCTCAGTCTCCCAAGTAGCTGGCATTAGAGGTGGGGCCGCCATGTCTGCTAAGATTTTCTTAAATGAATGTTGTTAAAAAATTGAGACAGCATGTCTCTATTCCTGGTATTCTGAGAGTTTATATCTTGAATGGTTGTTGGATTATATAATCACTTTCTATATGTATCAGTATCATCATTTTGTTTGTATTTAAGTTTGAGATGGTAGATTGCATTCATTGACTTTGAAATTTGTACTGTCTTGCATATTTAGCATAAATTTCATTTGGTCACGTCACACAATTCTTTCTTTCTTCATTCCCTTTCTCTACTACATTCCACAATTCCTTTTGCATTAGGGATTGAACCCAGATTGCACCACTGAACCATATCTGCCTTTTATTAATTTTTATTTTCAGTCAGGGTCTCTCTAAATTGCTGAGGCTGGTCTTGAACTTGCAATCCTCAAGTGTTACCTTAGCCTCCCGAGTGGCTGGGATTACAGGAGTAATTACTCTCAGCATGTAAAATTTTTTCTATAGCTAGATTTGACTTCCTAATATTTTGTTGAAGATTTCTGTATCTGAATTCATAAGGGATATTCAGATAAAATTTTCATTTCTTGTAATATTTTTACTGTTTATAGTATGGTCATAATTTTGGTCCACAGAAGAAAGTAAAATTTTTTTAACTCTGATTCAGTTTTCTGGAAGGGATTATGAAGAATTTCTTAATGATTCTCCTTAATATTTGATAGAGCTCAACATTGAAAGCCTCTAGGCCTAGTACTTACTTTTATGAAAAGTTTTTAATTCTTCATCCAATTTTCTTAATTGACATAGTGTAATTAAAGTTATCTGGTTTTCCTCATATATAAGTTTTAGTCTTTTGAATCTTTTAAGGATTTGGTTCATTTAATCTTAATTATAGAATGTGTGAACATAGAGTTTTCCATAGCATTCCTTTATTAACTTTTAATGTCCTTGGTATTAGTAGTATGCATGGTAATGATTCCACTTCTATTTCTCTGTTGATCATCTGTGGCCCAGCCCCTGTTTTCTCTGGTTAGCCAGACTTAAAATTCAACCACTTCAAAGAACTTTTTAATTAACCAGTTTTGGTTATTGTTTGTTTTCTCTATTATTTTAGTTATGTGATTATGTTTTTATCTGCTTTAATTTTGATTATATTTTTCCTTGTAGTTTCACAGTGAAGCTCCACTTCTCCTCTTCTCTAAGATGGCAATTTGGGTTATTGATTCCATATCAC
The DNA here is from genome assembly GCA_025594165.1 of Tamias sibiricus. Classification (NCBI taxonomy): domain Eukaryota; kingdom Metazoa; phylum Chordata; class Mammalia; order Rodentia; family Sciuridae; genus Tamias; species Tamias sibiricus. The sequence goes on from CM046663.1 coordinate 33,525,734, forward strand.
TCATTCTTTTCTGATACATGAATTTAATTCTATACTGCTTCTTTAAGCATTGCATTCAAAGTCTCCTATGTTTATTTTAAAATTATGCTTTTATCTTTTCTAAGATTTTTTTAAACTTCTAATGAAATTCTTTGTTTTATCAAGATTTATATAGAACATGTTGTTTAATTCCTGGTATTTGGCAGCCTTCCTATTATTTTTCCATTATTGATTTCAAGTTGAATTGAACTAATTTCGGTTGACATAGTCTGTATGAATGCTAGTCTTTTAAATTGAAGTGTACCTTTTGGCTTAGAATGTAGTGTATCTTAGTAAATGTTTTCGGTGCCTTGAAAAGTACGCAAAATCTTCTCTTAAAGGATGGAATAATTTTAAAGTGTCAATTAGATTAACTTCATATATAATACAATTCAAATTAAGTATATCCTTACTAATTTTCAGATTGCCTGATCAATGAACAACTAAAAGACAGATATTTAACTTTTCAAATGTGGATTTTTTCTTGATACAAATTTATCAGTTTTTTCCCCACATATTTTAACACTAGGTTTCTAAGTGCATGTGCAATAATGATACTTATTTCTTTTTGGAGAATTCACCCCCTGACAATATGTAATACTTCTCTTTATGCCTAGTAATCATTTTCATTTTGAAGTATGCTTTGTCTGAATTTTAATATAATATAATATAATATAATACAAGGAATTAACATTTGTATGTTATTTTTCTTCTATCTTTTTAATTTGATTCATCTGAAATCACATGGAAACTGTACTTTTTTAGTAAACATATGCTGTAATTTGGAATGTCCCACCAAAGATCTGTATGTTAAAGCCTTGATCCTTGGCTTGGTACTATTGGGGGGGTAGTGGAACCTTTAAGACATAGGGCATAGTAAGAAATTTTAGGTCATTGGGTTTTCTTCATTGAAGGGTATGGTAGGACCCACAACCCTTCCTCTTCCGTCTCTTTGTTTCTTGGGTGCCAAGAAACACTTTCTCTATCACATTCTATACGATGATGTACTACTGCCTTGTCATAGGTCAAAAACAATGGGACCAATAAACCATGAATAGGAAACACCAAAATTCTGAGGCAGACTACCCCTTTCCTCTTTTTAACTATATTATCTCAGGTATTTTGTTATAGTAATACACAACTGACTAACACCAAATATACTTGTGTTTTGTTACTTTTCCTTTTTTATTGTATGGATTTAAAGAATACAATATGTATATGTATACCTTGTAGAAAGATTAAATCATGTTAACAAATATATTCATCACCTCACCTAATTATTTGTGTGGTAAAAACATTTACTATCAATTCTTTTAGAAATTTTATAATGTACAATATGTTAATATTAACTCTGGTCACCATGTTGTGGAATAGATCACTAAAATTATTTCCTCTTGACTAATTTAAATTTAATAATTTTTCAATGAATACTTCCCTTTCTCTCACTGCTACTTCCAATTCCAGCCTCTAATAATCATTATTGTAGTCATTTCTCTTATGAGTTAGAATATTTTACAGTCCATATATAAATAAGACCATGCAGTATTTTTTTCATATGCATGGTTTATTTTACATAGCACAATGTCCTCCAAGTTTATCAATGTGTACATAAATCACACAGTTTCAGTTTTGAAGATCTTATACTATCTTATTGTGTATATGTTAACACACTACCTTTATTCATTAATCCACTGATGGAAACTTACGTTGTTTCTATATTTTGGCTATGGTAAATAATAATTAAATGCACATTAGAATGAAGATACGTTATTCACACCGAAAATTCAATTTCTGTACTTACACATTTATCTTTAAACTCACTATTTATCTAGATGAATTAATGTCTATCAAATTTGTGATTTTCTATTGGTTTTTGTTTTCTTTCTTACCCTCTTTTTCTTTTTTCATGGATTTAACAAAATATTTATATATTACCCTTTATGCCCTATTTTGTTGTATATGCTTCTTTTTAAGTATTTGTAGTCATTATCCTACAGGTTACTATATATTTTAAACTAACAAAACAGTTTAATTTTAAATTGATAATAATTATACATTTTTATGGGACACAGTGTGATATTCTGGTGCATTATAAATAGTATGTATGTTGATTAATTCAGGATACTTTCGTTATCTATCACCTCAAATAATTACATTTGTGTGTGTGTGTGTGTGTGTGTGTGTATTTAATGAGAATATTCAAATTTCATGTAGCTATTTTGATTTATATAAGATTATTAACTGCAGTCATTTAGTATAATAGGACAACAATGTAATTCTATTTGCTTGTGACTTTATACCTATAATGCAATTTCTCCTCATCCTTTCCTCTCTCCTACCAGTTTCTGGTAGACAATATTTGGTTCTCTAGTTTGATGGGCTCAGAGAGTTTAAATTTTATGTGTGAGAGAAATCAAGTGATATTTTTCTTTTTGTTTGCAGCTTATTTCACTTAACATTATAATTTCCAGGTCTATGTGTGTTGCTGTAAATGACATGTTTTTACCAATTTTTTTTCATAACAGAATAGTATTAGTCCACATTTTCTTTATCCATTCATCCACCATAGGTTACCTGAATATATTCCATATCTTGACTATTTTGAACAGTGAATGAAAAAGGGAGTGAAGGTATCTCTTTGATTTATTTCCTTTGAATATATATTTCAGCAGTAGGATTGCTGAATCATATGGTAGTTCTATTATTAATGTTTTAGGAACCTCCATAGTGCTTTTATTTTAATTAATACTACAATGCTCAGTATACTTTGTGTATATAATAGGTTATTGGATTATAACATGACATAGCCTTTTAAAAATTTCTGTATTCCTGTACCATTCCTGTATGATTGCCATCATTTTACTTATGCATAAATTATGCCAATTTAATGTAATGTTATTACTATTACTATAAATTTTTATATTAACAGTAGGTAAACTATTTTAATTATTCTTTTTAAATGATCTTTCTAAATTTAAATACAGCTGCTGCTGCTTCTCCTTCCTCATCTTCTCATTCTTCTTCTTCCTCTTCTCCTCTTCCTCTTCATCCTTCTCTTTCTCTTTCTCCTTCTTTGTACTGGGGATTAAACCCTTGGGTGCTTTACCACTGAGGTATATCCTCAGTACATTTGTTATTATTTATTTTGAGACAAGTTCTTGCTAAGTTGCCGAGAGTCTTGCTAAATTGCTGGGCTGGTGTCAAACTTGCAATCCTCCTGTTTCAGCCTCCTGATTTGCTGGGATTGCAGGCATATGACAGTATGCTGAGTATAAATACAGCTTTTTGACCTATATAATTTTCCCTTTTTCTGAAATGCTTTTTTTTTAACTTTCTTTAAAATATAGTTCTCTTGGCTATGAGCTCCTTCATTTTGGATGAATTGAGAGAAAGTTTCCTTTGTATTTTACTTTTGAAGGATAATTGTACTGCATGTACTGCATGTACAATTATAGTTCTGGTTTTATAAACACTTTATATCTTTAACTTAAATTTATTTTTGCTTTAATGGATTCTAGTGAGAAATCTCTCTTTTTGGGGGGGGGTGTACTGGGGATTGAACTCAGGGGCATTCGACCTCTGAGCCACGTCCCCAGCCCTGTTTTGTATTTTATTTAGAGACAGGGTCTCACTGAGTTGCTTAGCACCTCACAGTTGCTGAGGCTGGCTTTGATCTCATGATCCTCCTGCCTCAGCCTCCCAAGTCACTGGGATTACAGGTGTGTGCCGCCTCACCTGGCTGAAAGGTATTATTTTTTTTTTTCTTCTGACTTCCTTCTTTTTTTTTTTTCCTTTTTTTTGTTTTTAGTGGTGTTCTTTGCAATGTAAATACAACATGCCTCATTGCTTTTTTTTGTTTTTGGTTAACAGGAATTGATCTCAAGGAGACCCAACCACTGAGCCACATCCCCAGTACTATTTTGTATTTATTTAGAGACAGGTTCTCCATGAGTTGCTTAGTGCCTTGCTGTTGCTTTGAACTCATGTTCATCCTGTCTCAGCCTCCCAAGCCGCTGGGATTACAGGTGTGCACCACTGTGCCCGGCTTGTTTTGGATTTTTATTTTTAATCTTGCTTGGTGCTTCCTGGGCTTCATGGGCACATGGCTTGATAATTATCATAATTTTTGCAAATTTCTCAAGTCATTAGCATTTCAAATACTTCATCTACTTTCTTCTCCCTTTCTTCTGATTCTCATATGCTAATTACATATTTGCTCTACCTATTGATGATATTCCACAATTCTTGGATTTACTTTGGTTATTCTTGTTTTGCTTTTCATTTCAGTTTCAGAAGTTTAAGTTAACTTATCTTCACACTCATGAATTCTTTCCTCATTGTGTAGTCCACTTAATATCCACTAAGAAACTATTCTAATGTTGGTCAATGAATTTTTTTGTCTAGTATTTCCTTCTAATACTTTCTTGGATATTTCTTGTCTTTGCTTTTAATACTTATGTGCTATTTTTTTTTTTAATGCTATCTACTTTCAGTGACAACCATTAACATATTGATCATAGTAAATTTTATTATTTATAATTTTAACATCTGTGCCCTGAGAGTAATTACAATGGTTGCTTAGCCTCTTTGGAATGTAATTCTTGAAAACTAGATATGTTTATCCCATAAAAGAAAAATACATAAATAGGTTTTTAGTGTGAATATTTATGCAAATATCACTAGAATATTGGCAGGGTTTTTATGTTTGCTGAAATGATAGGTACCAAAAGTGCACATTCCTTTTTTTGTCCCTCTCTTTACTCTGTGTTTCTAAAGTACTTCCCCAAACAAATAATCTTCAACTTGCAACTCTCTGTGATTAAACACTAGTGTTTTATTTCTATTGAGTACAAGAAAGTAGTTGCTGTTCAAATGCAAAAATGCGGTTTGCTGATGAACTCCAACTGCTGAAGCTTTCAGAGTTAGTTTTTAAGCCAAAACCACACAATACAGGAACATAGATGAGATATTCCTGCCTGATCATTTTTGCCTGAATTAGAACTCTGCTAAATGGTACTCTGAGCTCTGAATCTCCCCACTGAGTTAGCAAGACTTCGACACATCTACACTAAAGATTAAGGCTTTCATTGCTCAATCTTCGTACAGTCCTCTATTCCTTTCACAGAGATCTGATCTGAGTCATTTTTAGATGATGGTACATCCAATCGTACTTTTTCCCTTATTAAACTTTTATGGGCCATTTCTCATCAGTAAACTTCTCAAACTCCTAATTCCCTCTCATTGTCTTCCTACATTACACAGTTTACAAACTAAACTTGTTCAAATAATCATTTTCTTGAAGTCTTGCTCAGTTATCATCATTTAGTGGTAAAAATGAGTATCTTAGTTTTTCTGTATTCAAAATAGAGACTATAATAGTGCTTATTTTATATAGTTGTGATAATTAATATGATATATGTAAAGTATTTAGAACATTGTATAACATAGTAGTACTGTGGATTGTTATTAATGCCATAATGTTTTTTAAAATTATATTTACTTAAATTTACTAACAATATCAGTAGAGGCAAATTGTCAGATTCCATCCTTATGGTTTCAAAGTTCCTCTATCTCATTTTATTTCATTTTCTATATTCTAACACAATATCAGCCAAAACTTGGGTATCAAAAATTCAGAGGTGTTAAAAACAAACAAAAAACGAAACAAAAATAATTATATTTACTTATGTTCATATATCCTTCAATTTTCTACTCTTACACTTTTTAGTGGTTAAATAAAATTTATTTGTTTTAAATCTACTAGCAAATTTTTTCTCAGTTTGCTATTTTTTTATACATTAAATCATTTTATTTAAGGGATCTTGAAATGGTCTTCACAGGATTTGTTTTCTTATTTTAACTGCATTTTGAATGATGATTGATATCATTTCTTCATAAACTCCAAATGTGTTGTTTCATGCACATCATAAAGAATTGCTTCTTAAGGATCAAGGATACCCATTAAGTTAGTATTGTTTTCTATTTGCACAATACATAATGCATATATACCCATGGTATTACTTTATTTAAAAAAGTGAAGAAAAATATTGCTACTAAATACTCAGCTGATGTCCAATTTATAAAGCCCTCTGACTTGTATTTTAAATTTGACTATACCAGTTAAATTTTAATATCCACTTTCTACAGTAAAAAAAAAATATTAACTTTATTATAAATGATTGTATAACTTTCTTTCAATGCTTTCTAAAATATGCGAAGAATTCAGAAATTTTAGTCATTGTTGCTGAGGTATTACCACACATTGAATTTTTATTTTTAATCCATGAAAACGAAACCAACTTCTAATTAAATTCATAGCACTTAAAAAATTGGTGGTTGAATGAGATGGATATCATTATCCTAAATGCATGATTGAAGATCTGAATGGTACTTATATACTTTGTATACAAACAGTTGTATGTAAAAAGATGTTATATATGTGCATTATGAATTGTAATACATACTCCTGTTATAAATAAAAATAAATAAATAAATAAAATGTATGTTAAATTAAAAAAAAATCATAGCACTTACCTAGAGCCTTTCTGTACCATTTATTTATATAGAGTAAAGTGACTGAAACTAAAGGTAGTGAAGCACTCAATAAACCACATGAATTTTGCTGCCTACCACACAGAATGGAAAAGTAGATAATCAAGGTAAGTATCAAAGTAAAATTGATTTATTGCTTTTCCTACCCATATTTAAATTTTCTTTTTTCTTTCCATATGGTATGTACCAAAAGAGTCCCTGAGGGGTCATTTGGAATGTCTATGAATTCATATCTATGAATTCTTTCTTGATCTTTCTAAATAAGATTGAAATTTTGCTTTTAAAACATATAATAACTCAATAAAGTAATAAATAGGGGGAGAAGCACTGAAATTTTTCAAAGAATAGTATTCAACTAATAAGCATTGGAGAATTAGAATTTATATAGAAAGCATTGTCATACTGATTATGCACAATATAATCATGCTTCACTTAAATACTTATAAAGTTACACAAATTTATAAAAACTCTGGAGAAATGACTAGATTATCAAATATAAAACATACTTATTCACTCTACCAATTGATTAATTATCTACTAGTACTGAGGAGCTACTTCACACCTTTGATGCACACTTTAATGAAAAAGACAGAACTCTTGATAACTTGAAACTTAATTCCAAATTAATAAAGAATACCAGAGACATGTAAAAATGCATAGAGATACTAATGTGTGTGGCTCATTTGGGTATGATTTAAAGAGAGATTCTGTCTAAAAATAGTTTTAAGCTAAATTCAAATTAAGTGAAAGAGCTTCCTTGGAAGAAAAATGTTTTATTTATTTATTTATTTATTTTCCTGCTGCGACTGATCAGATCAATTCTAGGGGAGGAAAAGTTTATTTGGGGGCTCACGGTTTCCAAGATCTCAGTCCATGGGCAGTAGACTCCATTCCTTGGGGCTTGAGGTGAGACTGAATTCATGGTGAGGCTGAACATCATGGTGGAGCATGTGGCAGAGGGAAGCAGCTGACATGATGATTGAAAAACAGAGAGAGAGAGAGAGAGAGAGAGAGGGAGAGAGAGAGAGAGAGAAAACTCCAGTGCCAGATATGAATACATTACCCAAAGAAATGCCCCCGATACTCCACTTCCTCCAGCCACACCCCATATGTCTTCAGCAACCACTTAATCCCATCAGGTGATTAATTCACTGATTGGGTTAAGGCTTTCATAACCCAATTATTTTCTTCCCTGAACCTTCTTGCATTGTCTCATACAATAGCTTTTAGGGGATATCTCACATATAAAGCATAACAAAATGTAGTATTGTTTCATTAAGAACTATAGAAAGTTTAAATATTAGAGAGAGGAAAAAACTCGGTTTAAATCATAAATAATGGTTATATGACTGAGTTGTATTGAGGTGTGAAGGTACAGTGTGAAAATATAATGTTTGGATGTTGTAGGAAGTCAGGTCATAAAAGTTTATGGGAGAGTTTTAACAATCATGTTTTATTTTTATTTTTAAATTTTTTATGGATGCTGTTATGGTAATTAATAGTAGAAAAGTAAAATAAGGAAGATACACACTCATATTTTTACCCGAGTTTCTTTTTTCTGGACCATTGGCAAACGTAGTGGATAATGGATTAGTGTATTTTTTTTTCATTTTCATCCACTATATTTGCCAATTTCCATGATCTAAATACATTAATTAATACTTACTTTACATCACCAATAAAATGGCACTGAATGCAGTTTTGGGAGCAAAAATGCAATAGCATGAACCAACATAAATACCCATAAGTGGACATAATAGGAAAAGTGAGTAACATAATTAAGAATTTATGAGTTTTTAAGTGTTGGCTTTATTCTAAGTAAATTGGTAACTTATATTATTTATTTAAGTTTATTTAAAAAATTTAATAGTATGTAGACTACATATAACATGATTTACCATCTAAAACATTTTTTTTACCCTTACATAGGACAATATTTATTCTAGGTAATAATAAAGAGCATTCTTAGAGGAATAAAGAATAAACATTTTGTAGAGAAATCAAACATACAAGTATATCTTCTGTCTAGGTAATAACAATGTTGATAGTAACAATAACATAAATAATAAATAAATTGAGATTTTGGGAGTGCTTGTATAAATCTTTGTATCTGTTTCACATAGTAGCTGGAAAGTACTGTCTTTATAATTGAGACCTGTTAGATTTAGTCTAGGGTATTCTGAGACCTGTTTTATAATAAATAAAATAATATCAAAGCAAAATAGAATGAAGTACAACTTTTAACTGCACAGTTCAGTGGTACAAAGTACTTTCATGATTTTGTGCAACACTCATCCATATTTATTTCTCTTCTTGTAAAACTGAAACTCTATACCCACCAAGCAATACTGCTTCATTACCTGTTCCTATCACTCCCTGGAAACTACCTATTCACTTTCTTTTTTAGTGTGTGTGGTGTTGGGTATTCAACCTAGAGCCTTGTGCATATGAGGCAAGCACTTTACCAACTGAACTATATCCCTAGTCCATACCTATTCACTTTCTGTTTGTGGTTTGCTTCTTCTAGTTAGTATAATGCCTTCCAGGTTTATCCATATCATAATGCATATCCGCATTTCCTCCCTTTTTAAGATTGAATAATATACCACTACATGCATATTTTATTTTCCATTATTCATTTATATATTCATGTACACATATCTTTTTCATATTTTTAACTATTGTGAACAATTCTGCCATGAACATGAGTGCACAAATACCTCTTTGAGAAGCTATTTTCAATTCTTATCAGTATATATCAAGAAGTGGCTTTGCTGGATCAAATCTCCAGAAGTGGCTTTGTCAGATCATATAACTATTATTTTTAATTTTTGAAAAATAACCATGCTATTTTCTGCAACAGCTTTACCAGTTTACATTCCCACAAAAGTTCTAACCCACAAAAGCACTAGTAACCCAAGAGCAAACCACAAAAGTTCTAACTCCTCCAAACCCTTGCCAACATTTGGTATATTCTGTTTTAGATAATGATCATGCTAATGAGCATCTGATGATTTTTCATTGTATGTTTGATTTTCTTGGTTAGCTTTATTGAGTATCTTTTCATGTGCTTAATGAACATTCATATATCTTCTGTGGAGAGATGTTTATTCAAGTCCATTGCTGATGGACTTTCAATTCTTTACCATTGAATATGATTTTTTTGTTGAGTTTTTCAAGCATGGCTCTTAGATTGAATTAGTTTCTTCCTATTCATTTTTGTTGATTATTTTTATAATAAAAATATTTTGAAACTTGAGACCTGTTAGATTTAGTCTAGGGCATTCTGATGTCTTTCCTCCATAAATTGAGGTGTTCATGTGCTAATTTTTTCATTCATCCTGCTAATGCGGTGTAGTACATTGTTCAATTCTTATATGTTGAACCATCCTTGCATTCCATGAATAAATCTAACTTGGTGATAATGTATAATCATTTTACTGTACTGCTGAATTCAGTTGGGTTTGCTAGTTTTTGTTGAGGATTTCTGTGTAAATATTCATAAGAATTAACTCTGTAGATTTATTTTATCATCCTACCATGACTTTGGTATAAGTGTTGGTGATTCAAGAGAATGATTAGGAAGTATTCCATTCTATGGAATTATGTGGAGAATTTTGAGAAGGGCTGGTATTAATAATTGTGTAAATGTTTGGTAGAAATCAATAGTGAATTTATCACATTTATAGACTTTCTTTGTCAGGGCTTATGAAAGATATGTTGCTTCTATAGAGTTAGCAAGAAAATTGAGCAATTTAACTATACTTCATCATCCAGGTATTTCCCTGAAGTTTCAAGCCTTTAATAAAATCCAGGAGTTCCAAACAGCTAAATAAGGCAGATTTTGCGTGTGTAATTTTTGCCTGGATTGGAAGACAGATTCATGATTCTCTGTCATCTTTGTAGAATGCACCCTATAATTTTATTTTAACACTGGCTCTATATAATGATCAGCTTTCAAAGAGCTTGAAAGTTTAATAATCAGCTCTCAGTATGGATCAGCTCCAATATACCACTTGCTCCAAACAACAGCATTTTCATTATACAATAAATATACAAAAAGATAGAGTTTAGATGATTTTATAATGATAGTTTTTGAGGGTACTATGAAATGATTACGAGTTAGAGGGTAGGAAGAGAATAGATGAGGTAGAAGATAATACCTATCATTATAGATGTGGTTATGAACAAAAATAAATCAAAACCACACACACACACACACACACACACACACACACACACATACACACACACCTTGAGTTAAATAGTAAAAGCAATGATACACTGATTTGTTTAAATGACCTCATTTTTATTGATATATGCTGACTCAATTAGCCAGAGAAAATGTTTTGTTTGTCAAATGTTATCATAAATATATAATAAGCAGGATCACCCTAATAAGTAGGATGAATAGTGCAGCCACAAACTAAATATGAAACATTGATTTTTGAGAATCAATTATAGGCAATGTAGAAATATGTTGGAGAATCTAAATAGATCTTTTCCTCTTATGCAGCTTATATTTTAGTGTGGTTAATTACTATTTGGTTAAGCATTGACTAAAATATAAAGCTGTAAACCTCAAAATTCTTGTCAATGAGTGAGTCATGGATTCATTCATATTTTTAAAGGAAGATTTTTCCTCATAAAAGAGCCTGTGAAAACCTCCCTGGGGGGGGAAAATAATTGAACTGAAAGTAATGGTTCATTAGTTTCATTTGGAAGAGAAGAATATTTAGAATTTGGGCATAGATTTTATAAAGCCCCATGAAAATGAGGAAAATGAGAAGGACTGTGATGCCAAGAGAGAATATACAAGCAAAGATTAGGCAGAATAATTTAATTGATAGTTATGGGAACAAAATCATACTTTATTAACCTAAAAATAAATTCTTATTGACATAATTTTTAAAAAATCAAAAAGAATTACATTCAGGATTTCAACAATTCAATCCAAAATCGACTCTGTAGTGAATCTTTGGCTTGGAATTTTGTTGCATTGTTTTTATTCTTAATTGGTTCCTTTCTCATTCAAAAAACATAACTTCCATTAAGTCTAGTTTCCATCAGCTCTGAACCTCAGCAACAATCGATCTCTTTTCACTAGAATTCTGTGGTAAACCTTGAGATTGTTTCAAACTGGACCTATTTGGCTCTTTTTGCTGGATATCTCAATAATACATGAGGTTAGAGAGGTTATATACAGTGACAGATTTAGTCTAAATCACATCTGATGCTTGCAGCTTGCATTACATGAACTGCTATGTTGGCAGGTGTCTGTATCCTTTAAGAAAATCTTGAAGAACCATTAGCAGAGGAAAGAAAAATGGTTCCCAGGTCTGCCAAAACAACAGTTGCATAGTAAGTTGCTAATCATGCTGGGCTCTGCAGGAAATATAAAATAAATGACTAAAAGTGCTGTAAATGTATGAGAAGTAATTCAAAAATATTTAGAGGTAATAGGTCCTGTGTGTGTTTTCCAATGATCACTATTGTCACAATGATTAGAAATGATTGAGAAAGTTCTGATTGGAAGCTCAGATGTGAGGATGAGAGATGGGTATTATGGAATCCAAGAGACGAGTTAGTTGGCAATGAGATTACATAACAATTAGCAGTAGTGAGGAAAACAGCAAAAAGTGGCTGAAATTTGGCTTAGATTCTTTTGAAAAATCTGCAAAGATGTATAGAAATATATTCCATTGTTTTCCTCAAATAGGGAAGGGAAAGTTCAGAATAAAAGAAACTGCTTAGCCTGCATGAAATTAACAGAATAAAATGCTCACCAACTTTTTAAATGGCACATTCCATGTATTTTCTTCAAATAATTATATTTTAGGTGAGCATGTTATTAATATTTGAGATAAATTCACTGTAAATTGATATCAATTAAACTATCACAAACCTTAATCAAATGCATTACTCTTTAAGATTAATGTTAAAATTCAGGTTTTCAATTATTCCTTTTTGATTTGTAGAATTGATGCCAGTGAAGCCAGATTTAAAGATAGGTAGTGAGTGTAGTTAAGTAAATTGGCTCTAATATCCAGTCTAATAAAGAAAATGGAATCCATAAAGGAAATGGAGTCAGTCTGAGCCCTGGGAAAACCAAAACAAGGACTGGAGATTAAAATGTTAATGTCTGCAAGGTCAGGGCCCATCCTAAAGAATGTTAAGGAAGCAGCTCCCAGCAAACAGGGAGATGCTAATCTACTTGCCCTAAATCCTTCCTGCCAGATCACTCTTCCCCCACCCTCATGGGCCCACCTGTTTTACACCCTTTGGCTTTCCAGGCACAGGCAGGACAGAAGGAGATAAGCAAAGAACCTAGGGAGAACAAAAGAAGACCTTAGAAATAAAAAGGAGAAGACCTCCCCCTCCAATGGATTCCCACCTTCTGGGTCCCCTTCTCCCTCCAGGGGAAGTCCTTTTCTGCTGTCCTTTAGTAAAGCCTTGCTTTTTCCACTCTACTCTTGCTTTGGCGTGCTTCTTGTACTTCAACATTTGGGGAAGCAAGGACTTGTCTTGGGTCCACTTTCTGCATAGGTATGAATATCTGTACCATTGCTAATAATTATTTTTTGAGGTCGCTCATTTTCACATTCTTTAAAATGTCAAATTCATGAAAATAAATTCATTTTTAGAATTCTGTTAATTATTATAGGATTTTTAGTGTTGTTTCATATTTCATGTATGATTTTAGTGGTTTGTATATCCTGTCCTTTGTTTTTGCTAGTGTTGCTTGAGCCTTATTATTTTATTAATTTTTCAAAGAAGCATTGTTTTATTCACTTGACATTCTCAGTAGGTTTCCTAATTTCAATAACATTGATTTCTTCTCTTGTACTTTCTTTCTTCTTTCTTAGTATTTATTTTGCTCTTCTTTTGCTAGTTTCTTATGGTCAGAATTTAGATTACAGATTTGAGAGCTTTTCTTATATCTAATGCAAGTATTTAACCCTATATATCTCTTTACATACAGCTTTAATAACATCTAAAATATTTTAACGTGTCATCTTTTGTTTTTTGTTTAGTTCTATGAATTTTAAATATTTGACATTATGTCTTTGAACTTTGAGTTCTTTAGATGTGTGATGCTAATTAATTTTGATTTTTAAACACTTTTTTCTCTTGTCTTTTTGCTATTGTTATTGTGATTTCAGCTCTCTTTCATTGATAAGTCTTGTTTTATGGTCAATTTGCTTTATTATGTTAAATATTTTTATGCATTTAAAAGCATGTATCCCACTGTTGTTGGATTGAGAGTTATATGTGTGTCAGTCTATTCCTTTTGGTTGATTGTGCTATATAGACATGATTTAGTATCTAGTAATTCAATGGTTTCCTGAAGCAAATAGATGGAGGTTCTGAGAATTTGCTCTATATTTATCTATATTCATTTTTTTTAATCAATTTTGGATTCATGTATTTTGAGTCTGTCTAATTTGGTTCAGATATACTCTTATTTAAATTAATGTGGAATGTTACACATTTTCAATTCTTTCACTTTCATTTTATCTATTTAATTGAATTAGAAGTCACTTTCATATAATCATCATATAGTTTGTGCGTCTTCTTAAACACAACTCTTCCAATCTGTCTTATTAATGTTTTATTAGTGCATTAGGATTATGCATGATAGTGAGGTTCACTGTGACACAGTCTTTTACGCATATAACATAATTTGCTCCATTCATTCCCCAGAATTTTCCTTTTTATTTGCTCTTTTCTTCTTACTCTACTCTTTTGATCTTCCTTCCATTTGCTTACATATGTATTTTCTTTATTGGTACATTATATATAAAAGTGGGATTCATTGTGATATGTATCATAATTTGGTTAGTCTTATACTCCAGTTTTCTCCTCCCTTTCTCCCCCTTGATCCCTTACTTTTACTTTATAGATCTCCTTCCTATTTTTGTGAGGCTCTCTCTATTTTTTTCTTTTTTCTGTCAATTTATTTCTACTCTTTAACTCCTATATGCCAGAGAATATATTTAATCTTTGACTTTCTGGCTCTGGCTTATTTTGCTTAGCAAGATGTTCATCAGTTCCAAACATTTACTAGCAAATTAAACAGTTTCATTCTTTATGGTTGAATATAACTCAATTATATATGTATACCATAGTTTCTTCATCCATTCATCTATTGACAGACACCTCTAATAGTGCCATAACTTGGCTATTGTAATTTGTGTTCCTATATACATTGGAATGTATGTATCATATTGTCGGGATATTATAAGGGTTTTGAGGTCTTTAGCCCCCATACCGGGGACAAACCTCTTTTGTCCAGCAAAAGAGGCCAGAGGGGCCTACCTCAATGATGAGACTAGATTGGGAAAGTAGAGGCCGCTGATATTCCCTCCCCTGCCTTTAGAAGACCCAGGAACATACCAGGGAGCCTCGTCAGTGGTCAGCGCCGGAACTCGTTTATTGAGTAAGGTGGACAATGCTTTATAATGGACATCAGCCAATCAGTCAACAGTAGGGCGGTTTCGGTTCTCACAATACATCACAGCCACGCCCCCTGCTTAGCCTAGATCTGTAACAGGGCGTAGCAAGCAACCAAAAGGCCAGAGCTTTCCATCCTCTCAGCCGAGAGTGTTCAAAAGGCCCAACATTTCCCCGTTTTGTTTTATTCAAAATGGGGGGTCCACCTTACTCAAAAGTGTGTCTGTCTTAGGTCATTTTCCCTCTGGAAGATCTTACCCGTCTTTGGCTACCACCATAGCACTTCAGGTGGACACACCCAAGGCCAGCAGGTGGCCAGGGGAAGGACATGGGACAGAACAGTTACCTTTGGGAAAGCTTTCCAAGGATGGTTGGTTTAGACCTCCGCATCCTGTTAAGGACCATGGCCAAGTTTCAGGACTCTCGCTTAGCATCGCTGAAGGCAGCATATTATTGGCAGACCACCAAGCTGTACCAATTTGGTCCTGTCATAAAGGAGTTGAACAAATTTGTTGGTTACACAGGGCCCCAAAGTGAACACAAGGACAATGACAGTCAGGGATCTCAGAAAAAGGGAGAAGGTAGGGAAGCCACCCATTTAGTCCAGTCCAAAGGAAGCCATCTAGAACAAAGTCCGGACAGTTAGCACAGAAATAACACTCTTCACTCAGGAATAGGCATAGTCCCTCTTCTCTTGCCGCAGAGAGTTGAAATACTGACAAAAGAGGAGTCCAAGACAGTGTTACTGATGAATCTTAGAATGGAGGTGATGAGAAGTTCAATCACAATGAGACAGAAAAAACATCATGGTTTTTTCATTCCTGTGGAAAAAGGAAAAAATCACCCCTCAAGAGCATGTGCTCTTGGGTATTCATTTTGGTCTGATTGGCAGTATCTGAGGTCCCTGGCAGGCTTGGAAAAATTTAAAATATTTAAAGTAAGCATGGCTGTTTTTAACCGATCATGAGGGCTGCTTCCCCCATTTTGTTTTCTTAATTGGTCTCTCTATGATAGCTTGTCCTTTTGGGTTATATGGGATTCCTGTAGTATTTGGCCCTTTCCCCAGAATGGGCAGAGGCCCAACAAGCATGTGAGCAGGTGTCTATGGACATAAATATGTACTTTAATTTTCCAAATGGCGCATAATGGGTTACCTGAGTTTGCTAGATGGCATTGGGCCGTAGACCTCTGGGATTTACCCCAGGGGACTAGAGAGGTGGGACCTGTAAGAAGGGCAAATAGGACTTACATGTTCTTACATTGGTTGGTACTGGGCCAATTGGGCTGAACTGAGGGCATCTTGGACCTTTTGTAATACTAACTGATGACTTTTTTCCAGTGTAACCACATCAGAGGGGGATTTTTCCTGTAGCAACCCAAAAAGAGGTAATAAATCTTCGGTGGAGATAAGAAGCCACTGACTTAACCAGTTAAACTCTCATAGCAGCTTCTGTAACTCTGCCAAGGAATAAGGTTTTTGAATGGATAGTTAAGGGTTGAGAGGACAAACGGAGTCCAGATTAAGTTTTGTCCCCAATATTTTGAAGGGAGGTACAGTTTAGAACTTGTCACTGGATATGTGTAATCTTCCCTTCTCCAGGAGCTCTCGAAGGGCCAGGTAAGCTGGACCCAGTTGTTGGACATCAGGAGCCCCCAGGAAGATGTCATCTATATAAACATATAAAGTGAGCTGTGATTCTTCTCTAAGTAGTGGGTCCCCCTTATAAAGAAAGGACCAGGAGGATTGGATTGTTGTTGATATTTCTCCTTTTCTAATATATCATCATAAAACTCATTATGCCCATGGTAATGTGGGCTTTAATTTTTGGACTTATTTAAAATCATCCTTTTACATTGACTACCTAATAGACTTTGACTTCATTTATCAAGGACAGGAGCTTCGATAAGAGAAACAAAGAACATTAGTACTGAATAAATGTTGTAGAACACATTTTAAATAATATAAACAAGTCAATTTGGAGAACACCAACTTGATATAATGTTCATTTAGAGCTTTCACCTTAAGGCTTGTATATCTGACATAAAGAAGAGTATTATTTTAGGCAAACCCCCTATCATGACAAAGCAACCTTAAAATCTCTTTTTTAATTTATCAATTTATGAAAGCAACCAATAATGCCTTCTAATGAAATCTAAGAAGCTGAGAGTATTATTTCACCATAATTATATTGATGTTTCTATATTAATCCAGTTTAGCTCTTAAGGAAATAACCTTATAATATTTTAAAATAATAGTTGTTGTTTAACTATAGCTATATAATTCTTAACCTTTTTTTTTTTTTTTTTAATCATTTGGTCAAAAAAACAAAACTTAGTATATAGTTTTTTGCATTTACACCAAAAAAGACAGACAAGAAGACAGAACAAGGCACAAGGGAACAAAACATTTGTTAACTTCAAATTAAAGCAAGCTTATATTAGAGAGACTTGTGAGTTTTTAGTTTTATTTTAAAAAGTACCTTTATTTATTTTTTTATTATTTTTTGTAATATTTATTTATTTGCTTTAGTTGTACACAATGCGTTTATTTGTACATGGTGCTGAGGATCGAACCCGGGCCGCGCACATGCTAGGCGAGCGCTCTACCACTGAGCCACAATCCCAGCCCAGTACCTTTATTTTATCTGATTAAAATTGAACCTTCTAAATCACGTGAATTAAAGGTATTTGGATCCACTTTTTAAGTTAATCTTTATGAGTGCTCAATGTAAATCTGCCAGTTTCAACATACATATATAAACATGACAAAGTACACACAACACCATCTTTTGTAAGTCTTGGCTGGGCTGCCGTGAATCCCGGCCAACGACGAGGTCCGGCGCGCGCCCCCAATCCCATGGGGCGACTCCAGCCCGTGTTTCGCCTGACTCCAACCATGGGCGGCGGAGCTCAGCGCCGAGGCCCCGCCCCCAGCGGTTTGGGCGCCAGCCACAGGCCATGCGGGAAACTTTATTCTTTTCACTGAGCCGCGAAAACATGAGTCTCTCTGATGGCGCCAGGCAGGTACCCGGGACATAAGCCCGGGGCCACGTGGCTGTGGCATCAGCCCACCATCTGCACATTACTAGTGACCCCATATGGCCGCCGCCCATATGGCGCTGCGGAGGGCAGCCATTCTTTGTTCTTGAGTTTGGGCCCACTCTGAGTTTTTCCCGCACCCAGGCTGGCGTGCCCATCAGCGAGCGTGCTTTTCCTGGACATCTTTCTGTTCTCCCCCGCCAGGCTCATACAAAAATTGCAGGTTTACCTGAGCAGAGGTTCCAGAAAAGGGAGAGGAAGAAAGAGAGAAAAAGTGGGTGAGAAAGAAAAAGAGAGATGTATGCTTGCCTCACTTTCTAGAGGATGTCTTTACTCGAAAGGCCCTATCCAGTTAGAACTATTACCCAATCTGCCGAGAAGTTTGTGCCCCGCGCTTAGACGCCATTTTGTTGGGATATTATAAGGGTTTTGAGGTCTTTAGCCCCCTGTACCTGGGATGGACCTCTTTTGTCCAGCAAAAGAAGCCAGAGGGGCCTACCTCAACGATGAGACTAGATTGGGAAAGTAAAGGCCGCTGATATTCCCTCCCCTGCCTTTAGAAGACCCAGGAACATACCAGGGAGCCTCGTCCAGTGGTCAGCGCTGGAACTCGTTTATTGAGTAAGGTGGACAATGCTTTATAGTGGACATTAGCCAATCAGTCAACAGTAGGGTGATTTCGTTTCTCACAATACCTCACAGCCACGCCCCCTGCTTAGCCTAGATCTGTAACAGGGCATACCAAGTAGCCAAAAAGCCAGAGCTTTTCATCCTCTCGGCCGAGAGTGTTCAAAAGGCCCGACACCATATCACTAATAGTATGCTCATTTTAGTTCTTTTGTGTTGTGGGTTGGTATGGGTCCCACTTAACGCTGGAATAAGTAGCTACAGGGCCAGCACACGAACCACATGAGAAGGGCATGACTGGTCAAGAACTTCTGATGCCGGAAGTCCAGTGAACCAAAGTCAGTGGTCCAGCTGCTTGTGGACTCAACTTTATTACAGAAATGCCAAGTGGTTATAAAGTGTAAGCTACCTGGTACCGAAAACTGGGAGGAAAACTCTTGGAGGCAGAGTAAAGCTTTTACTACTTTTACTTCTACTTTCTTAGAGAGAGCTTAGAGAGGGAAAGAAAGATTTTTAGAGAGAAAGATTAAAGAGAGCTTTTCTTCTTGTCTTCTTAGCTTAGAGTAGAGAGAAAGAAAGATAGAGCTTAGCTTCTTAGAGAGAAAGAAAGATAGATAGAGCTTAGCTTAGAGAAAGATTATTTTTTAGAGCTTCTTTCTTCTTTCTTCCTTCTTCTTCTTTCTTCTGTCTTCTGTCTTCCTCGGGAGCCTCAGCCTAACTCTGACCAGTCATTACTTCTTCTATCTGGTTTCTCTTCTGTAACCGCTCTGCCTACGTTCTGGCCGCTCTGATTCTTTTCTCCAACCCGAACTCTTCTTCTGACCGACCGAGCTACTGCCCGACTGACTGAATGAATTCTCCTTCGTTCTCCTAACTCGGACCGCTTTCACCCGGTTATATACCTTCAGCTTTGCGGGTGCCTACAGGTGCGTCACATACATATCAGGTGGAACTTATGGCTTCCAGCTAGCTGCAACAGCCCTTCCTAATTAGGGCTCCTTCAATAAAGTATTATTAGCCAATCAACGTTTACATGTTTTTGGGACGTTAAACAGCATGCCAGTAGAAACTCCGGCTTTCTCCCACTTCCTGGTACTAGAACTTGGCCTGGCCAAGGGGCGTTCCCCTGATGTAAGATGAGAACTGAAACCACCCCAAGGACAGGCCAATGGCTCCACCAATGGCATCTGCCCATGCTCCTTATGTGTCCCTATGATCTTTCTGCTGATTGGCCCATGTCCTCTATAAGATCGTCTGACTTCCTCAATAAACCGAGTTCGTGCCTGATTGTCCTCCATCGTGAGGGCTGGCGTGGGCCTCCAGCCAGCCCTTACAGTTCCCGAGTTCGTCTCCGCTGGGGCGTGTTCCCCCCAGTCTTCTCCGCTTGCTGGAGGAGCCTATCCCAGGTCAGGGGGGGAGCTAAAAACCCCAGCAACTCAAAAACACCCCAACACATGTTTAGCATAGAATCTAATCACTTGATGCCATGGGGCACAGACACCCAGACCCCCCAAAATTCTCCTTGGCAACAGCAAGTCTGCCTAGAGATTATAAGGTCCAATTACTTTTGTGCCACTCTGAAAAAGTGCAGACCCAGTCTCTGACCAGCTGATAGCCTCTTTGCTAGCTGTCACCTTGGCTGTTGCCAGCTTGAGGAAGTGGGTTTTCTCACCTAGCCTGGCCACAAAGCTGAACACAGCACCATCCATTCAGGCCTTCCTGAAGGCTTGTGCATACATAGGTTTTCCTAATGTATTTGAGCTGTTCACAGCCTGTTAGGCCAAGGGCTGAGAGTTTATCTCATACTTTTGGAAACATGTCAGAGAAGAATAATTAGGTCATATGGCGGTTTCATTACTGGTCTTTTGTAAATTCTCCATACAGATTTCCAATGTGGATGCACTCTAACCAACAATATGTAAAAAGTATTCCCTTCTCCCAATAGCCTTACTAGCATTTACTGATACCTATATTCTTGATGACTACAATTCTAACTGGAGTAAGACAAAATCATAGCGTGGTTTTAATTTGCATTGCTATGATTGTTTAAGATGTTGAATACTTTTTCATGTATTTATTGTCCATTTGTATTTTTTCCTTTGGGAAATATTTTATAGTTTAACATCCCCAGCCCTGAATTTTTTATATATTCTGGATATTATTCCAGAAGACTAATTGAAAAGTTTCTCACATTCTGTAGGCTTTCTCTGCACACTCTTGTATCCATTGCTCTGCAGAAACTTCATAATTTGATGATATCCAACTTGTCAATTTTTTGTTTTATTTTTGAGTTTTATGGGTCTAATTAAAGAAGTCAATGCTTGTGTCTATATGTTGGACCCTGCATTTTCTTCTATCTTTGCACAGTTTCTGGTTTAATTCCTATGTCTTTCATCTACTTTGAGTTGACTTTGGGGTAGGGTGACAGGTAAGGGTCCAATATTATTCTTCTACAAATGGCCACTAAGTTTTCCCAAAACTTTTGTTTAAAATGCTGTATTTTCTCCAATTTATGCTTTTTGCATCTGTGTCATAGGTGAGATGACTCTGTATCTGTGGGGACTATATATGTGTGGGCTTATGTCTGTGTTATCTATTCTAGTCCATTGGTCTTTATGTATGTTTTTATGCCAGTACTACACTGTTTATGTTACTATATCTCTGTAGAATAGTTTGAGGTTGGGAATTGTCTCAAGTTTTGTTTTTATTGTAAAGGATTAATTTGGAAATTGTGGGACTTTATTCTTCTATATGAATTTTAGGTCTATTGTTATAAGTTCTGTGAAGAACGTCATTGGAATGTTGATGGGAAATGTGTTGAATTTGTAAATCATTTTTGGTAATATAGCCATTTTGACAATATTAATTCTGCCTATACAAGACCATGGAATGGTCTTCTAAATCTCCTCCAATTTTCTTCTAAAGTGTCTTATAATTTTCATTGTAGAGGTCTTCTACTTGGTGGTTACATTTGTTCCCAGTTATTTGCTTCATTCATTCATTTATTCATTCATTCATTTTGAGTCTGTTGTGAATTGAATTGTTTTCTTGATTTCTCTTTCATAGGGTTTCTTTTTGGTATATGGAAAAATTATTGATTTTTCTGAAAGCTGAAAGCTTTTCCTCATTCAGGATGTTCTTGGATTTGGGTTTTTCTCATATAACATTTGTGATGTTGTGATACATTTCTTCTGTCCCTAGCTTGTTCAGTATTCTCACCATAAATAGATGCTGAATTTTGTCAAAGACTTTCTCAGTATCTTTGAGAAGATAATGTAATCACACTGTTATTCTATTTATTTAATTAATTGCATTTATTGATTTAGGAATATTGAACCAAATTTGCATCCCTGAAATGAAACCAACTTGATCATAATGTACAATCTTTTTAGTGTATTTTTCATTGCTGATTAGTAAAGTTGTATTAAGGATTTTTGTATCTATGTGTGTCAGGCATATTTATCTACAGTTTAGTTTTCTTTCTTTGATGTTTCCTTATCTGGTTTTGGTATCAGGATCGTACTGGTTTCGTATCATGAAGTTGGGAGTTTTTCCCCTCTTTTCTATCTCATGGAATAACTTGAAGAGTATTGTCATTATTTCTTATTTAAAGATTTGGGAGAACTTGAGAATCTGTCTGGTCCTTGCCATTTCTTTGTTGGAGGACTTGTTACTGCTTCAATTGCATAACTTGTTATTTGGTTAGTTTTGGTTTTCTGCTTTCTGGGTTCAATTTAGGTAGATTATATGTGTCTATAATTTTTTTTTATATCTTCCAGATTTTCCAATTTGTTGGAATGTTAGTTTTCAAAACAGTATTCAGTAATCACTTGGATGTCAGATGTCTGTGGTGATATCTCCTTTTCACCTCTAATTTTGTTGTTATGAGTCTTTCTCTTCCTTTTGGTTAATTTGATTAAAAGCTTAACAATCTTGCTTTTCTTTTCAAAGAACCAAATTTTGTTTCATTGATCCCTTGTATATATTTTTTTAATTTTTTAGTTCATTAATCTATCTTCTGATTGGTACATAGATCATTAAGGTAACTTTTAATATGCTACCACTTAGGTGTGCTAGTCTATTACTTTTTTAAATATGCTAATTAAAATTTTTATTTTTAATCTTTTTATCTTACTGATTGTTACTTGGATATTCTTTTTCTTGGCATTCAATTTTGATTTTGTTACAGTGCATTGAGTACATCTCCTTTTGTAATTTCTTTAGAAGTTGGTGTGATGCTTGACATACAGAAATATGAAATATCACTGGTATGACTATTTTGCTCAACATTTGAGTGAAGTATGTAAATCTCACTTTCCCTTACTTTTCTTTATCATCACCAATTTTTAACATTATTGTATCAGATATCAGATTACATTATAAACTTTATATTTTATTTATATGACTTCAGAAACACATCAGAAAAAGTAAAGTCCCTTACATGTACCCCTTTTTCTCCTTTTTCCATTTTTCTTGTTCCTTTTTTGATATATGAAATTTCTTCCTTTTATTCAATTTAAAGAACTTCTTTTAGTCAATCTTTCTTTTCCCCAATTTTTAAAAGCAATTTGGCTAGTGAATTGTTCTTCTAGTTTTACTTCATCTAAGGATATTTTATTTTCCTTAAGTTTCTGAAGAATAATTTCACCAGATTAGAACCCAGCTTGACTGTTAGTTTCTTCAGAAAGTTTTCAGAATTACTTTTTTGAATCTCATTCAGATCCATTGCTCCAATGAATAACACACACAAAAAAATTATTTGGTTATATTCTCCTTGTCTCTCCTGCTTTTCTTATTACTGTGTTTTTTCATTGTTATCTCTGCTTCACAGGGTGAATTTTAGCTTTTTAATTCAAGTTTATTGATTTTGTGTTTTTCATCTCTAATCTGCTAATACCCCTATCTAGCAAGTTTCTTCGTTTAAAATTTCATTATATTTGCTATTGCATTGCATTATACTATTGTAGTGTATAATATTATAGCACTGTATTTGCTGTTCTAGTCAACATAATTTTTCCCTGTACTGTAACAACTTTAATTAAAAAAAAAAACTATTTCTTTGCAAAAGTTTCTTATTTTATTTTTCCTAAACCATTTATAACTGATTGATGAAACCTTATTATGATGCTTTTTAAAAAATATCTGTCATATCATTCATAATTTTCATTCACCTCAATATTGGCATCATTTGGTTTTCTTTTTTATTCAAATTGAAATTTACTTGATTTTTGTATGATAGGTGTTAGATAATTCCAGGCTGGTAGGCCACACTTCCTAGGTACCTTGGACTGGCCACACCTCCCAGGTGCCTTAAACTGGCCACACCTCAGGTCCCTTACTGAGCCAATCATGGCACACAGGTTCCCCTTCCGACCCCAGGCAGCCTATGGAGTAAGGGGTCCCTCGGACCACTAGAATCGCTATTTAAACCCCTGCCAGGCTGAAACTCACCCCTTTTTCTCTTTTTGCCTTTCCGTCCCTTTTCCTCCTTTCTGTCCCATTTCACCCTTTCTGCCCCTTTTCCATCTTCTATAGGTCATTTAAATTTTTTTTTCCTAAGACGTTTTTTTTTTTTCTGTTAGGAGCCTTTGTGTCACAATTAAGTTCCTCTTTCTTTCTTTCTTTCTTTCTTTCTTTCTTTCTTTCTTTCTTTCTTTCTTCTTTCTTCTCTCTCTTTCTCAGAAATTAACATTTAAAATAATGGTGGTCTTGGTCCTCCTTTGTGAGTTGTGGTTTCCAATAGCAGTTTATTTTTGAAGTATTAAGAGTGATTGTTTTATCTAGTTGGTTCTTCTGCTTCTGTCTGGTAAGTCTTTGAGGAGAGCTAGTAGTGCCCTTCAATTAATGTCATCAAGCTGAAATCATTTATTTTTTTCTGTCAAGGTCTCATTTATCTTGGTACTTTTATCTTGTTATGAAGTTTTTGTGAGTAGAATCCTAGATTATTTTATAGTTCTGGCACCTAGCACTGTGTTTTGAATATTTAACATATTTGAAAAAAATATTTGTTTTGATTGGATGAATAATACATGAGATTTTACTCAATTCTTAGCAAACAATAGATATTTTAATGTGATAAAATTACTTAGCTTACAATAATCTTAGGCTTATCAATATTTAGAACATATAGTATCCATTTGGGGGTCTGACCTTTCCTAACAACACTGGATGTTTTGTTGTGTTTAAGTTAAAATCAGTACTCTCAGAATTATTTCTGAAATAAGGCAAGTTATACTATGCTTCCCCCCCCCCTTTTTGGTACGGGGGATTAAACCCAGGGGTGATTAACCCCTGGTGTAAAGACATGAAAAATAAGAATGTGATGTTTATGTTCTCATACTTTTAATGATTCTCCTGATTTCATAATTTAATTAAAAGCAATAAAAAAATCTGCCATTATTTCATTTATGAACCATGGCAGTGAGCATATTCTACTTACACAATATGCTATAAAAGGACCCTTACATGTAAATATAAATGAGTATCAAATGCAATTATTTTAATTATTTTCACAAGCCTTATTATTCAAATGTATTCAAATATATTTATTTTTTAAAATAAATTGAATCTAATCTTGATCCATTTCAATAATAATATTGAAAAAATTAGTAATATTTCCTTTGTGGAAGAGAATAACTACTCAAAGATATGCTCTACAGCATATTATTATGTAGTTGTTTCTTAATGGATATAGTAAAGGAAAAGAACATGTGGAATGGATTCTTGGTACCCCAAATTGGACTTATGATGAACATTGGGACTATTTCTAATCCTTACAAACACACAGTGCATTTACCTATGGAAGAGCTTTTTACCTATCCCAAAGTAAGAAGAAAATAATTTATAAGAATAATATAACTTTTGAGAGCCCGAGGCAGGAAGATTATGAATTCAAAGCCAGCTTCCTCAGATTAGCAAAACACTTAGCAACTCAGTGAGACCCTGTCTCTAAATAAAATATATATAAAAAGGACCAGGGACGTGGTTCAGTGGTTAATTGCCTCTGGGTTCAATCCCTGGTGCCAAAAAGAGAAAAAAAAAATAATGTGTTATTTCAGAAGTAATTCTGAAAGTACTGTTAACTTAAACACAACAAAACATCCAGCGATGTTAGGAAAGGTCAGGGTCACATATAGGAAATATTAACCACTAAAAGAAAGGACTGAAAATGATAAATGCTTGATATTATCAATATATTTCGAATGGCACTCAAGTTACTTGTTTTTAGGATAGTGTCTTTATCTAAACATAAAAACTGTAGCAGAATAAAATGATTAAAATAACATACAGTTAATATATGATATAATATTGACCTTTTTATAGCCATATTGATGCATAATTTATTTTTTGCTCATAATTTTTTGATATTAAATTTCAATAATTAGAGCAATAATAGTAACTTAAAAGTCTTTTTCCACTCCAATGCTGCAATAAGACCCATTAGACAAGCTGCCATCTCTCTCAGGTTAAATTTCTTCTCATAGTCTTTTAAAGTTTTATCCCATCATCTACTTATTGATTGGTTCATTAACTCAGTAATAATTTATTAATGCCTGCTTATATCTGGCAACTGTACTGTATGCCTATAATAAAGACATGATTATGACACATTATTTGGCTTAGAGAAAGCTCACATTGTAATCAATATGATAGCTAAACACCAATCCTAACAGAATGAATGAAAATTTTTATATAGAGGTCTCAGAAAAGTGATACAGAAATGTAAAAATATGTGTCTTTAGTTCTCACTGCAAGGCTAAGGCATACCCTTTGCATAATTTGAGATTTTATAAGCATAAAAAAATCACAATTATTATTATTATTATTATTTTATTATTATTATTATTTTTGGTACCAGGGATTGAACTCAAGGGCACTGGACCCCTGAACCACATCCCCAGCCTTTTTTTTTTATTTTATATTTTTTTTTTTTATTTAGAGACAGGGTCTCACTGAGTTGCTAAGTGCCTCACCATTGTTGAGGCTGGCTTGGAACTCCAGATCCTTCTGCCTTGGCCTCCCAAGTGCTGGTATTACAGGGGTGTGCCATCACGCCCGGCTCACAATGATTTTTTAATAACATTAATTATATGATTGCTTTTGTTTTTCAGATAATTTGAGAGAACTCTGTTGGCAATTTTAGATTGGATGCAATAGGAAAGAGGTATGTAGATAATTTTCAAACTAGACTATTCCATGGAAGAATTTATAATCAATCAAGCTAATATAGCAGTATCAGAATAAAGAGAAAGTTGTTTCTTGGGAAAATGAAAGATACATTCACATTTTAATAAATATTTTTATTATTTTATCTAGAAATGATAATTTTCTTAAGTTTAATAACTTAAGCTTATTAAAATAATACTTTTCACAATATTGTATTATTTCATTAGTGAAAAATAATTACTTATGACTGAGCAAAAGCAAATGAAAAAAATACATCTTTCTTCATATTTTCCATCACATATAAAGGACATAAAAATCATTGCATAATTTAAACATCAATACCAAATCTTTCTGTAACCAAAACTGATTAGAGAAACAGATAGAAATGTAAATTTAAAGATCCAAGTTCCAGCAATTTGCATTTTAACAAGTCCTCAAGGTGATTCTGATGAGCCCCCAAATTTAAGCATTATTTTACTATGGGAACATTCAGAAGATTATCTGAGGGTGTTTGCATATCAAGTGAGATTTGAAAGTTTTTTTTTTTTTTTTAATCAAGAAGTTGGAGCTCGAATGTGGTACACTCCATTTTCAAATTTAATTAATAGGATAAGTGTGTGAGGGGAGAAATGACAGGATGTGAGGATTTAGTATTTAAGATACTTTGACATATTATAGACAGAAACCAATTCATTTGAGAAAAATTGCATCAATCACAAATTAAGTTGACTTTTCCTTTGTTGAAATTTTAAATTTACTAATATGGGGAAATAATGCTATTATATATTTTTTATCATTCTTCATAATGCCTTTAATGTTACTATCTCTTATTTCTACTAGTATATTTTAGATCTTTTGGTTTTTTTTTTTTTTTTTTTTTTTTTTTTTTTTTTCTTTTTCCATTTAGCCAGGGCTATTGTAGTCTATGGTTTTTCTTCTTTAAGTATTCCCAAAAGGGGGTTTAAAATAAGTCTAAAAATATTTGATAAGCAAATAAATCAATTAAAAACACTTAAAAATGCTGTGGACAATTAAATTGGATAAAAGTAGGGTGAAGCCTTAGAAAATAAAATGATCTGCTTTTAATTATAATGCCCTATTTAAAAGGTAATAACAATATTATGAAGTCAAAGTGATCTACAAAACTCTTAGAGGGGTTATAAAAGCAGCACAAACTATTGCTCTCTGCTTTGTTGCTCAGTGCACTAGCAATTGTAGGAGATTTCTATGTGCTGTTTGCAACTAACCTTTCACAAGAGAAACAACCTTTTGGGCTCTGAAATTTCCTTGACCCACTGAGCAATCACTAGACATGATATATTATATGCATGCTTTTTAATCCTGAAGTTCACTTAGCCTATCTTAAGTTGTAGAATAAAAATGAAGACAGAGTCAGAGCATGGAAAATGCCAGTACTTTTTTCTTGATCATGCTTTGAAAGATCTTTTAAAAAATAAATACAGGAGGGTCTCAGAAGCACCACATGTAGTCAAAGTTTTAGATGACCATCAGTAAGAGAAGCAATATCAACTGATTAAAAATGAATGGGGATTATGTCCATAGAGAGAAGCCTGACAAATGAAGGGAAAGGACTCAAGGACAAATGAATATGAAGGAAGATTGACCTGTCTCACTGAGTCATGTTCATGCTGCTTGACAGTCTTACATAAAAGTAAGTAGATCATTGTTCATTTTTAATATGTAGACCTTGTCTGTCCAGTTTTAAAACTCCATTGTGTGTGTTAGTTCAAATTTTATGAACAAAGTGAAAGTTCAAAAGCATCATATTAAACAGACTTGATTTTCAGCATATTTAAGTATGTAGCAAGAAACTGATAGGAAAAATTAATAAATAGAAGCATAAATACTATTTTTGTTCTGAATTCTTAAAAAATGGCAAAAATTGGAGATACTAATAGAAATATGTAAGGAATATATATTGTAATAATTTGAGAGCTATCATCTATGACATGAAATTTACAATGCAATATTAAAGAAAAATAACTTATTTTTTTGATATCAGTTCAATTTATGTGTAGCATTTCATAGATGCTTAAAGTTTAAGTCCACAGTTTTATATTTCAGTGATGCAATAAAAAATATCAGGTTAAATTCATAGTCATACTAATACCCAAAGGTTAAAAGTTTTATAAGACTCAGGTGCAAGCTAAATTAATTTCTACAAACTGATAAATTTTTTCATTTTGTCAGTAGATTGGACTAAAATAACTACTATGAGTAGGTGACCATTGATCTTTTATCTTGTGATTTTTTCCAAGCCCTTTTATAGATTTAAAAACCTACGTCATTATATAATCTCAAAAGTATCATTGACCAAAATGCTAGTTTGAATTCTACCTTAGGTTCTTTGGGTTCTATAACATATTGCCACAAACTTTATACTTAAGCAAAAGAAATGTGTTTTATCACAATCTGGAGGCCAGAAGTTTGAAATTAAAGTAAGACAGTGTTCAATTTACTCTTTTCTTACTTTCTCACTTCTGGTGCTTGTTGGCTTTCCTTATCATGTGGCTGCATTAACAAGATCTTTGCCCTAGTCTTCATATTGCCTTTTTTTCTGTGTATGTATAACCTTCCATTCTTTTGTTCTGTTAATAGCACTTGTGATTTGGGTTAGGGCCCACTTATAACCCAGGATAAACTTGTCCTCTAAATTTTTAACTTCCTAACAATTTTTTGTCATGTAAGACTTTATTCATATTATTATAAACAATTGAAAATTCTCTGCCCCCAAAAAAACACTTTAACTATAATTTGTGATTAAAATTTTACTTTTCAAAACAGAAGATGTTATTATTACAAGTTAAAAAAGAACAAAGGTATGTTTCAATCTGAACAAAAATAGTGTTTTAATTTTTTTCTTTATTAGTTGCTGAAGAAAATTATTTCCTATAACCTAACTCATAATATGATTCATTTCTTAAAAAATTATTAGCAATTTGTTTTAAATAATGTAGCCCAACAGAGGGGCAGAAAACTCACTTCAAATATACTACAAATATCTAGCAAGTAAAAGAGCATGGTACTCTTATAAAAACAGACATGCAGATTAATGGACTTTAACAGACAGGACAGAAATATCTGCAGGCATTTATAGCCAATTGATTTTTGACAAATAATTCAAGAAGAACAATTCTTTCAATCAATGGTGCTGGAAGAACTGGACATTGACATGCAGAAGATAAAACTAGAGGTACTGCTTCCTATCCATTACAAGCATCAATTCAAAATGGATAAATGGTTTAAATGTAAGATCCCAAGCTATAAAACTACTAGAAGAAAATATTGAGCAAACACTTTAGAACATTGTTCTGTGAAGTTATTTCTGGATGTGCCTTAAAACACAGTCAACAAAAGAATATGAAATAGACAAATGGTTTCATATAAAACTAAAAGAACTTCTGTTTAGTAATTGAAATAGTACTAAGAGACAACCTAGAGAATAACAGAAAACACTTTCAAACTATACATCTGTGATCATTGGATTAAGTATTCTCCCAAAGCCTATATGTTAAGTCCTGGTATCACATCTATAGCATTATTGGGAGATGGTGGAACCTTTAAAAGGTGGGGCCTACTAGAGGAAATTAGGTCATTTTGGAGGTAGAGGAACTCCAGTGACTTGTTTCCTCTTTTGTTTGCTTCTTGACCATGACTTGAGTGGTTTTGCTTTCCTATGCACTGCCACCACAATTTTCTACCTTTTGACAGGATCAAATGATCATGAACTTAATCCAACACAAATGTGAGTGAAAATATACCTTCTATCTTTGTAAGCTGATTACTTCAGATGTTTGTTATAGTTAAGGAAATCTGAGTAACAAAAATCCAACAAGTGCTTACTATTCCAAATTTATAAGAAAATGAAACAATTCTAAAGAAAAAAAAAAAGACATTAAATAATGGACTAAAGACCCAAATGTACATTTTGCAATAGATATGTGAAAAATAGATATATGTGATATATTATGAAAATCTCCAGTCATCAAGGAAATGCAATTCAAACCCTCAATGATATATTACATCATATAAGTTAGAATGGGTATTATATTTCTGCTTCCTGGTTTCTTACCCTCAGGTGCTTCCTTGTGTCATGCCCATCCACCCTATGTTCTGCCTTACCTCAGATCAAAAGTTATGAATTTGAATGAGTGTGAATGGAACCAACTGTGAACCAAAATAAACTTTTCCTTCTCTGTGTTGTTCTTAACAGGTCTTTTTGTCACAGCAATGAAAAACTAAGTAAATGGAAATTGGTACTGAGAAGGGGAATTATTGCTGTGACTAACTTGATAATATGTTTCCAAAGCCTTTGGAGCTAATTTGTTGGGAGAGTAATTTTGAAGCATTTAGTGATGCAACCTGGAAAAGCTTTCAAATGTTTAAAGTTGTGGCAGCTCAAAAGACCAGGATGTCAGTAGACTATGGACAGCAAAGACTGAGGCTTAAGAGGAGGAAGACTCTATTGAAAATTGAACTAGAGTCCATTCATGGTGATTCAGTAATTAATATTGTGGAGGAAATTTCAAGGAAGCACAGCGTTCAGGCACTGGCATGAATATTGCTGGTGACTCTTAACCAAGTTCATTATGATAATAAGGAGAAGAACAAAAAAGCAGAAAGATATGGAAATCTTACAATTTGGCCAGAAAAATAAAAGTAAAACTGGGGCTAAGGAAGTTGTGGTTGTTAAACAAATCATTGCTACTAAAGAGGTGCTAAGCACTTTGCACAGAGACAGTAGGAAAGATGCTATGTTAAGAATTGCAAGACCACAACTATCTCAGGCTCTAGAGCATAGATGTAAAAATTTCTTTGGGAAAAGGCCATGCAGATACCCTGCTTCAAAAGGGTGGCCTTGGAATTTGTTTCATCGTGCTGAGTCATCCAGAAATTCAGATACTACTCTGGTCAGGGTCCCAGAAGGTTTGGCTACTGTTTAAGATTGTGGTACACCTTATTACCCACTATTTGTTTCTGGTTCTGTAAGAATGCAGAATGCTGGAGTTAGTGGATCATGGAGGCCTTTACCAAGAATTCAAAGGAGAAGGGAGACTAGGCAAAGTGTAACACAATCCGAATACCTATGAGAAGCCCCTGAAAATGGAATGCATGAAGAGGTCAAAAGGAAAAAAAAAAAAAAAAAAAACTGCACAAGAGACCTCTGGCAATAAACAATGTCAATAGCTTTTTGGGCATCTGCCAAGGAAAGTCGCAGGAATTGAGCAGAAACATGAAGGCCATAGGAATGGAGTTACACAAACTCTTTGGAGAGAACAGTATGATGCTTTCTGCCCAAATGCCAGACATGGAGATTCATAACTTGTTTGCTCCACTGGATTTTGGTTTTGCTTGTTCCCATCCTGTTATGGTTTAGGTTTGAGGTGTCTCCACAAAGCTCATGAGTGAAACAATACAAGAAAGTTTTGAGGTAATATTATTAGGTTAAAAGAGGATTGAACCAATCAGTAAATTAATTCTCTGATAGGAATTAACTGAGTGGTACCAACTATAGGCAGTTAGAGTGTGGCTTGAGTATGTGGATCATTGGGGGTGTGCCTTTGGGGTTTATATTATGTTCATAGAGAAGAGAGGTTTCCCTCTCTCTCTCTCCTCCCTGGTATGATGTCCTGAGTCATTTCCCTGGACCATACTCTTCTGCCTTCATTCCTCAAGGAATGAAGTCAACTGTCTATAGATTGAGACTTCTGAAACCACTAGCCCCCAAATAGCCTTTTCCTTCTCTAATTGTTCTTGTCAAGTGTTTTAGTCCCATCAGTGAAAAAGCTGTCTAAAACACAATCCTTCTTTCTATGCCCCTAATTCTCTCTTGTGTAAATGAAATATTTATTTTGTGCCATTGTATACTGGATATATGTGACTTGCTTTTGATCATTACAGAGGAAATCATCCATGAAATTTGCCATGAGTCTCAAATGAGATTTTGGACTTGGAGTTTTGAGTAATGCTAGAACTGTTAAGATTATGGGGACTCTTGAAAATGGACTAAACTTATTTTGCATTGTAAGAGAGGCATGAGGATTTAGGGATGAGATGTAGAATTTTATAGTTTAGATATCAGTCATCCTCACAAAAGCTAATGTGTGAGACAATGCAAGAATTTTCAGAGTTGAAAAAATTAGATTATGAGATGGGTAACCTAAAAAGTGCATTAAACCAGTGATAGGGATTAACTGGGTGGTAACTGTAGGTGGGTTGGTTGTGGTTAAAGGAAGTTTCTCATTGGGTATATACCCCTGGGGTTATATTTTGTCCCTGATGAGCAAATTTTTCTCTGCTTCCTGGATTTTGTGTCCTGAGAAGTGTTTCTCTGCCGTGTCTTCTTCCTTGATGTTATGCCTCACTTTAGGGTCAGACTTATGTTTGGATGACTGTGTACTGAACCTCTGAAAATGTGACCCAAATAAGCATTTCCACTTCTACATGGTTCTTGTCAGGTATATTGGTCACAGCAACACAACACCTGACTAAAAGAGGGGTTTGTGATTAAAATTTTACTTTTCAAAACAGAAGATGTTATTATTATAAGTTAATTTTAGTAAATAAATGAAATACTTTTTAGTTTTATTTTATTTTATAATAAGTTTTTAATATTACATAGTTTTGGAGTTCATAAAATTGTAGATCAATGTAAAAAAACTTCATTCAACTATTGATTTGTTAGTTTGTTGAATTATAACAAATATACTAATCCTGAACATTTTTTAAAAAATATTTTTTAAGTTTAGATGGACACAATATCTTTATTTTATTTATTTATTTTTATGTGGTGCTGAGGATCAAACCCAGTGCCTTACACTTGCTAAGCAAGTGCTCTGCCACTGAATCACAACCCAATCCCTAATCCTGAACAATTTTAAGTGTCTATAATTTGATTTGATTTTATTGAAGAAATTTTGCTTTAACTTAAAACCTGTCTATAGTTCTATTTGAGCTACATTTTTAATCATTATTAACTTAACTATGCCAAAGTTATGCAGACCCCTTCTTCATTTTATATCCATCTGGAAGAGTTAAATACTGTTGGAATTACTACTTTCTCAGATACACCATTAAATAATATCTGTAAATATAGTTTTTCCTGGTGCTTTAGTGAGTAAATCAATAATTTTTGGTAATTTACTATCAAATTATTCTCTCTCCTATTATTTACTTGACAAATTGTATGTTTGTTAAAACCTTTTCATCAAAGATTGCAAATTATTTTCCATAAAGTTCAGAGGATCAGTTGCATATAATTATTTTATTTACTGTATGTATATGGTTCTTTCCTTATTCTCACATACAATTTTGTGTCATTTTACTTTTTGGTAATCATTTTTTCAGGGATCTACAATAATTTTATGGTTGTATATTATTGATTTTAAATGAAACCTTTCTGGAATGTATTTTTCAATTCCACTTTCATATAAATAATTTCTTTCATTTACGAATTCAACTTTCCATGGATGCTTGCATATTTATGTCTGTGAGGTGGATCTTATTCTTTTGAATTGCTACAATGCAAAACTGCAGTGCTCTTTATCAGCCATAGTTTCTCTTCTAACATCCCCTAAGAATAGCCTGCTTTCAACCTTAAATTATACTGCAGAGCTATAGTAACAAAAAAAGCATGGTATTGGTACCAAACAGACATGAAGATCAATGGAACAAAATAGAAGACACAGCAAGAAACCCATTAAATACAGTTATTTTATACTAGACAAAGGTGTCATGAACATACATTGGAGAAAAGATAGCCTTTTTAACAAATGGTGTAGGAAAACTGGACATTCTTATGTAGTAGAATGAAATTGAACTCCAACCTCTCACCTTGCATAAAAGTCAACTCAAAGGATCAAGGACCTAGGCATTAGATCAGAGATCTGCATCTACTACAAGAAAATGCAGGCCCAATTTTCCATCATGTTGGCTTAGGAACCAACTTCCTCAACAAGACTCCTAAAGCATAAGAAGTAAAATAGTACCAATAAATGGGACAATATCAAACCTAACAGCTTCTTCACAGCAAATGAAATAATTAAGAACATGAAGTGAGAGAGACCTACAGAATGGGAGATAATCTTTTCCACCTGCACCTCCGGATGGAGCATTAATCTTCAGGACATATGAAAACTCAAAAATTTAACACAAAAAAGAAATATCCTATCAATAATGGAGCTGAACATGCACTTCATAGAAGAAGAAATGTGAGGAGCTGGGGTTGTGGCTCAGTGGTAGCAAGCTTACCTAGCATGTGTGCGGCCCGGGTTCGATCCTCAGCACCACGTACAAATAAACACATTGTGTGCAACTAAAGCAAATAAATAAATATCTTAAGAACTGCCTCCTAATTTAAAAAAGAAGAAGAAGAAGAAATGTGAATGATAAAATGTTCAACTTCTCTACCAATTAGAGAAATGCAAATTAAAACTACACTGAAATTCCATCTCACTCCAGTCAGTATGGCAATTATTAAGAATACAAGTAATAATAAATGTTGGTGAGGTTGTGGGAGGAAAAGGTGTATTGCTGGTGGGGCTGCAAATTGGTGCAGACACTCTGAAGAGCAATATGCAGATTCCTCAGAAAACTAGGAATGTAACCAACATTTGACCTAGTTATCCCAATCCTTGTTATATACCCAAAGGAATTAAAATCAGTGTAGTATACTGTTCCCGTCACATCAAAGCTTATAGCAGCTTAATTCACAATACAAAAAACTGTGGAACCAAGCTAGGTGATCTTCAACAGATGAATGTATAAAGAAAATCTGGCATATATGCATAATGAAATATTAGTAAGCCATAAAGAAGAATGAATTATGGCCTTTTCCAATGAATGGATGGATCTGGAGACTATCATGCCAAGTGAAATAAGCCAATCCCAAAGAACTAAAGGCTGAATGTTCTCTCTGATATGCAGATGCTAACACACAATAAAAGGTGGTGGAGGGAAGAAGAGAAGTTCAGTGGATTAGACAAAGGGAAATGAAGGGAAGGGAGGCAGGATGGGAACAAGAAATATAGTAGAATGAATCAGACATAACATTCCTATGTTCATATGTGAGTTCACCACCATACACCACCAGTGAAACTCCACATCATGTACAACCACAAGAATGGGATCCTAACTAAAATAAGTTATGCTCCATGTATGTATAATATGTCAAAATATACTCCACTGTCATGTATTTGTAAAGAACAAATAAAAAATTTTAAAAACCATTGTAACTACTCTATGACTCAGCAATACTACTATGAGGTATAGACCCAAAGGAAATGAAATAAAAGTGTTGAAGGTACACCTGAATTCCTATGTCTATTATATCAACATTCTCAAAAACTCAAAAGAAGCAATCTATATTTGAGACAGGAAGAAGAGTGGATCAGTGAAAGACAAATAGAAGTTTCTCTTTTCTTCTATTTTATGTGTCAATAAAAATCTGCAAACAGCCATAGAACAAGAGGGTGCTGGTAATACAGTGCCTGAATTACATATTTGTTTCCAGGGGTGAAATTGAACAATTTTAGCACCCATACTTCCTTATTCAGACTGACAAAATGACATAAATGTTTATAAAGTTAAATGTAAGAAAACTGGGCAGCGTGGTATATGCCTGTAATTCCATCTACTTGGGAGACTGAAACAAGAGGATCACAAGTTCAAGATTAACTTGGGCAATTTCACAAGATGCTATCTCAAAATAAAATTTAAAAAGCTGAGAATATAGTTATGTGGTAGAATATTTGCCTAGTATGTGTGTGGCTCTAAGTTCAAACTTCAATACTAAATTAAAATAAAAAATTGAAGGTATGGTGTCAAAATATGTGTTAACCATCATGTGTGAATGTGTATTCACAAGAGAGCTGTGGTTTCAATATTTTATTCTCCTGTTCTTAACATTTTCTCCTGAATTTTAGACATAACTAATAGTACTGCTCTAAATTGTGCAGAATAAATTAGCAGCTTCACACTTATTCATAATTGACCTTCATGGGCCAAAATAGGATTGTGCAGGCCTCTACATTATTACATACTTTCAACTAATGCATAAGAAAATATATTAAATGTGGGAGATTGGACACATATATAAATAATAGAAATATAGGAAGAAGGGATATATATTATATAATATTACCTTCTGGTTGCATCATCAGGAGTTCACAATTTTGAAGTAATACCATTTTTCTGTTCCTGGAAAGTTTTCACATTATAGTGGTTGAGCTATATAATAGAACTAGATTTCCTAATATATGTCTGTTACAATCTTATTTTTAGAAAGTATGAGTTTTTTTTTCATTATTTTACCCAACGTAATGTAAGACATAAACATAGAGTCTTTTTTTTTTTAAAGTGTTGAATTCACCAAGTGTCAAATGAGAACAGGAAAATATTCAAAATGCATATTAAACATATTAATTATATCTCTATCTATGGACTTCTCAAATTAGAAGTTGAGTGGAGATGTGGGCAAATGATGATCTGAAAAATGCTCTCTTAGAGGATAAGAGAGAAATCAAGATAGGAAGCATTGCAAAGGTGACCACTTCCAATGCTGGCTGGTCAGCATTCTTACTAATTTTTACAGACTCTATTTTGTGGTTTTGTTGGGAAATAAAAGAAATAAAATAAAGAAATTGGTCTGTATTTTTATTCTTCAAGGTGGTTCCTACATCTATTAAATTTCTAGATGCTTGCTTTTTTTTTTCTTCCTCTACATCTTTTCTTTTCTTTTTCTTCTTCTTCTTCTTTTTTTTTTTTTTTTTTTTTTTTGTTTGTTTGGTATTGAGGATTGAACCCAGAGGGTCTTTGCCACTGAGCTACATCTCCAGTACATTATTTTATTTTTTATTTTATTATTTTTTTTGATTTTTATTTATAGTAGTATGTATTACAGTTCATACTATACATATATAGCATCTTTTTACATAAAAAGTTTGTATACAGAGTATATTTGCAACATTTATCCAGTACATTATTTTAAGTCAGGATTGCACTAAGTTGTTTAGGACTATGCTAATTTGCTAGGGCTGTCTTTGACCTTGAGATCCTCCTGTCTCAGCTTCCCCAGTCCCTGGGATTACAGGTGTGCACCTCTGAACCCTGGATAGGAACTTTTTAATTTCCAAATAAAATACATTCAGGATATCTTTTCAAGTAGTAGCTTCTTTGAGTTTTGACATTGACTTTAAAGCAAACTTTGTGAAGGGATATACAGCAGACATGTTTTTGGAATGAAAATATTACCCATTTGCTTAGTTTTCCTCTGGGAAAAAAAATGGAAGGAAATAAATGATATTTGGCTTTATTTCAAAATGATCTACATTTTTGGAAAGTCATACTCTAAATTACTGGACATTAAACTCTCTTGAAATTTTTTTTCAATGAGGTACTTGAGATAAATAAGTGTAAGTAGGGAGGGAGACTTCCTAGTACTACTGGTAATGTCTACTTGCCACAAACATAGCCTTGACAGAGACTACACAAACTGGAACTAAATTTGGCCAAGACCACAGAATTGCCAAGGAGGGGTTTGACAAGAAAACATCTATAGAAGAACCATGACTCCCCACTGATTTTATCTTCAAAGTCAACTTTTGGACATGAGGCCTGTAGGGAGCAGCAAATGAATTCCAGTTTTCTTTGAACTGTCCCAAGGCAGAGGCGATACCCTTCTGAAAACTTTTGGTGGAAAGGCGGTGATCCAGATTGCTTAGTTGATGGGGATGCCCTGTTCAAAGGGGATTCTGTGCAGCTAGCAGAATTTATTGGTTCATGCCTTGAGTTTAAAACGCCAGCTGCCAGAGAAGGTAGAGAATTGTGAGCGCAAGCTGGTAAGCTTTAATTGAACTGTTTTACCCACAACTTTGTTTTGTTTTTCTTGAAGAAGCTTTCTCACGGTAAATTCTTTTGATGTTTAAACCTATATAATAAACATGTGGAGCCTACTTGTGGCCAGTCTTCTCCCATCAGGAGTTTGGCTGGTCCACTGAGTCCTGCTTTTTTCTATCTCTGTGTCTGTTTGTCTTATTTCCAATCCTCTCAACACCCTAGATTTGGGGAAACTTAAAAAACATTGTGCCCACAGTGACAGAGACCATTTATGTAATCAAAAGATTTTAAAAATATATCACTCCTTCTGAATCTTCTGTTGCTGGTAAAAGTGGGAAGACTCCAGTCTTCCATATCCAAAATGATCAGAGGCTGGTACTTCAATGTTGATTCTAATGCTTCTTCAAGATGTGCATGGGTGATCGCCACGTGCTTTCTTACAGGTGTTATCGCCATGCATTAGAGATGTCCCCAGAGAAGAAAGATCTTTCTTAAGAATTAGGTTAGGGAGTTGTAGAGTTGCAACTGAACAGCTAATCAGAGGCTTTGTGAAACTGGTTGATGATGAAACAGCTGGAAGTAGAACTGGGACTTAGAGAATTGTCATGGCACACAGATTATGGTCCATAGGACATATCTTGCAGCATTGTTAAATGGAATAGAGCAATCTCAAAAATTCAGGGTTTTATAGGCAGGCTCAACCAATTACTGTCCCTGGGGCAAATTCAACCTTCCTTCCAATTTTGTAAATAAATATCAGTTTATTTTGCCCAGACATACCTGATAGTAAATGTATTGCCCATGGCTGCTTTTGCACTACATTGGCAGAGATAATGCAATCACACAGAGATCACAGACACTACCTGGTCCTAATACTTAAGATATTTGCTAACTGGACCTTTGCAGAAAAAGAATGTCAATCCTGATTCATAAAAGTTGACACTGAGTAACTCAAGTGTCAAGGTCCCTACAGACAGCAATCTAAAAAATTAGAAATAATTAGTAATGAAAGGTAAATATCGGCATGATGCTCAATATTTATTGCCTCCTTCTTGGCATGGAAGAAGAGCATGTTTTTGAGATGTTCTTGTAGCTTGTCTGAGATGACTTAGGGGCGCTCATGAAAAGGAGTTAAGTGAAAGTGAAATACTGCCAGAGCATAAAAAGAAACCCATGTCTGATCTTCCACACTCTCTCTCCTCCTGCCACCCTGACCACAGAAGCTGGGCTGAGGCTCATGACATCATAGAAAAGCCTGGATTGCAGAATTGCAGCCCAGGGTGGAGCTGTGCAGGACAATGAGCTGCCAGGCCCTGGATTTGAGTGAGGAACTTTTGTTGTCAAGGTACTGAGATTCTGGGGCCTAATATTGTACCATCTTTGTCTCCTCTACTTTGCAATTCCATTTAATACAATTCAGTGAACACAAACTATGCTCCTAGCTTAGAAATGCTCTCAAGGCATTCTGTTAGTGGCTTAGAACTCAGTAGCACAAAAGTAGGTGAGGCAGTATCCTGGCCTTTAGGGAGCTTACATTCAAGCAGAACTATGAAACAAGTATAAAAGCAACTCAATAAAAAGAGTATACCAGCTACCTATGGTGCTGATAGGACTCATGGAGTGAGAAGGGGAAGAAAGCATAACCATTGAGCAGAAATAGCAAATTATTTAGGAAGGACACACATTGAAGTATAAGCCGTAATTTAAGACAGACTCAAAGTAAAGCATTCTCTGTGGAGAGAAGAGTATGTGAAAATTCTAAGAGTTGGGGAAATTCTTTTGAGAGCATCAGTAAGTTCTATTTGCTTGCAGAATAAGGTAAACAAAAAAGAATAGATTGAGGTAAGTGACAAGTATACTAAATGTCATAACAAGTTTCTGCAAATAATTTGATATAAATTTGGAGGCTATTGGAGGATATTATGAATACATGAAATCTAACATGTTTTAGAAACTTATGTATAGAAAACTAGGGTACCAAGAGATAAGACTGGCCAAGATGATTTGAATGTTGCCCTCAACTCGACTAATTTTAGACAGGTTTCTGCCTGAACTAAGTCCGTAACCTCCCTTTTCTTAGAATATTTATTTAGAAAATGTGTAATTACAAGTTATTTCTTGCCATGACCCATGCAGCATCAATAAAGGATTCTTGAGTAGGGGTGACCAGATTTGGAGTAAAACATAGAGACAAATAAAACACAGAGACGTTATCAAGTTTGGGGCCAGGTGGGACACTGCACTCTAATAGAGAAACAGTGACCCAGAACTAGCTCTGAAATTTTATTATATAGGGTCTCAAAATCAATCAGGAAGTTAAAATATATGGGCATTGTAAATTGTTTAAGGCTTGTGAGTTGTCAGAGGATTCTTTGTGCACTAAAAAGTTACAGAGCTAGAAACATTTTTTTGCAACTAACCTACTGTCCCAGTGCTAGGAACATTCTGCTGCACCCAGGAAACACATTGTGCTGGGATGTTTGTTAGCATCAGAGCCAAGAGTCAAGGCTGATAGCATTCTCTTTGATAAGGAATGTTTCTCAGGTTTGGCTTTTGTCAACGCCACAGGATCAGCCAATGACCAGGGCTCATCCACAGTCCACAAATTCTCTGTATGATGTAAATCTTTTCAAGGCCTCTGCCTTATTTTATAACCCAGATATGTCTTCTGAGAGGACTCGGGAGCCATCATTGTTTAGGAAGACTGTCTCCCACCTTGCCATCTCTTTGGGAAGATAGGAGCCTACCTTCAGTGAGCAACTTGCTCCAGGGTGTAAAACTATCCCCAGTCATTAGGGGAGGAAAGCGGACTTTTCCTTTGGGAAAATCCAAGTAGCAAACACAGATCCTCCTCTCACTGCAGCAAGATTCCCTTTTGCAATATCCTTAAATTAAGTCTCCTGCGGGGTGTGGTGGTACTCACCTGTAATTCCAGTGGCTGAGGAGGTTGGGGCTGGAGGATCGAGAGTTCAAAGCCTGCAATTTTATTATGTAGGGTCTCAAAATCAATCAGGAAGTTAAAATATATGGGCATTGTAAATTGTTTAAGGCTTGTGAGTTGTCAGAGCAATGGCAAAGCACTAAGCAACTCAGTGAGACCTGTGCTCCAAATAAAATACAAAAATAGGGCAGGGGATGTGGCTCAGTGGTTGAGTGTGCGTGAGTTCAATCCCTGGTACCCCCCCCCAAAATAAATAAAGT
Organism: Tamias sibiricus; assembly: GCA_025594165.1. Lineage (NCBI taxonomy): Eukaryota > Metazoa > Chordata > Mammalia > Rodentia > Sciuridae > Tamias > Tamias sibiricus. The sequence goes on from CM046663.1 coordinate 33,567,647, forward strand.
CTCCTTTACTTGCTTAATTTTCCCTGGTACAATGTTTGCTTCGATAGACTAAGTGTGGAATTAAACTTGAAATAGATAATAATGTTACTCATTGTCCCAATACTCTACAGTGTCTGCTGGATCTGGGGACATACCTTATATTCACAGTCTGGCTTTGTGTAGCCACCAACCACTGTAGAACCTATACAATATGTGACTTGCAGTGCTTTCTGCATCTTGTGATGGAGACACAGGCTGAGTTACAGCCTTCTTCTGTTTTTAGAGCCAGTAGGAAGTGATGGGGTTGGTGGAAGATTGACCCTCCTAGTGCTGTGAAGCAAAGCATTGATGGTAACTCAGGGCACAAACACACAGAGAACTCCAAGCAGAAGCCTCTCCACACACTCTCCTTTCAGTTCTGGCCCTGAAAAGGATTTCCCTATAAACATGAATATTGTTCTCTTGGGCTGGGCCTGAAGAAAGATTTCAGGCCAAAGGCGTGTGCCTGCTGTCACAGGGCCAGCTGTTCTGAGCAGCACAGGGCAGCTTTGGACTTGAGCCCTAGAGGATTGTGGGTACTGCTGACAGCACCTTGGGCTTCCCTGGGGACCTTCACCACCTGTCTCCTGGGCATGCAGTTTGTTGGCTACATGATGACCTGCTTGTCCGTGGCCACTGCGCTCTGCTCCCTGTTGTATGGGAAGATCTCCCAGCGCGTGGGCAGGAGAGCCAGCTGCATGCTGGTAGGTAGCCCCATTCCAGGTCTGCAGTGGAGAGAGGGGGCCAGCTCAGAGTGGGCATGAGGACTGACCACACACTGGCAACCCCAGTGGCTCCCAGGCCAAGGAGCCCTATAGGAACATTTGACCAGGGGTCCTAGGCTCACCCCTATGAGAAGCCCTCTGCAGTTACTGTGTCTGGGTCCCCTCAGTTGAGGAGCCTCCTGACGTCCAGACAAGATGGCCCATGGCCCATTAGGCTGAGGCAGCTGCACTCCAGGGGGCAGGTTCACCCAGGCTGGTTGGAACCCAGAGTGTCACCCCCCCGCTCAGGCCGCACAGTGCCCTGCTTACACGGTAGACCTGCCATCACTCACACTGTGTGGAGACGGCTGAGCAGGAGGCAGAGGAGGAAACGTGGCTCCTGTGCTGGGGCTCTGAGTGTCCACGGCTCCTGCGTGCCTGTCCTGGCTCCTTTCTCTGCCCCAGGTGCAGCCACCCACCTGTGCTGCATCTTGGCCCTGCTGCTGTGGTGGCCACACTCCTCCCAAATGGCAGTGTTCTTCCTGCTGCCTGGACTGTGGGCATGGGGGAGGCTGACTGGCAGATACAGGACAACCATGAGTCCCCAGAGCCCAGCACCTTAGTCCCCTTGCTCAGACACCGGGCAGGTGGCAGGTGAGTGGGAAGCCAGTGGTGAGGTCTCTACACCCCCAGCAAGTCCAAGGCTCTATCAGAAGCCAAGTGCCTGCATGGGGGATGTAAGTGGGAGCCTAGGCTATGAGGGGATTCTGCCATGCTCTGGGTCTTCAGTATGTCCTCTGAGCTTCTGTTTAGGTCCCTGATGCCAAAGAAGGATCTGTGGAGGGTGAGGCCACTTGCATAGCCTGGCGGTCCCTGGGGTGACCAGCAGCTGCATACACAGGAGGAAGTGGAGGAGAAAGAGGAGGAGGAGGAGGAGGAGGAGGAGGAGAGAGGTGGGCTGGTTCTGAAAGAGGGCCAGATACAGACAACAGACCTGAGCAGGGTGAGCCCTGTCCTGTGGGACATGAGACCATGGGAAATGGTGACACAGACACTCTGAGGCCCAGCGGCACAGAGATGAGACAGGACCAGAATATCAAGGAGAGGTGACAGGGTCCAAGCGCAGCCCCATAGAGCTGTCCACAGGGACCCGTGAGCTACGTGGAGGACTGGTGGCTGGGAGGAAGTTGAGCGCCCAGGAGGATGGCAGGAGGAACAGGCCAAAGTC